>CM060674.1:28611170-28988670 GCA_030686955.1 Odontamblyopus rebecca
GGTGCTTTTATAGCTCAAAAATACCTAGAAAAACAGGCATTCTGACTGTGAGCAGGGTCGCCTCTCCGCAGCTCTGACCCGTAACTCGGTCTGGTTTGGTCTCCCTGAAGATAGAAAGGTTCAATGCCGTAATAATAACATCTCCATGGAGAAAACCGTTCGACGGACGCAGTGGATGCAGTGTTCGTCCACATTAACCTGAATGAAAACTGCTCCAGAGATGGAACGATCTGGTGCTGTCAGCTCCCACGGATTCATCTGAGCACAGATCTGATCCGGCGCTGTGTGGACGCCTGAAAACGCTTATACGCTGCCATGGGAGCTCTAGTTTCCATCCTTATTGGACCACGTCACTGTGACTTGTGCCTTCCTGATTCGCTGGGTTTGTGACACCGGGCATGTGACGCTATTACGGAAAACAGTTTAAACAAACCCTAGACAAATGGGAACCAGTGTAACTAGAACTGAACCTCATCGTCGGCCCACGAAAAGACTGTTTTCATGCTTGCCATCTGCCTCGGCTTGAAGTCGGCTGTTGCAGCCTCAGACACAGTGCTCCACTTCCTTGTTTTTACCGCCCATGTGACATCATGATACCAGCCTAGTCATGTGACTAGTATTTCAGGCTGTTTCGCGTTACTGTGTGGATAGGGAAACAACGTGACTGGATGCAAATAGTTTCCGATGCGGTGATACGTACCAGACGTCCCTATTTACCCGGGACAGTCCCAGTTTTGAGCCCTGTGCACCCTGTCCCAGCAGATTTATCCAAAACCACTGATTTGTCCCAATTTTATATAAGAAATGACCCTATTTTGACCAATCTGATCCATGGCAATAGTAGAGATAGGCATAAATTGTCATTTGTTTAGGTAAAATACAGAAAACCTGCTTAAAAATGACCAAAACACAAAAAAAATATGGCTATACTGACTCGCTTGTTAGTCATGAATGGTCTCTGCACAACAGTTTTTTCTTATTTACACACTTGTTTTACAATTTTATTATTACCACCCGCCTCAAACCAAAGAAATCCCAGTTTTTGATTTTGAAAGTCTGGTCACCCTAATGATACGGTGATTTATTTCAGTGTAAACATAACCTTTGTGTTACAGTGAAAAGTGCTATATAAAACTGATGTATTATTATTATTACCTCCATGGAAACAAGCAACTGGTGGGCCCTCTACCAGAAATGTTGCATTGTGCACCTTCAAACATTGTCCAAACAACAACTAACTTATACTTTTATAATGCTCAAATTGTGAAAAAAGTGAAGACATTTTTATTTCTTCTTCTGATCAAAGCAGAGACACACTGCACACTGAAGCCCCATTTACAAGTATCGACACAGAAACTTAGCGACTCTGTGGTCCGGCTCATTGTCCTTGAAAACATCGACGCACAGGAAGTAGCATCGGCGCTCTGTCTCACCGTCGCTCTGTGGGTTTCGGGGGTCAGAGGTCAATAGATTTTAATGACGGCCGTGACTCCCTTCCCCCTCCTCTGTTTCGAATCAATGACAGGACAAAACTCCAGTTAAAGGGAAGCTCGTTTAAATGGGCCTTTAAGTGGAAGTGACCAGCGGCGATCATGTCTTTTTATGGCGCTATTAGCTCCGCCATTGACTTACCCGTGTTCATTACAGTCGCGGTTGTACATCACTCACTCCTGTCTGAATTTTAGTTCGAAATTTGCTTTTTCATGTTTAGTCTTACGTTTCCCTGGGTTTCAGACGGCATCACCGCATTTTATAGGCCAATATTAATTAATTGATCAATGACCTATTAGGATTTTCAACAGGCAAATTTTAAAATATAAAAAAGAAAATATTAGTCTCTACTGAACTTTTTCAAATATTTAAAGTGTCAGTTGCATAAATCTATGTTTAACAGTTATATTGAGCATTTTTAGTGTTTTTTTAATGTACATGAATTGGCTACGACCTTAAAAAATGTCATGTGGTGTGACCGAGAGTAACTTTAAAACAAAAACACGGTAGGGATATTAATCTAAGTTGTGAGTAATATGAAGTGTATAGAAACAAACTGTTGCGTTTCTTTAGATTTTTAATGCATGTTGATATTTTCTTTTGCTCCAATATGACAGTCGCCTGCTTGTGTTTAATGAACAAACTACTGCCCTGGAAAACGCATCAAATGAAGAAAAATGCCTAAAGAACCATTCACCCAAGTCGACTTTGTCTGTTATTAAACTCCAGCCATAGAATTCCTGCTGTTATTAGTCGCACCACATGATGCACGGTCGCAAAGAGTAAGAATTCATGTTTTTAAAGATATTTTTAAGCTATAAAAAACCTACACACATATGTCCTACTGTGGAACAAGACAAAGAAAGAATATAATATGTCGGTTTAATTTCGGATGTGAATCATGAGTGTTTGCAGAGGGTTCATCAGTTACTCAGGCCTTGTCCACACGTAGCCGGGTATCTGATAAACCGAAGATGTTTTGCTGCGTTTTGACCTGTCATCCACACGAACACGCATCAGAAACGAGTATTCAGGGAAAACTCCGGCCAAAGTGAAGATTTTTGAAAACTCCGTTTATGCCTGTTTGTGTGGACAGAGATAACTGGGGTTTTGTGTTTTAAAACGTCACTGTCTGCGCCAAAAAATATGAATCTGCCCTGACGTCAAACGTGTGACCTTTGTTTAGGCGACTGCAAAAGCCAAAGCCAAAGCAGACTATGGATCGGAGTCGTTTCTTGAGAGCTGTGGGAGCATTAATTATTGTGCAGGTGCTATGTACATGTTTAATTGCAGAAGTCCAACTACTGCTCCAAGAGCAATAAGATAAGTTTAGGCGGAAGTGACGGTGAAGTGAGGGCTCAATGGAAATAACGCCATCTACAGGTTTGGAATGTGTATGAATGTGGTTGAAAACGCAGATGTTCGGTTATGTGTGGAAGGTATTTTTTTCGAAGACGAGGTGGTGTGGATAAAACAAGTTTTATAAACGGAGGGGGGGAAATGTTCGGTTTTAAAAATACCCGGCTACGTGTGTACATGGCCTCAATTTCATTACTGAATCGCTACTAAATCATCATCACAAATGCAAGAATCAACATCTTGACGATCAATAGCGATTCAGTGGCGAAGGCTGGAGAACGTTGACGACGCCTTGGCGAACTTTTACCGGGTGTATTTTTTCTTGATGAATTTGTGGAACATTTCAAAAACATCATCAGAGGACGGTGAACTTGACAAGGCCGTGGTGAACATTTGCGTTCATATAGCGATACCTTGCGAACCACGGCGAACCACGGCGATTTCCTAAAAAAAACAGTTTGCAACAGCGTCGGTTTTGCGTCGAGTTTGAAAGGAGGAGTCACACGTTACACGATGCACCTTTAAGTCCATGTTTCGTCCCGTGGAAGCTGATGTGCAGACCGTGGTTGTAGCCTAACTGCAGGCGTAAATTATAATTGAAAAGTTCGATTCTTTCTGGATTTCAACTTCTGGCTAATTGACCACACTTGAGAACTTTTTGACCAAGACAGAACATTTTATTTTGATTTGCCACTCGTTACGGCAACAGAGCTCGTTCTGAAACCCACGGATTTACTGTATCTTTCCTTTTTTGTTTTTTTTACGTCTTTCAACCTCTCACTTTCAAGCTTAATTATCAGAGTACTTTTCCGAAAACACCGTTCACTTCATTGTTCCACCCGAGTTCGTACATTGATACAAACACATGTACCTTTCCTGTAATTGCCGGAGTCTTATTACTGTGAACAAACTCTATACAACTGGATATCTTTGCTCCAGCACCCCCAAACCGCAAACAGATCCTTTTTTTTTTACCTTCTCCCATTGTTTTGTGTCTGTGTATACCTTTATAATGAAGACCAATTACGATGCAGCAGACAGGGAGGCGAAGCTGGAGCACTACCTGACATGCCTCGTAGCGCTCGGATAATTAACTGAGCCGGATGCAAGCGAGGGGAAAAACTCGCCAACATTTTGAACAGCAATAGACAGGAATTTGCCAGTGACCTTTTGGGAGGAAATAGTGGGAGATTGGCAAGAGTCACCAGAGAAAATGTAATCCTGGAAGGCAAAATAGCTGAGGGCAAGGGGAGCTGGTGGCTGGGAGAGGCTGAGGAAGCAAAGAGAGGGGGAAGAGAAGAGCCACTCATCCAGCTAAGTCGGCTACAGTAAATGGGACTAGCCCCGGGTGCGGTTTCGCTTTTCCATATTTATCAATGGCTAACAACTGCTCAAGTTCTGACCCAGGGCGGCGGAGTAAAGTCGAGAGGAGAGGAGGCGGTTTCCGAGACGGGTGCTTCGCTTCGGAAGATAGGTTGAAATTTTGGGGATTTTTGAAGGGGAAAAAAAAAGAACGTTTCTGGCGTCGCGCGTTTTGTTTGAAGGATCATTTCACGGTTGTTTTGTGGTTTGACAAATCAACTCTTGAGAAAAAATCAAAACATGTGAATCTGTTTTACATTTTGGGGGGGATTTTAAGTGGGTTTTCCACACTTAAAATGTCTCGTTTTTATATTTGTCATGTGTGGAAATATGAAGAACTTGATTTCCGTTGTTTTCTTATATTTAGATAAGTTAACTACAGCGTAACTTTCTGAAGCTGGACTATTCCATGGACATAGAAAGTTAAAACCGTAGTTTGTAACACAGAGATAGTTGAGTCATGCTGCAGAATAATATAGACAAATGATCAACATTTCCATAGAAACAAGCAAATAACTTTCTTTAATTTATGGAAGTTATAGAAAATGTTTTAATTTGATATCTCCAAAGCGTCTTCTATCTTCTGCAGCCGGATAATACTATGGAAATGTAAAGTTAAAACATTTTCCATGGGGATAGATGAGTTCTATATCATAAAAATTTCAATGTAAACAAGTAGGAGGCCAAATAAGAGTCAGGTCTGTGGAGATGCAAGCCCGTTCACAAGAATCACAGACTTTTTTGCTACATTTTTATACGCCCGTTGTAATACGGGACGTATTATGGTATGGCGCTGTCCGCCCGTCCGTCCGTCCGTCTGTGGACAACCGTCTCACCTAGGAATGTCAAACTTCATGGCTGGACACCCCATGGGTCAAGGATGTTCCCTATTGATTTCAAGGCCACAGGGTCAAAGGTCAAGGTCACGGCCCGACCCTTTGCGAAAACCTTGTCAGTATTGGAATCTTCCAAACTGCACCAACAATTCATCTTTAACTGGGTTTGACAAATTCTAACTTAATTCTATATACAATAATTCAAAGTACGGGCGTATTTTGACCCGCTGGAGGAGCTCTTGTTTTGATTGAAATAAACAAATACAGTGGTTCCTTTTTTATCGCAGGGGTTATGTTCTAAACATAACCCACGATAGGCGAAATCCACAAAGTAGTCAGCTTTCTTTTTTCACAGTTAGTATATATGTTTTAAGGTTGTAAAACTCCTCCGCAGTCTGAGCGGGGAGTTGGAGTTGAAACACACAGTTATGGGCAGTTGTTGGCGCTGTTTTTAATTCTTTTATAACAGACATGTCACCTTCTATTACGCAGAAAACAATGTGCGGATTCTCCCTGAGCCAATTGGGATGTAGAACCCAATGTACGTTCATATATTGTAAAAAAAAAACAACAACAACGAGGACAAGAAAGCCGAACCACATTATAGTGAGGGACGACTGTAACAAAGCAGAACATGTTTTTAGATGGTTTTAGTCCATTTTTTGGGTCTAATTTTGCATACTATGGTACAAAGACGTAGTTCGAAAAGTTCTCCATGGAGATAGATATTGTGGAATAACACAGCCAAGGGAACAAACAGGAAAAAAGTCTTTTCCTCCTGACCAAATAAGAGTCAGGTTTGTGGAGATGCAAGCTGCTGGGACACAAGGTTTTTGAACGTCTTTCAGTACAGAAAATACGTCAGAAAATGCACCTTTTCTCATTGGCTTTCATGAGCTTTTATTTGTGAGTTTCTTGATTCTTTAATGCCTACTGTACTTCATAGACTTTTGTAGGTCGGTCACAGTCTTTTATGATGATGTTTACAGCACTTTGGCCAGCTGACAAAATGTAAAGTGCTCTATAAAAAATAAAAAAAAAACTGCCTTTTTTAGTCTATTTGTTGGCTGGAAGTTCCACAGTGGGGCTTTATCTTGCACGCCCTCTGCACCTCCAGAGAGTACAGAGCAGCACATACATCAGCCGTGTGTAAATCTATACGTTTTAGAGCCTGAGCCACTGAATCTCTCTGCGCTGTAACACGGAGCCCGTTTCCTTTGGCGGCTCCTTTGGCCCCAGCTCCTCCGTAAAGTCTGATTTATGGAAGAAGGTCATTTCAGTGATTAAATAATTCATGTGTGTGTCTGTTTTTGGATCAAAGTGCTGTTATCGATTGCAGTCTGGCTCGGGCCTGCCGTTGTTCTAGCTTCATTATTCTGTTTTCACTGCAAAGTTATTAGTCATGTATTATAAATATAACAATATTAAACCAGGGCTAAAGGTGCCTTTGAACTCGGCAAGTGTCTGCAAGAAATATGCCCTGGAAGAAACCATCTCTCACCGTGTAATTTAGGACATTGTGGATTCTCCGTGCACAGTGTCCGGTTGTGTACTTGAATAAGAGAGTGGAAGAGACTGAATAAAGATTGTACACTTAGAGTCCAGTGGGGTTCATTTGGTTTTCCGATAATTTATGTTATGGGGCTCTTTTCAGGGTTCCTACAGGTTTATTCAAGTTAAAGACGAGTCAAGACCTTTTTAAGACCATTTATATACAAACTTAATACCTATTTCAGGCCTATTAGACTTAGCGGCAAAGAAAAACTAAATTCTTGGATTTGCATTTGTTTATTTCTCAAACAAAGGAATCGGGGGGAGTTGTGTTCAGAGTATTTTGTGCTGAGTCCTCAATTATTGTTTCCGCCGCTCGTATTTAGGTGACGCTATTTAACGAAATAACGATGGTTGACGAATTAAACTTTTGCGGAGAAACGCGATACGGAGAAGCACAAATTTTAAGACCCGGATGTGCAAATTCAAGACTTTTTCCCAGGCTTTTTTAAGGTATTATTTCCAAATTCATAAATGCGGCGCTTTTAAGACTTTTAAAGACACTGTAGGAACCCTGTCTTTTCTCAGATCAAGGGTTTGTTTTCATACCCGACTGTTTCTTTGAGTGGTCACGTGATGTTGCTGTGACGTGTCCGGGCGGTCGTCATCCGCAGTCCGACTTCCTCAGGACAGTATCTCAGGTGTGTGAGAGTAAAAAAAGCCCCTCGTCCCGGTTGATCGTCTCGTGGGCACATTAACGTATTTCGATTGCGATGTTTGTTGTCCTCTGTCCCGATGACGTTTCCTCCGTCCCCGTTCATAATGTAATTTTGATAGAGATTTGAGCTGGATTTTCTTCATTAGAAACAACTGAATCAGGAATTATTTCGATCATATTTTATTTGTATATTTTTTTGTTTTCTCAAATTACAATTCTGTTTAAAAAATAACTGGACTAGACCAGGACCAAACTACAACTACGGTAGACCAGGACTAAACCAAGACTCAACCAGTACTGAACCAGGACTAAATCAGGATTAAACCAGGACTAAATAAGGACTAAGCCAAGACTGAACCAGGACTAACTCATAACGAAACCAGGACTAAGCCAGGACTGAGCCAGAAGTAAACCAGAAACAAGACAGGATTAAACCAGGCATAAACCAGGTCTAAACCAGGCCTAATCCAGGACTAAACCAGGATTAAACCAGGACTAAACCAGAACTAAACCAGGACTGAACCAGAACAAAAACACGACTAGACAAGGACTAAAACAGGTCTAAACCAGGCTTAATCCAGGACTAAACCAGGACCGAACCAGGACTAACTCAGAACGAAACCAGGATTAAACCAGGTGTAAACCAGGCCTAATCCAGGACTAAACCAGGATTAAACCAGAACTAAACAAGCACTAAGACAAAACTAAACCAGGACTGAACCAGAACAAAAACAGGTCTAAACCAGGCCTAATCCAGGACTAAACCTGACCGAACCAGGACTAACTCAGAACGAAACCAGGACTAAACCAGGCCTAAATCAGGACTAAACCAGGACCGAACCAGAACAAAAACAGGACTAGACCAGGACTAAACCAGGACTAGAACAGGGTTAAACCTGAACCAGTACTAGAACCAGGACTGAATTGGGACTAGACCAGGGCTAGAGCAGGACTAGACCAGAACTAGACCAGAACTAAACCAGGACTAAACCAGAACTAGCAGAACCCCAAAACCATCTTCATTTCCCCACAAACCCATATGATCCACGCTGCGTTTATCTCCCAGAATCTCCTTCGCCTGGAGCGTGAACGCCGCCGTAAAATTTGAGCAACTGCTGCAAATGAACCTCACAATTAATCTGTTTTTTTTTTTAATTAGCCGCCGTTAATTCACAAGAATCAAAAGAAATTAATTGCCTCCAAAAAGGATGAGCTAATGTTTTTACGCACGTTCTGATAAGACTCTGTTTAGTATTTACACGCACCTAAAAAACACTGCAATCTTCGAGAACGGCGGTTAGCTGTACATACCCGCATCCATTTTATGCGATGTTGTGACAGTAGCTCGGGGATGACTAAGCCTTTGCGACGGTATAAAAACAGCAGGTTGCTAGTTTTAAATGAGGCCAAACGTCACCGGGGCAAAGTAAATACTGCAGAAGCCATACAGGACACTCCCGCGCCGGCTAATTTAATGCCTCCCACCATCATTGTTATTTAATTATAGGTGTAATTAGCGGTTTGGGCTGAAAATATAACATGTACTCCTACACGACACACAGAGGGAAGTGTCAAAAGTGGCTTTGCAATTACACGGTTTGGAAACGAACTTGAGGCGCAGTGAAGAAATGGCGAAATGCGTTGATTCGCATGTGTGTTTACTGGGATACTGCTGCTGCCCTTGTTGTCCTTGAGCAAGACACTTCAGAGCACTTCGCCTGCGGTCCAGACTGTTGACACATCTCTCTGTATGTTTTCACCTTCAAGAAACGGCTCCAAACCCATCTGCTGAGAGACACTTTTAATGTCTAGTCTGGTTTGTCTAATAACCTTGTTTATAATAATATTTACTTTTTAAACTTGTTTTCTTTGCACAGCATCTTTGAGTGTTTAGAAAAGCGCTATATATTAAAAAAAAAAGTACTATTATTATTCATATGCACCACTTCCTCCACCAGGTTGCGTCTTTAGTCAGAACCACAATCGTCCAGTCATATTTTTTATTTTTATTTCAGTAACGCCGATTGTAAGTACGAAATGTTCCTCTTGTCATGATCCAGATTTGCATTAGATTTGCAACAATAAGGAAGTTTCCAGTGCCTAGAAGAGAAGGGTGACCTGATTTTCCAACTTCTAAACCGGGGTTGGGATGGTTGGTATAAATAACTGTGAAAAGAGCCTGTGAGATTGTGTGTTCTCATGTCAGTCATAATTTGAGGGACTTCTGTTGCCGCATTTATTCGCAAACATGGATTTCTGTATTTTAGCTCAACAAATAACAATTTTTGCTCCTCTTTACTGTTGGCGGGGATCAGATTAGTCAAAAATTGTGACAGTCTTGTTTTAGTCCTGGTTTAGAGTTAATATAGTCCTGGTTTAGTCATAGTTTAGTCCTGGTTAGGACCTGGTTTAGATCAAATTGCTTAAAAATAGGGACACTTGGGACATTTATTGTATAAAACTGGAACAAATCACTGGTTTTGTGTAAATCTGCTGGGACAAGGGACACGGGGCTCAAAACTGGGACTGTACCGGGTAAATAGGGACATCTCGTCAACCTATATAAGAGTTCAAGGTTTAGGATACTGCGTATACATGCCACAGTATCCCGGTTACTATTGGAATATCCCAGCTACAGTATCTCGGTTTTTCATAACTGGGAAACTGAAGATACTGGGATACTGGCTTATTCGAGGTCATACCTGTGCAGACCTTTATTTATATCGGCTACCGTTGAGATGAAAAGACTGAAAAGTGTTTCTTTTGGACGCATGCTCACTTAACTTTATGTCGCAGTAACCCAGATGCTGCGTATACATGTCACAGTATCCAGATTACTGTCGGAATATCCCAGCTACAGTATCCCGGTTTCTCATAACCAGTATACTGGCTTATCCGGGATTCTGTAACTAGGATACTGCGAGTACATGCACCATGAGGAAACGGGCATACTCAAAAAAACCTGATCATAACCGGGATACTGATGCGCATATATACACACACTCAATAAGGGAGTTTCCAGTGCCTATAAGAGTTCAAGGTTTTGTTCTATTTCGTCGTATAGTGAAGTTTTGCATGTGCACGTACATGTGCTCTGTGCCGTGCTTTGGCCCACCTCCTCCAACCGGGCAAAAGTCCCAAACCTGCCGTGCCTGGGCATGGATTGCACTCACACTAAACAAATGCACCAAAGCTTTGGGGCCGATCTGAGCCTGGGCACAGTTAAACTGGGCTTTAGTTGACTAATCGATGCACGGAGCAAGTCTTTAGCCAAGAATTTCTTCAGTCAAATACAGCCCTACGTTTTACAGTATCTGCAAATATCAATTATTGGCCACAGCAGCCAGTTACATATCGGCTTTTGACCAGTCCTTACTTTTCACTGGTAACATACTATAGTCTCAGATGCAGGCGGTGTGCAGCGGCGTGTGGAGAAGTGCTCACAGAAAACACAAAGCATCATTTAATCATTTATGACATTACACTCGGATATCCTACCTTCAAACTCTTTCTTCACATGCACGTCGCAGATATATGTCCACGTCTCTTGTGATGCGACTCGACTTCTGGTTCGCATCGTCAGAACCAAACCGCGGCCTCCGGAGTGACCTCGTGTAACTTTTGTCTGGATAAAGAATATATTTGATTGTGCGCGTCTGTGGGAGCAGCTGGTCATCACAGAGCTGGAATAGTCTGTCGGATCCATCAGAGCGCCTCCTATTGGACACAGCGGAGAGAGAGTGAGACGTACGGGGGGAATATTGATCCCCTCTCTGGCCTGGTATCGATCGGCCCCTCTGCTCTCTGGTCACAAAGTCAAACAGAAAGTAAACATCTGTGGAGTCATATTTAACTTTCAATCACAAAGATCTCAAGTCAAATGGAAAGTTTGAACAGTTGGAGAACGGATTAAGAATAATAAATTCAATCAGATCATGTAAAAAGGCCTATATTACGCCATTATAATGTTATTTCTTCATTTCAAACATACCTGGAGTTGTGTTTTGTTTCATTTATACAGGTTTAATACACAAACCCTGCATTTTTGGGCCCCGTTTACACGTAACGAATATTTCCCTCGCTCTGTTTTCCGAAATAACATCGTGCACACAGCATCGGTTTCAAAAAAGTTTCAGTTTACATGAACCCGCATAAATACGCCGTCGAGCGATGACGGTCGTCTCACCCTCGACGTAAGGACGCAGCAAGTCGTAGAGTAACAGCAGAGATGACCGAGACATTCTAAAATGTTCATGCTGCTCCTCCGGGACGACCACTTCACTTTCAAAATGATCCCACAGACAGCGGTCCGCCCAGGTCGGACCCAAAAACGGCGACTGGGTTTTTGAGTCGCAGGGAGAAGAGGGAAAATTGCTGAGCTCTGAGCCTCATTTGTGTCTCTGCATCGATATGATAAAATCAGCTGTGCAAATGCAAACACATGACAGGTGCAGCAGAAGTAACGCGACTGCTGCTCTGAACATCACCATAGAAAAACGTTAACCTTGTTCGCACTTTGGCGACCAGTGCTTAAAACGCCGTTTGTGTCACTTTACACTCAAAAACGAAACTGTAGTTTTCCAAAATCTCCACTTTAGCCGGAGTTTTTAGAAAGATTTAAGATAAGATAAGATAAGATATCCTTTATTTGTCCCACAATGGGGAAATTTCAGTGTTGCAACGCACAGTAAAGAGAACAGCAAGAAACAGTAGCAGCAATAGAAGTACAGTTAAGTTAAAAATAGACAAACACTATAAAGATCTATAAAGATAAGGATTATAAAACTATGTATCATATAAATTGCTATCTTAAAACTATATATACAATAAATTGCAATCTATTTGTTTTCAGAGGCGAATTTTCCATTTGCGTGTAAAAGTTGGGTACAAACGAAGGGAACTTTCTCTGTTTATAAAAAACATCTGAGTTCTTTTCTCAAACTAAAAAAAACCAAACAAACATCGTAATACAGGAAGTGCTCCGCTGCGTTTTTAAACATCTTCATTCATATCATTTGGATGATTTCAGCCCTGGAATCGCCCATCTCTGTCACGCAGGTCAACTGGACTCAAATACAGCACAAAGATCTCCGGCAAACACAAAAGTCTTATTTCAGATCAACAGAAAGTGGCCTACAATAGATAAGGCGGATAAATAACAAAGGAATATAGGGTATATAATGCAAACTAAAATATCTTCCAAAACTGGAAAATTCTTTAATAAGAAACGGGCCGGGGATGACTCAGAAACAGGTTCTTAAAACAGGGAATAAAACAGAATTTCACAAACAACAGATTGTCCTGACAGGTCTACAATTTTGCAAAGAGCGAAAGAGCAGAGGGAGGATATACAGACTATCCTGGGATAATGAGGGAATGAGAGGAAGCTGCATGGAAAACAGGGAGGTAGGAAAAGAAGGACTGGAACAGGTTGGGAAAAGGAGCTGGACGGAGGAGAAGCGTGTGAACAAAAGGCAGAAGTGAGACAATCTCTGCTAAACGGAAATGTTAACTTAAAAACTGCCGCTTCATGTCTTCACAAGGTGGAGCAGAGCATTTAACAGTTACTTTAACAGTTGTAACTTTTATCTTTTTCACTGTTTGTTTGTTTTTTTCAACAAGTAGTACAATTTATTACAGGCATATCCAAAAACATCACTTTTCCCTCACGATAACGGACGAAACGCACAGTGTTATTTCCAGCTAAAGGCACTGGATTTTTAATTTTATTTTATTCTCCATTTTTTATTTATTTGGTTAAGTTTAATTTAAACCAAGCAATATACAGAAAAATGAGTTTTTTTCTTTTTTTATATATATATATTTTGGATATTATTATTATTTTAATACTTTTTATTTAGCTAAATGCAAAATATAACATTTACATATTAAGAAGGTCACACACATACATACCCATGCACACAGTATATGTACATTTATACTGTATATAAAGTCAAGCTGTAGTGGCTTTTTAGTGCTTACTGCCGTTGTGTCCTTGGGCATGACACTTCACCACATCGCCTCGTCTGAAGTGGCAAATAAATGGCAAATGGTCATATTTTTATCCAGCGCTTTTCCCCCTTCGAGGCACTTTTACGACAAGGATCTACTCACCCATTCATGCGCAGACACCGGGGGCAGCGTGGGTTAAGTGTCTTGCCCAAGGACACAACCACAGCACTCACCAGTGACGCGGCTACAATAGTGTTTTACCACCGCCGAGTGTGGAGTGAATGAATAATGCAATGCAAAGCTCTCTGGGAGTCCTGAAAGGCACTGTACAAATCCAATGCATTATAACAAATGCATATAATGATTACATTTCATTATTGGCTTATGGCTTAGCTCCAGCTTCTTAAGACCTGCATAACTTTGCTGATTTATTTAAAGCTTGTGAAACATTTGCCTTTCGTTCAGTCGTCTTATATCAAACGGAGAAGGCTATACAAGTATTTGTTTTGGAATAAGAGAGGTGTTCAAGTAAATCAGGCTTCATGTTGAAGTCTCCGTTCACATCTGTCCTGGTTTTGCCCTGGTTTGGTTCTAGTTTGGTCCCGTTTTTCTCCTGTTTTAGCGCTGGTTTAATACTGGTTTAGCCCTGTTTTAGTCCTGGACTTGTCCTGGTTTGGTTCTAGTTTGAAACCTTTTTTCTCCTGATTTAGTCCTCATTTACTCCTGTTTTAGTGCTGGATTTGTGCTGGTGTGGTTCTAGTTTAATACCTTTTTTTCTTCCGATTTAGTCCCATTGTAGTCCTCATTTAGTCCTGTTTTCATCCAGGTTTAGTCCAGGTTTAGTCCTGATTTAGTCCTGTTTTAGTCCTGTTTCTGTCCTCATGTAGTCCTGTATTAGTCCTGGTTTACACCTGTTTTAGTCCTGTCTTGGTTCTAGTTTGATCCTTTTTTGTCCTGTTTTAGTGCTGTTTTGGTCCTGGTTTGGTTCTAGTTTGAAACCTTTTTTCTCCTGATTTAGTCCTCATTTAGTCCTGTTTTAGTCCTGGGTTGGTTCTAGTTTGATACCTTTTGTCTTCTGATTTAGTCCTGTTTTAGTCCTGGTTTAGTCCTTGATTTGTCCTGGTTTGGTCTTAGATTGAAATCTTATTTCTCCTGTTTTAATCCATGTTTAAGTCCTCGTTAAGTCCTGTTTTAGTCCTGTTTTTTCCTGATTTGGTTCTAGTTTCATACCTTGTTTCTCCTGTTTTAGTCCTGGTTTAGTCCAGGTCTTTTGAGACTTTGCAGCTGACGTCATCAACATTCCCTGGGGCTGTGACGCTAACTGTAGGCACTGCTCTGTCTGAAGCTGTGTTACTCCAGTTAGACTCAGTTTTATTTATTAGCACAGTCCAATCGTAAAGAACTGGTAATAAAGGTGATAAAAACCTCCTAAACATGGCCTGAGTGCTTGTATTGATCACAGGCTTCTCGAAATGTGTTGTTTAAATAGATTTTGTGAGTTTTCAGACTTAAAACTTGTTGCCCGTTTTACGTAATATGTGTCTCCATGGTAACTGCTGAACATTTTACCATAGAGATGCACGTAGAACACCCGCAGCACAATGTCACTGCAATAATCCGTTGATTCCATGTGACCCCAACCCTTTAGCCCTTTGTAAGGTGTAACTGGACATTGTACAAGTTTGTGTCGAATGAACTTACTTGTCGCAGTGGTAGCACAGTGTCTCCATGGTAACTGCTGAACATCCCGCCACAGAGATGCGCGTAGAACACCACCAGCACGATGTCACTGCAATAATATGCTGATGCCATGCAACCCTTTAACCCATATGTGATGCATGTGATCGGACGTGGATGAAGTTATCTGTGGCAGCGGTAGCACAGTGTCTCCATGGTAACTGCTGAACATTCCACCATAGAGATACATGTAGCTACCCCCCCAGCGTGGTATCACTGCGACTTAGACAAACTTTACTGATCCATGATGGAAATTATTTGGACACAGTCGCTCACGAAGCATCGACATTCCAGATTTAGTTCTGGGTGTTATTCAGTCCCACATTTGATGCCGTGTTTGTGTGTTTGCCTGCGTGTCGGTGAAGTGTGTGTGTGTGTGTGTGTTTGTGTGTCGGTGAAGTGTGTGTGTGTGTGCGTTTGTGTGTCGGTGAAGTGTGTGTGTGTGCGCGTTTGTGTGTCGGTGAAGTGTGTGTGTTTGTGTGTCGGTGAAGTGTGTGTGTGTGCGCGTTTGTGTGTCGGTGAAGTGTGTGTGTGTGCGCGTTTGTGTGTCGGTGAAGTGTGTGTGTTTGTGTGTGTTCCAGTTGGCGCGCTGGCCGTGCTGCAGATGCCCTTTCACAGACGGCACTGAGCACAGGGAGCAGAAGAGGGGCACTTAGAGACAGTTAGACCGCAGAGCACCATTCAAGTCCATCTGAACGCGTCTGTGGAGAGAATCCACTTCATCAGTGAGGAGTCAACTGGAGGAGTGTGCGGACGGACGGTGGAGTGTGCGGACGGATGGTGGGGCGTGCGGACGGACGGTGGGGCGTGCAGGCGGACAGACGGTGGGGCAAGCGGACGAACGGTGGGGCGTGCGGACGGACGGTGGGGCGTGCGGACGGACGGTGGGGCGTGCGGACGGACGGTGGGGCGTGCGGACGGACGGTGGGGCGTGCGGACGGACGGTGGGGCGTGCGGACGGACGGTGGGGCGTGCGGACGGACGGTGGGGCGTGCGGACGGACGGTGGGGCGTGCGGGCGGACGGTGGGGTGTGCGGACGGACGGTGGGGCGTGCGGACGGACGGTGGACAGGGCTGGACAGGACTGAGACTAAACGCAGGGTAAACTGTACGTAGAATGCCTAATTACTGGTTTAATCCAATTCAAATTCATTTCTATAGCACATTTAAAACAACATCAGCCGATCAAAATGCTTCACATGAGAGTCAAGAGCAAAAAAATACAGTGTAAGCGACTAAATATGGGTAAAACTGCAGAAAGAGGATGCACACGTTTGTTTCCATTACATTTTTTCTCAATTGTAGGTATGCATAGAAAACAAGAGCTCCGCCAGCCCGGCAAAATACGCCCGTACTTTGAATTATTGTATATAGAATTCTAGAATCGGAATTCCACCAATCAGATTGCAGCAACAGAACTTAAAGACACTACAAAGCTTTAATGTGTCAAAGCTCAAAGAAGCAGAGAATGTGGGTTGTTCTCGCTTTCAGCAGCAGAACATTTGAGAAGAGAGTTCAGATCTTTCATGAAGACAAAGCTTCAAAGACTTCAAAGCTTTGAAGTGTCCACAGACGGACGGACGGACGGACAGACGGACGGACAGCGCCATACCATAATACATCCCGTCTTACACAACGGGCGTATAAAAATGGATTCAGACATGTATTTTCTATATATTTGGGGGGGTTGAGCGTTGCTGTAATTGCTGTAAAAGTTTCTTGTTTTTACCTGTAGGACCATGAGTTGGAATTTTGATTAAATATGAATGAAATGCTAAATGTTACATGTATAATCTTTAAACAGAGAAATATGGACAAACATTGTCAAAACTAAGCTCTAGCTAAGTTAGATTACTTGAATTAAAGTTTTAGCATGATTTGAGTAAATTTCACTGGACGAGTAAAATGATCTTCCAGTGGAACAAGATTTTTTGTACTTAAAATATGATAAAGATTCTATCTGGCTACATTTCAGATAAGAAAAACAACAGTTTTAGCACTTATAATAAGAAACAAAACCAAATGTTGCTTGAATTAAGAAAATCACATTTGTTCCATTGGTGGATCATTTTACTTGTCAAGTGTAATCGACTCAAATAAAGTAAAATGTTCTTAATTTCAGTTGCAGCGTAGCAATAAAAGCTGTACACAACATTTATATCATTTTAAGAAAGCCACAAAAATACATACATGCACACACTTTATAAGGACAGGCCTCATGTGGAAGCTCAGAACCTCCAGAATTTACTCACTCAGCTGTAAAAGCTGCACTAGCACCGATTCTTGATCATTCAGAGAAAGTCTAAAAAAATACTAATAAAATACAACACTAAATACCAATTCTGAATACAATTGTTCAATAAAATAATGTTCCACTTTAACTGTAGGCTGTTAACTGTATGTTTTAATCGTACTTAATTTGTTTATGTTGTTGTTAGGCGACGTTGGGTGTCCAGAAATGGGCCAAATAAATACAATTTACTATTATTATTATTATTATTATTATTATTATTATTATTATTATTATTTCCAACTGGTTTTAGTTGTAGGATCTGGCAGCCCAAATGATGGAGTCATGTGAGGCTCATTCTGTGTAATTTGCTTGAGAATAAAAGCAACGTGACGGTCATGTCCAGTGATTTTTATGTAATCTTTGTGTTTGTTGGTCCGTCACCTTCTTGTTTCTATGGATACGTCATTGCTCTGCTTAGAATGTTCCACAGTGTGACTTTAAACAGCTCTACCTTTACATTTATTCAATTACATTAATGGTTTCATAGGTCAAAAACTGTCCGAAAAACAGGCGTTCTGACTGTGAGCGGGGTCGCCTCTCCACAGATCTGACCGTGTAACTTGGTCCGGTTTGGTCTCCGTGACGATACTGTGAAACAATACCCTCCACCAGAAAGGTTACACAATGCAGCTTTAACATTACCATTATAATCATTGAATGTAAAATTGAGTTTGAACATGTTAACTCCGTATTTGGGGACACACGTACATTTTGTAAATTAAAAATAATTACAGAAATAAATTTAAAAAAGAAAGAGAGAATCATGTCTTATAATTGCCAAAAGTAGACTCCACAACTTTATATTGCACGGCTTTCTTCTTCCCTCCACCCAGCTCATATCGTAGGTTATGTATTTACGGACAGTTTGCCTTGTGTATTGTATGTTATTATAGTTTTATTTCTATTTGCCTTTTGCTCTCGCGTTCTTAAAATTGTCTTTTGGCTGCGTGACCAAAATGATTTCCCCGGTGGCTTGGCGAAGTTAAATCCGATGTACTCTGAGCTTCTACACAGTTCAGACATGAGACAAATGGACAAAACATGGACGCTCTCATAACCGTGAAGATGTAGAAGAAAACGATGAATTTCTGGGCATAGATGCTAGTGGTGATGGTGAAGAATAAGATATGAAGAGGATGAGGAGGTTTTAAGTTCTGCTGTTGCGGCCAAACTCTGTAGATTTCTTCTTACCAAAAGAACATTCAATTCTATCAACTGGACAAAAATGAAGACGGTTCGCCGCTCAAGTGTCCAAGTTCTTAGTCCAGTTGTGATGGATCCCCCCTGGACCTTCTTATATTTTATTTTCTTCTAGTGAACCATCGCAGCCTTATCTGGTTTGTATTTTCTATTTTAGAACCTTTGAAATCTGTAGACTTCTTAACAAAAGAGAATTTAATTCTGTCAACTGGACAAAAGTTTAAGAGTTAAGAAAGTTTCTCGTCCAAGTGGCTTCTTCAATCCTTAGTCCAGTTGTGATGGATCCCCCCTGGACGACTTAGTGATGGAGTATTTTTCTTTCTAACCCAACACAAATCTGACCCATATCATCTATTTTTGTACCTCTAAACTTTATTGGAAAAGAGTAGAAAAGGAGTTTTTAAAAAATCAATTCTGTCATCTGAGCAAAAATTAAGACGGTTCGCCACTCAAGTGTCCAAGTTCTTAGTCCAGTTGCTATGGATCCTCCCTGGACCTTCTTATATTTTATTATCTTCTGAGCGTTGGTGGTGTTTCGTTTGTTTCTTTCGTATTCCTGTGTTTGCTTTCATGAATTCTGCACAGCTATTCCAACAAATATCTGACCCATATCATCTATTTTACAACTTCTAAACTTCTTTTACTGGAAGAGTAGATTTCTTCTTAGCAAAGGAAAATTCAGTTCTATCAACTGGACAAAAGTGAAGACCGTTCACCGCTCAACTGTCCAAGTTCTTAGTCCAGTTGTGATGGATCCTCCCTGGACCTACTTTTATTTTCTTATCTTCTAGTGAACCATCGCAGACTTATCTGGTTTTGTATTATCTATTTTAGAACCTCCGAAATCTGTAGACTTCTTCTTAGCAAAAGAAAATTTAATTCTGTCAACTGGACAAAAGTTTAAGAGTAAAGAAAGTCTTCTTCAGTCCTTAGTCCAGCTGCTTTCGGTCCCACCTATACGACGTAGTGATGAAATATATATTTCTTCTAATCTTTCTTTCTAACCCAGCACAAATCTGGCCCATATCTAGTTTTATACCTCTAAACGTTATTGGAAAAGATTGGAAAAGCGCTAAAAAAATCTATTCTTTTAACTGGACAAAAGTGAAGACGGTTCTCCGCTCAAGTGTCCAAGTTCTTAGTCCAGTTGCGATGGATCCTCCCTGGACCTTCTTATATGTTCTTATCTTCTGAGCATTGGTGGTGTTTCGTTTGTTTCTTTCGTATTCCTGTGTTTGCTTTCATGAATTCTGCACAGCTATTCCAACAAATATCTGACCCATATCATCTATTTTACAACTTCTAAACTTCTTTTATTGGAAGAGTAGATTTCTTCTTAGCAAAGGAAAATTCAGTTCTATCAACTGGACAAAAGTGAAGACGGTTCTCCGCTCAAGTGTCCAAGTTCTTAGTCCAGTTGCTATGGATGCTTCCCGGACCTTCTTATGTTTTCTTATCTTCTAGTGGACCATGGCAGCCTTAGTGTTTCTCTTGTTTATTCTGTATCGCTGTGTTTGCGAGCGTGAATTCTGCACGACCCTGCACAGATTTGACCCATATTATATTCACGAATGGAGCGCGGCGGACAGCGGGGCAGCGAGAGCCAAGCGTGAGGGCGCCAACAAGAAAAGGAATAAATCACTTTTAAATGAACGCATGGACTGCACAGAGCGGCAGGAGCGGGCAGGAGCAGGCAGGAGCGACCAGGAGCCGGCGATTTCACATTAAATATTGATGTCTGGACGTGGCCACTGCGCTTCTGCTGCTACAGGTAACTTCATTCAACACGGGCTTTCATGTTCAATCACGCCTCACGTAGGGATAAAGGGGTGGGGCCACGTGACATCAGCGTTTTACTGCGGTGGCGTCACGCTGGGGGTGTTCGACATGGATCTCTAGGGCGGATTGTTCAGCAGACGCGATGGAGATGCAATGCACAGTGTCAAAAAGCGTTTTAAGATCGTCTGAAAGCTCAAGAAGAATGCACAATGGGTTTAAATAACACATTTTCAGGATAAAAAAGCATTTAGGATCCAGTTTTAGGAGTTTGATTTTCAGCAAAAAGGTGAAAATGATGAACTGAAAAACTATTTGCGAATGCGAGCCACTATGTGACTGTAATGTTATATGTGAGAGACTTGTTTAAGCGCACAAATCAGCTCTCCTGATGTACAGTGCTGAACAAATTTATTAGACCTGTCATGAAAACATAAATAACTCCATAGCATATCAAAAAATTGTTTCAAATTAACATTTTCATTGTTATTTATTAAGAAAATGTCCAACTGGAATCATAAAATAGTCCTTGCTGACAAATATTAAATAAAATTGTGAATATTTTGTGTGAGCACCTTTGGCACAGTTTTGTCTCTTTTGTTATCAAGCTCCAAAAAGCTTCTCGCTGTTCCCAGAGACTTACTTTGGATGAGACTTTGGTGGAAAATTTTTGGAAAACATTAAACCTGAAAATGTATGGATATCAACAATAGTTCTATTTTAGCATTATAAATATGGTTCTGATAAAAAGAACTTGCATAAACTGGCGGATTAACCATTATAGAAACATAAAAAAGATATTTTGGTAAAGAAAAATACCATTAAATTACGTATAGCAACAGTGGCAAACACCTTATACTGGGTGGTGGTCTAATACAGTGTTTCCCAAACTTTTTTCTGGTGACCCAGATTTTAAAAGTCACAAACTTTTGTGACCCAAATCAGTAGTTCTTATATGTTAATAAAAAAATAGATGCATTGAACAGTAAAGTGGATATTTTATTGTTTAATTATCTATCAACTAAACAAAATTATTTCTGAATTTCTTTTCAAGCAGGCCTATTTATATTATACACTATTATATTTTCATTTAAGTAACAAATTACACATGCTCCCTTTGCAGCATGAAATGTATTCTTTTTTCCTTTTAAACATTCAATTGAACCAGCAATAAAGTTTAAAAAATAATAATAATAAAAGTTCAGTAAAATAATCCAAACCAGCAATAATCCAAAAGCAGAACAATAATCAAATAGCAGACCTCTTGGGATATAAACTCTATTCATCTTTTCGAATGAATCAGCAGTAAGATTTAAAAAATAACAGTAATAATTATATCAACATAACTAGGCCTAACGAGATTGAATGGCCTGATTACTCAGCTAGTGAGATGGGTGGGCCTGTCTGCGCTTCTGTAGCGCGTTCCAGTCCGGGGTGCAGGAGGAGAGCGCAACACGCATATCAGCAGATGCGTTCAGTCGGTTCCTGTGTTTTGTCTTTGTTTTTGTGAGCACCGAAAATCCCAGTTCACACATGTAGGTTGTGGTGAATGGGATGAGGATTGAAATGCTGGCCCCACTGAGGACAGGGTATTCCGCCGAAACCCCAATCCAAAATGACGACAAAGTCTTTGCAGATTCATGCCGCTTTTTCAGCGTGCCATCACAGCTGAGCTGCAACAATTCCGCGTAAGCTCGTTGTTGTTAAATCGATTCAAGCACGCATTTTCGGTCATGGCGACATTCAATATCCCCTGGTTGTAATTAACGTTTTTTTTTACTTTGCAGAAATAGGTGGTGTAGTTTTAATGTGGCAGTTGTTTTTTATTTAGGGCCTAGATACAGACATGCGGATGAGCGTGAACCATGCCAAGCGACCCAAAAAAAATCTTCTGCGACCCACGTAAGGGTCGCGACCCAGTCTTTAGGAAACAATGGTCTAATACATTTGTTAAACTCTGTACTTTCAACTAAATCAGTTTGTTGTGGTCGGATTGTGTTGAAACAAAGATCAGATTAAAGTCTAACTCGAGTAACGGCGCTTCAGACAGTGCAGTGTCTACAGTTAGCGTCACACCCGCAGTGAATGTTGATGGCATCAGCTGCAAAGTCTCAATAGTTTAACATTGAGCTGGAAGATTGGCCAGAATTCTCCAGTGAAACTTGATTTTCCTTTCTTCACTCGCCTTTCAGAAACTTGTGCCATCACTTAACCCCAAAGACGTCAGATTTCTGATGAAAAGACCATCACCGGCTTGTCTCCATGGGGATGAAAATGCCCCGTTTGTGAGGAATTGTGCAAAATCTTGATTTCCTAATTTTCCACAACTCCGTCCTGAACAAGTGTGGGCTGAGCTATTTCAGTTGAACCCCTCACATAAGTCACTCATTTTAAAGAAATCTGTAGCACTATTCACTCATATGATGGTTATTCGACCACTAAAATAAAAGAATCCTGGGAGCGTGAGTTTTTGACGGGCACTGGTGGAACTCTGCACTGCAACTTAAGCCCTATTCGTACGGGATAAGCATAACCTGGGCACATCTGATAATTTGCAAATTCCCGCCCCACCTCCGTGTTATTCACAGCGCATTCGCACGGGATCAGTGAAGTCTGTAAATGACTATTTACTGAAATTACGACCGGATATGTCATAACATCACATCCATTTCTATGTCTTTCGCGCTGCTAAGTAAGTACATTTATAAAGTATGCTAAAAAAGATTTACCGTTTGCGGCTACACATGTCATCCAGGTCAACATCCTGCGAGAATTTCCCTTTTTGCGGATCGGTTTTCATGTAGAGGCTGTGAGGCTGTGTTATAATTTGCCCCTAAAAACCTCAAAACTGCAAATCAAAATTTCTACCGCAGCCTCCATTGCTCAAGCTGGAAATAGATAGAAAAGGTGCGCAAAGCGATATGAAATATATAGAGAAAAGACCGTGGAAATAAAAGGAACAGACAGAAAAGACGCAATTACAACAACAAACACTGAGCTGCAGATTCGCACGTCTGTGTTCGGTGAAATATCGTAGGTAATTTGCGGCGGAATTTACAGACGTGGCACATTCACACGGGATGAAGATCTCAGACGTTCTCCGCAATTATTACAAACCACCAAAGGTCCACAGGTAAAACTAATCCCGTGCGAATAGGGCTTTATCCATACGAGTACCATTTGTGCCCGTTTGATACAGCTTAAAGTTCTGTTTAAATGTAATTTCTCAAAAACGAGACGAGCGCAGATTTTTCCCTTTGCGCTGGACGTTTGCGGCAGATTTTGGGGTCGCCTTGTAATCTTGCGCATATGTTCTTTTCCAGCCCTGACGATCTTTTGGCAAGTTTATTTCAATACTTTGTGGAAAGTGTTGTCAAAAACAGTTAATGTTTCTTTGTATGTGGCTATATTTCGTCTTACGGGAGACTTTTCTTGCTACTTAACGTCACAGCTACAGGTTTAGGCGTTTATTTCTTATGTTGCAAGACGCCGTCTCCTCTTAGATTGCAACAAATGCCCCATGCAGCACTCGTTGGATTAATGAAGTTATGTCCTTTCTGAAAATAGATAAGAGTAGGTGCTCAATGAAAGATAACAAACTGTTTTTTTTTAGAAAGTGGCAACCATTTATTGATTTTTTTTTAAGCCAAAAGCGTGTGTACATGTACTGACTGAATTACATCTATATTTTGTTACACATGAATAAAAATACATGAAAGAGAAAATGGCCTGTCTGGAGTTTTCCACATTAGCCTTGGTCTATTTCCAGCAGGTGACGCAATAAAACCAAGTACCAAGTCAGATCTGTGGATAAACAATCCCGCCCACTGCAAGAATTCATGTTTTTCAAGGTATTCTCTACACAAAAACACACTTATATAAACATTAATGCATCATAGATTTTAGTTTAGTTTACTGCTATACTGTGGCCAGATAAGATCCATTGAGTTTTCTTTGGTATCGCACTTATTTTAAATGGTAAAACTGTATTAATGTGAAGCTGCCCACGTTATTAAATTGCCAAAATGAGGCGTAGCGTGGTACTTTTATCTACGAAAAAGAGAACGCTGAGGATGATCTGAGGCGGCATTCAAAGGAACAGTACAACCTTGAACGCCCCGTGTTTATTTGTGAAAAGAACAGCGGTGTGATGCATTCATGAGCGGTGGGAAAAAGAGCGCTAACCAGCAGACAAAGGAACAAATGGAAAACTCTAATGAGGCTTAACAAGGCCAGAGTCCTGAACGCCACACATCAAAAACCGAGTCTGTGTGTGAATGATCTAAACCAGGAATTATACACATAATTACAAGGTTTTATATTTGGCATTAAGGTGCAGTGAATTGGAAAGATTTATTTTATTAATATTTCCTCTTTATTGTATTATTATTAGTATTATTATTATTATTATTATTGTTATTATTATTATTATTTTTATTTATTTATTTATTTTATTCTTTTGTGTTTATTGCACTGAAAAACATGTCTTTACTGTGAGCGGGCTTGCATCTCCACAAACCTGACTCTTATTTGCCCTTGTTTCCATGGATACGTTTGGCTATAATATTCCACAGTATGCCAAATGTATATATACTGTATCTATCTGCATAAAAATATTCTTAATAGGGGTGTAACGATATCCAAGTCTCACGATACGATATCGTCACAGTACGATATTTATTGTGATATCGTGGGAAAGCTCACGATATTACGATATTCTACATAATAACAAGACTGACATTCTAAAACGCTTTGACCAGTCATTTGGTGCAACATTTATTGTCATTAGGGATGGAACGAAATCCAAATCTCTCTGTGCGATATTTTCACCATAAACATCTCACTGAACCAGATTTATTGCAATATAAAACTGTGAATCTGCTCCTTTTTCGTCTAAAAATGCTTCACAAGACTTAATCCAAAGAGGGAAAAGATTTCAAAGTGCTTAGAACAGTTATGTCTTCATGTCGTCTGCACTGAAACGGAGCAAAGTATCATGGTCTATGTAGTTCCCTCTGTTTTTTTTAGCTATTTTCTGCATCATTTAAGCCTTGTTGTGAGACCTTTGACGATACGGTCTCACCATATTTCGCTTATTGTTACATCTCTAGTTCTTAAGTGTATTTTTAACTCTGTTTCCTTCGTGCAGGTGCCAAACCCCCTCCAGAAAGTGACACAGTGTAAAGTGTCTTGCCCAAGGACACAATGGAAGTAACTTCTTGCAGAGAGAGAGTCGATTCTGTGATCTTTGGCCGAACGTCTTGGCTCTAAACGTTGAGCCTCTGCCACTAATGTGAAAATCTGTCATTTCTTAAAGGGGCACTGTGTAACTTTTCTGGTAGAGGGCCCGCCAGTTGCTTGTCTCCATGGAGATCTTACTGCTTTACTTGCAATGTTCCAAAGTATGGCATGAAAACTGTAACGCAGAACCAGAAATTCAGTTCAAAATGAGTTGTATTAATGATATGAACTCATTAGATATTCGTGTATATATAATTAGGAAGATATAGACAATGCATTTTTAATTAATGGTATTTGATTAATATTATTATTTATAAGTAGATATGCTTAAACACATAAAATACAACAGAAATGAAATCATACAGACGCAGTGATGTTAAAGGTTTGAGTTCAGTTCATAAAGTTCAAAGTTTGTCGAAAACGTTTGTCATAATCTGAGTTATTGTCTTCCCCAAAATTCAGTTTGAGTTATGATAATCCAAAATTATCCCGGCACAATAAAGCTGTAACCAGAAGTGGGCCAATTGACAAGCAGGAGACGTCACCAGGCCATTTTACAAGTGAGAAACACTAAAAAAACTAAATAAAAATCATTAGAAAATAGTGTATCGTCGCCATACACAGTTTTAAAATAGAGCGACTGTTAAACTACGATCGTTAACTACAACTTAATTATATGGCGACAAGATTCATTATCAGCATTAAGTTCAACATTTAATTAGAGCGTAAGATTAAAGTTTAAACATGGCCAATATCTGCTTCCCCCAAAGCGACACTGACTCACCCATCAGTCATTTCGCAGCTGCAAAGTGACTGTTAAAACTCAAGCATCGCGCATAAGGAACCGCGAGGTGATAATATGGTGAGATCCGAGCTTCTCGCGCTCATCCCATAAAACTGTACTTTCTAGCAAGAATTATTACACATTTTATATCTTCAAATGTGACAGATTTAGTCAAAACGTGGACCTGCACTCGATTTTCTCCATATATTCCATCAAAATGCGTCTTCCCCAGTACAGATATGTTGTATATAAGCCGTTCTTGAAGTCAAAATAAGTCCACTGTGTACCGTTTTCACTTCATTATGAAGCGATTTACTGTTTGAGAATCAGGAAGTGCGGTCTTAGGTTGCTAGTTGTGGTTAGTGTCGCTGAGAAGTGCTTCTAAACTCATTGTGCATTGGGTAAATTTTCTGCTGAAGGGTTCGTCAAGTGCTTTTCTCCATGGAGATGTTATTGCTTCGTCTGTAGGTAATGTTTCACAGTGTGGCGTTAAACCTTTCTATCTTCATGGAGACCAAACCAGAAGTTACAGGTCAGATCTGTGGAGAGGCGACCCCGTTCGCAGTCAGAATGCCTGTTTTCCGACGCATTTTTGAGCTATAAAACCACCTGTAAATGAATAAATGCAAGTTAGAGCTGTTTAATGTCACACTGTGGAACATTCCAGGCAGAGTAATGACGTATTCATATAATGGAAACAAGGAGAAGCACCAAAAAAGTTACACAATGCACTTTTAAACCATTAAAAAATAAACTACCGTATTTTTCTGGCTATAAGTCGCACCGGAGTATAAGTAAATAAGCCAAAAAATGCACAATGAAGAAGAAAAAACATAAGTTGCACTGGACTATAAGTCGAGGGAAATTTGGGGAAATTTATTTTATAAAATCAGACCAAGAACCGACATTTCCTCTTGAAAGGAAAGTTATAGGAATAAAAACAACCGCATAGAGAACAATCCGTGTATCATTAGTTTATTCGTTTTTCAGTATAGAACCAAAAATAAGAAAACGAAAAAACAACTATTTTCTTTATTATGTGTCCCTAAAACCAAAATGAAAAAACAGACGATTTGTTTTTTCATTTTTAATTCTTTTTTTACCTTTATTTACCCAGGAAAGTCCCATTGAGATCACTAATCTCTTTTTCAAGGGAGTCCCTGCCATGCACACACCACTTTCATACTAGGCAATGGGGGTGAAGTGTCTTGCCTGAGGACACGACAGTTTTTGTTTTTGTTTTTTTTTTTGTGGCTGGCGCCCCCCTGTGGCGCCTGGAATTCTTAGTGGTCTCCCATCCAAGTACTAACCAGGCCCGACCCTGCTGAGCTTCTGAGATCTGACGGGATCAGGCTTTGACGAGCCGGTATGGCCGTATAAGTCGCAGGAACCACTCAAACCCTGAAAAAAGTGTGACTTATAGTCCGAAAAGTACGGTAGTTCTGTTTTAAGACAAGGCAAATCAGCTACAGCACTTTGGATCTTTTAAAATAAATGAGGATTGAATTTTGTCCTTTGATTGAAAAAGAAAACACACTTAAGAAACTCAATTAACCATCCAGGCTCTAAACTGTGAGTATAACCTGAAAAATAGTAAAAACTCTGTGCTCCTGTGGGCTGCTGAATTGTTGAAATACATTGCAAATTTGCTTATAATCCATACTTCCAAACATTTACCCGCCGTGGGAATCGTCTGATGGGGACCCATGAAAACCTTTTAACAGCAGGTTAAGCAGTGCTGGTAAAGCAGGGAGGAATTATTTTTGGTTTATTGGCGCACTAACTGCAGCAGCTTTCCTGTGTAAAACGTGTCCACCTGTTTCTCCAACGTGCTATATATTATTAGACAGTTTTAGTGGCCGCAGCCGCCTAAACGACTTCATTTGCATTGCCTCAAATTTCCTACATTCATTCACCCGCAGGAGCAAAATGGGCTTTGTTTGTCCGTAAAAGTCAACAGTGTCAGGTCTTTGCTTCACTTTTAGCGTAGGTATCTGTTTAGGACGTGAGCAAATAATTGACAAATGAGGAGAAATAAGAGAAAAAAGTGAGATATTTTTGATCCCGAGGGAAATTCAAGTTTTGCTGCAGCATTTCCACTGTGTTTCAGTCCCTTTTGTGTCTCAGGCAAAGGTCTCAGTGCAGTTTATTGGGAGTTTGAGGAGAGGAAGAGCCAAAAGTGTCCCTCCTCCGTGTTCTCCAGCCTCACAGCAGCCTCCAGGGGGCGCCGGGTGAACACGACAGCAAAGGCCTCGCTCTTCTTACTCCGCTCTGGTGGTTCTGGTCAGTAATGAAATGGTTCATGTCGATGAACTCGGGTCACTGAACTCGCCTACGTCTGTATAGAAAGACGCCTAAATTATACTCATACTGATTAAAAGAATTTGAGTTCCATATTCTCCCAGTTCTCCTGAGCAAGATTTTTGTGAGGAAGGAAATAATCGCCTGTCCCAAATTGCTGTCTGGTCTCAAATATATCCCTGGTCTGTTAAGTGACTGGAACGGCTTTTATTTGGTATATTACAGTGTTGTGTTCTTGTAAAATGCTGTTTCCCGTGGCTTTCAGGACATTTTCCCGCTGCCTGATTTCCTCTGTGGCCGAAATATTCTGTGATCAAGTGTTTTTCACTGGCCCAAGCATCATGATAAATGGGAGCGCAAAGTATAATAGGCTGTTACATTCATATTATTCATGTTGGAAAAGTGGAATGTTTGAAACGATAGTAAAGTACCGCTACTGTGAAATATGTTTTTTTAAAAATTTTTTGAGTAGTGTGACTCTAAAAATAAAAAAGGGAGTGTCTAAAAATAAAAAAGGGAATGTCTACACAAATGGAGTTTCCATTTTCCTAGCTTTTTTTTTTTTCTGTACGGATCGCAGGGTCAGGTTCGGTTTAGACACAGGCCTCGGGTTAAGGTTAAGGTTAGGATTAGGGTCGGGTTAGGGGGTTAAGGTTAGGCGGGGGGGGGTCAGGGTCTGGTTAGGTTTAGGAAAAGCCTGTGGATGTGGATTCATATTTGACTTTTCCACCATGAACGCATCCAATTTCACATGTGATTCCCGCGCGGAAAAGGTGAAGTCGCGGAAATCTGCGAGTATCCGTTTTTTTAGCCTTTGCATTAAAAAAACAGACTCCGTTTTCGTAGTAACAGCCATATAAAAATACTCCAACAATTAGACGCTAATGTCTAAATAGTGACATGTCGGAATAGTGGCATTTAACCCCTTTGAACTCCACACATACCAGTATATTATATCGCGCATAGCCTGAATTATAGCATTATAGTATTCCCCAATGTGCATTTCAAAGTTAAAATACTAACTAGCCAAAAAATACAACTCACAAATCAGTTGTTACCGCAGTGTACCCACCCCACGAATAGCATTACATTACAAAACCCTGCTACATTTCCAGCTAATCGCATTTTGGCCTCGCGCAAATGACGCGGGAAAAAGCGAAAGTGACATTATCTCATTTAAACTGAGCTGAAAAAGTTATACAACCCGCTAACGTAAAACCCAGACTGACATTTATTTAAAATCCAATTTGGTCCAGGTGCTGCAGGGACGCGGAGATGCTGTCACCTCCCTAACGAAGCATCCAATATGGCCGCTGATGAAAATAAGCACATGTCTGACACTGATTTGACGCGTACTCCATCAAATTTGTGTTATACCTGCAAGCAAATAAAATTGTCACCATATTTCATTTGGTAAACAGACTACGCCGCGCATAGCCTCAAAATGCTATTATAGTGGAAATAAAATCATTGTGTTTAGATTGTGATGGATGCTCGTGGCGTTTGTGGACGTAGGAGGCAGGATTTTGAATGAAAACATGACACGGAGAAAATGTGCATGTTTACAAAATTCACATTTGGAAACCGCATAGCAAAATGTGACGTAATTCCCGTTTTCGTCAAAGCGTTCGACCGAATATCTGGGTGTTGGTTACCTGGTTACGGGAGTCTTCTGTATGGATTTAAATCTCCAAGATCCTCTGCTTAAAAATACCCATAATGCTTGATTGAACACGTAAGTGTGAAGACCTTACCTCAAGAAATGGGACTACGAAAATATATGTACAAAATATCGGCCATCGGTCTCTCTGAATTCTAAACAATCGGTATTAGCATTGGCCAAGGGAAAAAAAACATATCAGTTGATCCTTCGTTTTAGAAGTTATTGTAGTAATAGTTGGTTATTTTAGTACCTGTAGTAATAGTAGTAGCAGTAGCAGTAATAGTAGTAGTAGTAAGTACGTGTTTATTTATATTTATATTATGAATGGGGATAGATAACATAAGATGACTCGTCTTTCTGCTCCTTTTCATTCATTTCTTGTATGTTTGATATTGTGACACTGTTAATGTCATTTTATACTTTATGAATGAAATAAACAGATATATATTTTTACACAGACACATGTCCCCAAAGACGCTTTACAGAGCATTATTAACAGAGCGTTCTTCATTCACTCCAGACTGGTGGTGGTAAACTTCTATTGCCCTGTATAGTTGCCCTGGGGCAGACTGACGGAGACTGCGGAATCTGCACCATCGGCCCCTCCAACCACCTCCAACACTCACTCACACTCCACTTTCATACGTACAGTGCGTGTTTTTTTGGGGTTGGTCCGGAAAACCGGAGGAAACCCATCCAGACACGGGGAGAACATGCAAACTCCACACAGAAAGGCCCGGGCGACCTGGGGAATGAACCCGAAACCTTCTTGCTAGTAGTAGTAGTAGCAGTAGTACTAGCAGTAGTAGTAGCAGTAGTAGTGGTAGTAGTAGTAGCAGTAGTGGTAGTAGTAGTAGCAGTAGTGGTAGTAGTAGTAGCAGTAGTAGTGGTAGTAATAGAAGTAGTAGTAGTAGTAGTGGTAGTAGTAGTAGTGGTAGTAGTAGTAGCAGTAGTAGCGGTAGTAGTAGTAGCAGTAGTGGTAGTAGTAGTAGTAGCAGTAGTAGTGGTAGTAGTAGTAGTAGTGGTAGTAGTAGTAGCAGTAGTAGCGGTAGTAGTAGCAGTAGTGGTAGTAATAACAGTAGTAGTGGTAGTAGTAGTGGTAGTGGTAGTAGTGGTAGTAGAAGTCATGAGTAGTCAATGGCCATGAAATAAAATCAGTTGATCCTTAGTTGTAGTAGTTGCAGTAGTAATAGTTGTAGTCATTTTAGTAGCTGTAGTAATAGTAGTAGTAGCAGTAGTAGTAGTGGTAGTAGTAGTATTAGCAGCAGTAGCTCTAGTAGTAGTAGTCATGAGTAGTCGATGGCCATGAAAAAGTCAGTTAGTAGTAGTAGTAGTAGTAGTGGTAGTTGGTCACACTGTGGTGATGGACCCCTATACACAGCTTGCCAGCTTTTTTGGAAGTCTGTGTTTTTTCACATTTAGTGCACATTGGCATATGTGGTATTTATTGTCAAATGCATATTTACCACATATGTGCCTTTGTGGGATTATAGTTTGAAATTGTGAAAAAATTGAATTGATAGTAGTAGTAGTAGTAGTAGTATTAGTAGCAGAAGAAGTCATGACACCGCTGATCGTACAAAGGACACAATGTGATTGGTTTGGGTTGGTCTCTGTTAATTAAATTAAAAGAGAAATATAGTAATAAAAACTACTAGATCTCAGTTATATACAAGAGGACAGGTCCAATTTTGACTCCTTTGTATGTCTTTTATGCATGAAGAAATTGACAAAGGCATTCATTCAGGTTGTGAGAAGAAATGGTGCAAACTGAACTGTTTCAAGTCTGCAGTGGGCATTTTTCATTTGACACCTCTGTGGACGGCAGGAGCTCAGTGGGTAGAGCGTTTGTCCACTAATCCCGATTCGAATCCCGCTGTCAACATAGACATCATTGGCCGAGCGGTAACATCCACTGACCCACAAGTTGGAGGTACAATTCCAGCTTTCACAGATAAATCCAGTAGTTGCGTCCATGGGCAAGACAGCTCGCCCTTCAGAGTCTGCGTACTCTGGTGTACGAATGTGTGTGTGAATGGGGGAATGTTTCCTTGATGTAAAGCGCTTTGAGTGTCTTGAAGATATAAATAAAAACAGGAAAACGAAAGGAGAAATCGACTAGGCACACATTCACATACACTACTTCTAAATAGGGACTAAACTGGTACTAAACTTGGAGTGAAACTTGAACTAGACCAGCACTAAACTCAAAAACGCTGGATAAAAAGTGACCATTTACCACCACGCAAAATTACCTGTGTGAAGTTGGCCCCACATCAAACGCAAACCTACACAAAAACTATGTCAATTGTCTGTGCTTCGTTTGTGCTGCGAAAAGTTTAGTTTGTGCTTCTTTAGTTTTGGAGAAATTAACTATTCTTTTACAGGTCAAATTGGGGTCAGCCAGGCCCCAGGAAGCTTAAAAATGCTCGAAAACGGCCAAAATGGAGTCAATCATTTGTGCTGTTTTGTGCTGCATAAAGTTTTGTTTGTGCGATTCTGGTTCTTAAGATATTTGGAGTTTTATTTTTGGCCGTGACGTCATCCACTCCCTCAAAATGTTAAATAGAGCTCAAAACAGGCAGAAAATTAAAGAAAACATGTGCCCTTTGTTTTGTGCTGTGACAATTTTCATTTGTGCGAGTTCATTTCTAAAATTATTAATAATTATTCCTGCGGTAATTAAAGGACGTCATTTCCGCTGTTTATTAGTCTGTATTATTATATAAAATATGAATCAAAAGCAGAGTTTCACGCCATCAGCTGAGCAGAAATAACGTCCTGTAATTACCGCAGAAATAATAGTTAATTTTAGAAATAAACTCGAAAATTGTCACAGCACAAATGAAATACAAACGTTTTCTATAATTTTCTGCCTGTTTTGAGCTCTATTTCACATTCTGAGGGGCTGGACGACGTCACCGGCCGTAAACAAAACTGCAAATATCTGAAGTAAGAATTGCACAAACGAAACCTTTTGCAGCACAAATAATTGACATAGTTTTTGCGTAAGTTTGCGTTCGATGGGGGCGACTTCACGCAGGTCGCAAAATTCGGTGCTACACCCTGAGTTCCACTGCATTTCCCTCTTTGAAACCTTCACGCACATGAATCCAAATCCACCTGAAGAGAACAAATAAACCTGTCTGAGAAATAAGGGTTCTCAATGTGAGTTTCCACCGCTGCAAATCTTCCAAATGTGCTTTCAAAATGGTGACGGAAACGCAACTGGTGAGAAAGAATGTTTTACTTGGGTGTATTTGAGTAAAATTTAAAGCGCATATGTAGCAGCATGAGGAGCCATATTGGATGCCGTTCTAACATTATTCTTAGTTGGAAAAGGATGTAAACAGATTTGGTTGTATGGTTGCTCGGGGAATGGCTGAACAGATGCTTCGAGGAGTTTATACATTTGGAAAGTCGCTGCAAACCAATTCATCTGTTCAGGCAGAGACGGAGGAAGTGCTACGAGAATCAGACTTCTTCAATAAAGACGGTTACATAGATGTTTTTATATACAGACAGACTGACTAAAAAGTTAGATTATGAATTGCATATTTTACATTTAATCCATGCTCGTGTCTCATCCAATCCGCTTTATTTATGCCGTAACTTTTAATAAACAGACGCGGTTTAAAGTGGTGCGCGATAAACACATATAATACAATGCAAATATAAAACAAAACCACATTTGGCGCTGCCAGTCCTCATTCAAAGCAATACATCTTGTCAAATCAAAAAGCCATCAACACTTCTCCTGTATCTGTCACATTTACCTCCAAACCACTCACTGCTAAACTCAAAGAAAATACAGATAAATACAAGGAAAACTAAAGGAGAAATCAGTTAGGCAGGCATTCATTTACACTGCTTCTGAAGAGAGACTCAACGTGGAATGAAAGTTGAACTAGACGATCACGAAACCAGGAGGAAACGAAAGACAAGTGAGAACTCTGCCCAGTACTACAACAGGTCTAAATATAGTAGTAGTAGCAGTAGTTGTTGTTATTGTTGTAGTTGTCATATAATTTTTGGTGTAATAGTAGTAGTAGTAGTTGCAGGAAAAGCAGTAGTAGTAGTATTTCCTATTATTGTTGTAGTTGTAATACCAGTTGTTATTGTGATAATTGTTGCAGGAGAAGTAGTAGTAGTAGTAGTAGTAGTAGTAGTAGTAGTAGTAGTAGTAGTAGTCGTTTTGTTGTTGTAATAGTAGTTGCATTAAAACCAGTAGTAGTAGTAGTTGTTGTTGTTGTAGTACTTGTAATCCCAGTAGTTGTTGTCATATTAGTTGCAGGAAAAGCAGTAGTAGTAGTAGTAGTTGTTGTTGTAGTATTTGTTGTAGTTGTTGTAATAGTAGTTGCATTAAAACCAGTAGTAGTAGTAGTTGTTGTTGTTGTAGTACTTGTAATCCCAGTAGTTGTTGTCATATTAGTTGCAGGAAAAGCAGTAGTAGTAGTAGTAGTAGTAGTAGAAATAGTTGTAATACCAATTGTTGTAATATTAGTTGCAGAAAAAGTAGTAGTAGTTATTACTGGTGTAGTTGTAATACCAGTTGCTGTTGTAATATTAATTGCATTAAAAGTAGTAGTAGTAGTGGTAGTAGCGGTAGTAGTAGTAGTAGTAGCAGCAGTAGTAGTAGTAGTAGTAGCTGTTGTTTTGTTGTTATTGTAATAGTAGTTGCATTAAAAGTAGTACTAGTAGGAATAGTTGTAACACCAATTGTTGTAATATTAATTGCATTAAAAGTAGTAGTAGTAGTAGTAATTGTAGTAGTAGAGGTACTAGTAGTAGTAGTAGTTGTCATCATTGTTGTTGTAATAGTAGCTTCAGGAAGAGCAGCAGTAGTAGTAGTAGTACTCATAGTAGTGAAACTAGTAGTAGTAATAAAGTGGTTGTCACAGTTGTAGTAGCTGATGTAGTAGTTGTGAACCATGGTTTATTTTGAGCAGTTTTTGGTGTTGTTGAAGTATTAGTGGTAGTGGTAGAAGTAGTAGTTGCAGTAGTGGTGTTAGTAATAGTAGTAGTAGACAGACAGAAAAGGTTTTAAATGTATTCACCTGGGCTCCCATAGTTACTTCCAGGGCCAACTGCAACTTCACTATTGGTTTCTTGCTTTATTTACTTTGTTTTTTACTTTTATATTTCTTTATTTTTGTATTTATTTTTACCACATTGCTGCCTGCTTTGGCCCCAGGAGCGACATTACACTCAGCAGCTCTGTGCAGTATTTGTAGTCGCAGTCACAGTAGTTAGCAGGTGTTAGAATATATTACGATTGTATTGCTCAAAGTTTCCCCACCCCCACTTCCTATTGGTCCCCTCGGTCATGCTCTGAGTGACTGACAGGTGGGTTTAACCAATCAGAGTGAAGCATGAAGCCTCAGAAGTACAAACATCGCGTTATTTACCTGTTTATGACGACTAAAACTGTGCATTACTGGGACAAAACGGCGAACCACTTGGACAATTGTGTAACACTTTCGCGTCTCGTCCATTCTTATGCATTAAACCTTAAATATGATGTGACTTTCCTACATTACGTTATCTCCCAGCTTCCTTCCACTCCTCTCCACAAAGTAATTACTGTGCTCTGCTGGATCCTCCACTGAAAACTTCAAAAGCCCGGAACAAAAATTAAAATACAAAGCAGACCTCCAAACTTTTCCCCTCCACAAATGAGCCGCTCCTACATCATTTGCACGGCGGAAAATGCCAGAACCTGACAGAAAGGCAAAAGTATATATATATATATATATATATATATACGGGAGCGTTATCTTGATGACCTGCTTAGACGGATACAGCTAAATATTGGCATTTCAATAAAACGCATTCTGACACCCGCGCCTTTTTGTAATTCCTCTGTCAGGTTGACCTTTATTTCGGCCCATATTATCAACATCCCCTGACTCCGGGTCTCCACTGGAAGCATCTAGTCTCGCGCAACTGTCAAGAGTAATTTAATAAGTCTAACCTTATTTATGTGACTGCGGCGTGTAACCAAATACGTATTGAAGAAAACGGAGGCGCAGTCCATCACGCGCGCTCCAGAGACGAGCTTTAAAAACACTTGTACACTTTTAAAGGTCTCAGTCCCACTTGTAAACGAACCCTGCTCCAAAGCCAGGTTCATAACTTCTCACGGATGACATTTCGGACTCCGAGAGTTTGCGCGTTGAAGGGTAAAGTTTTTTTAGGAGTGTGAATATTGACCGTGTAAAGGCGCACGCTGTAACTTTTCATGCTCGTAACCGTGGAGATTTCGTGGCCTTGTCTGTACCAGGTTTTCTTCCAGTATGTCCAATGCAAAATGTGTCTTGCCCCAGATATACGGTGGTGTATAAGCAAAATAAGACCACTTTTTACCATCTGAATCTAATTAGAAAGTGTTTTATTGTACGTGAACCAGGAAGTGCACTGTTAGCATGCTAGTTGGCTTTACCGCAAAGGCAAATCTCCACTTTGGTCTCTAAAAGTTGTGAAAAGTACTTTCAAATAAACTTATTGCAGGAAAAATTTTTACAGTGCCTTTAATAATAGCCAATTAAAGGTACTAGAATCAGGGAGGGCACTGTTAGCATGCTAGTCGGCTCTACCGGGTAGGCAAAACTCCACTTTGGTCTCTGAAAGTTGTCACAAGTATTTGCAAGTGAACTCATTACCAAAAAAATGGTACAGCACCTTTAATAATGGTCAGTTAAAGGTACAAGAATCAGGATGTGCACTATTAGCATGCTTTTTAGGTTTACCATGAAGGCAAAACTCCACTTTGGTCCCTGGAAGTAGTAAAAAACTAATTGCAGAAGAAAAAGAAAGTTACAGCACCTGTAATAATATTCAGTTAAAGGTACATGACGTACATTTTCTTCTGGATGTTTCGCCACCCACTTGTCTCCATGGAGATGTTGTATCACTGTCAGTTTGGCATTTAGCTCCATAGAAAGCTGTGAACGCCACAAGCTTACAAATCACATCTGTGGAGAGGCGACCCATCTCTCCCTTCTTACCCTTAATCCCTTAATTGCCATGGCAACAGTCCAACTGTTCTCATCATTCATGCCCCAAAGTCAAAAGCTGTGATCGGGTCTTTTAAGTTCATGTTTTAAAGGTGCATTGTGTAACTTTTGTAGTGGAGGGTCCGTCATGTGCTTTTCTCCAAGAAAATGTCATTACACTGCAAAAAGCTTTGCCAAAATGTAAAAACTTAAATCTATCAGAAAATGATGAAATGTAGTGTAATGAAATGATTTGTCCATGGAGCAAGATCCTTTTACTGGACAAGTTCTCTTCAAATAAACGACATCTAGACCAGAAGGAAGAAAGGCCTAAAGGCTAAAGGCCTTTTCATAAGACATGAGAACTTTGTTCTTGAAGCGATAAGAACAAGAACAAAGTTTCTTTGGGCTCTGACATTTCATAAGATGTTCTGCCGCTGCTTAAATACAAGGTGATGCTGAATTTCCAAGACACAAATGAGTTTTTGCTCGTGCACTGCTGGTTCTGTTCTACTGACCTTGACTTCGTCCACTGTGACTGACGCAGCGCCACCAGTGTTAAGGACGTTTACGAAGCTCTTAGTGCAAGTTCTGTTTGGGTTTCAGGCAATGAGTCGATTTACCGAAATAAAAAGGGATATAGCCCAAAATGTGAAAACAGGAAAATACCGCCGTGTAATCCATTTATTTCAACAAAGTAACTGTAATCTAATTACCACTCACTGAAACAGTAACTGTAACAGATTACAGTTACTTATAATTTGTGTTCTAATTACATAACGCCGGTACATGTAATACTCCCCAACACTGTCCGTCTGTATCAAGCAAATCTGTATTTAAACTATGGCAAATAGATTGGAGCTTCTTTTAAACAGTTATTGCCTAAATTTAAGATTTTCTGACCATTTTTAAAATTAAACAAAGATTTCAGAACTAGTATTTAGTATTTAATAAATCTGAAAACAAGATGAGTAACCTGATATGAGTTTTAAAATCTTGGCCAGATCAGAGAAATTTGCAGTGTAGTTTGTCTGGAATGTTCCACAGTACGGCATTAAACCTTTCTACCTTCATGGAGACCAAACCAGACCAAGTTACGGGTCAGATCTGTGGAGAGGCGACCCCGCTCACAGTCACAATGTTTGTTTTTCTCAGTATTTTCGAGCTTTAAAACCACCTGTACTTGAATAAATGTAAAGTAGAGCTGTTTAAAGTCGCACTGTGGAACATTCCAGTGGCACATGCAATGAAACAAGCAGGTGACTGAACCCTAACGCATTTTTAAGCAAATCCTCAGCGAATGAAATCGAATGAAAAAGAAAAATAAAGTCATGAAACGCATTCAGTCCTTCTCCAGATGTGTGGTCTGGAGAGTTGTATGAGAGGCTGATTTGGCGGAGCGGCGTGGGGAGCTCTTAATCACTGCATCTTTGTTGGTCCTGATTTGCCGCGGTTTTCTTATTAAAAAGCCCGACGGCGTTGATTGTGTGAACCGACCTATACAAACGCATTCCATTTGGTTTTCAATAAATGTGCGCTACTTTTAGGTGAGTTTTAAATTTACTTTTCATCAAGTTTGAGTCGTTTTCCTCCAGGCAAAGGTGAGTGCATTCTGATGGAGCGGGAAGGTTTGCCCACATTTACTCACAAATGCACGGCGTCGTCCGTCAAATGGCATTGTTTTGTCTGGAATGTTTCGCAGTGCGGCATTAAACCTTTCTACCTTCACGGAGACCAAACCAGACCGAGTTACAGGTCAGATCTGTGGAGAGGCGACCCCGCTCACAGTCAGAATGTTTGTTTTTCTAGGTGTTTTTAACATATAAAACCACCTGTAACTGCGTAAATGAAAAGCAGAGCTGTTTAACATACTGTGGAACCAAAACCATCTCCATGGAGACAGGCAAATTCAAGCAGCTAACAGACGGTCCACCTGAAAAGTTACACAGTGCTCCTTTAAATTGACAATAGAAGATATTAGGAAATACAGAGAGAGAGAGAGCGATAGATATGGAGAGACAGAGAGGGACAGATATATAGAAAGGACAGAGAGAGATTGATACAGAGAGAGAAAGCGAAACACGGAGATAGAGAGAGAGACAGACACAGAGAGGGAGAGATACATAGAGAGGAGAGAGATATTGATACAGAGAGAGAGGAAGCGAGAGACAGTACATAAAGACAGGGAGAGAGAGACGGACAAGAGATAGACAGAGAGAGAGATATAAAAACAGAAAGACCGACAGAGACTGATACATAGAGACAGACAGATGGATAGAGAGACAGACAGATGGATAGAGAGACAGACAGATGGATAGATAGACAGATGGATAGATAGAGAGACAGACAGACATGGATAGATTGAGAGACAGACAGATGAATAGAGAGCCAGACAGATGATAGATAGACAGATAGATGGATAGAGAGACAGACAGATGATAGACAGAGAGACAGACGGATAGAGAGACAGACAGATGATAGATAGACAGACGACGGATGGATAGATAGAGAGACAAAGATTGATAGATAGACAGTGAGAGAGAGACGGATGGACAGATGGAGAGAGAGATAGATGGATAAAGAAAAATATGGAGAGACAGACAGACTGATAGACAGATAAATGGAGAGATAGAAATAGAGAAAGGAAAGATATATGGTAGATAGTGAGAAATAGTGAACTATAGACAGACAGACAGATGTATAGATAGATAGATAGATAGACATATAGATGGATAGACATAAACAGATGTATAGATAGATGGATGGATAGATGGATAGATAGACATATAGATGCATAGACAGATGTATAGATAGATAGATAGACAGATAAACAGATAGACAGATGTATGGATGGATAGATGGATGGATAGATGGATAGATGGATGGATAGATGGATAGATAGACATATGGATGCATAGACAGATGTATAGATAGATAGATAGACAGATAAACAGATAGACAGATGTATGGATGGATAGATGGATGGATAGATGGATGGATAGATGGATAGAAAGGCTTGTGAAATCACTCAAATTGCTCAGTTCATTTAGTTCCGTATTAATATTTCACTTGACCTTTACAGAAGTCGTTTGTCACGCCTCTAAACCCCAAAGTCATTTTCACATCACTGTCTGCAATCTGCTAAACATCACCGCGTAGCCATTCAACAACCCGCCCGACGCAAACGGAAAACGCCGCAAAGAAAAAGAGCGATCGCTACCAAACATTTCTTCATTATTGAGACGTCGGAGCATTGAGTTTTTGTCAGGCGTTTCGGGCGCGTCAATGCACGGCAGTTTCAAAAGCCAATTTCTTCTGCCCTGCCTCCCCTCTCCACATGCTTTAAACAAGACATCCACCAGACCATCTTGGCATTTCGTCCGCAGAAATTAGCCGCGGTGTGTCTATGGATATTTGCTGGCAACCTTTAGCGTCAAACTGGGCATTCTTCCTCCTAGCTTGAAGCGCAAACTCGTTGGCACCGTGACCAACGTTGGTGTTCCATGTTTGTATTTTCACACAGGGACATTGCCCAAAGAAGTGACTGCTCCATTCCAGTCATTGGCGAACCCCATTTGCCAAATCTTCCCTCGTGTTATTTAATTTCGCACTTTTAATAATAGTTTTGTAGTAGTAGTAGTAGTAGTAGTTTATTCAGTCATTTTGCAGCTCTACAAAACAAAACATAGACTACAGCCCCATAGATCGTGACCAAAAGGGTTTAGGCTGAAGTAAAAGTACTTCTAACGTCAGGTTAAGAAGTTACAGGTCAGATCTGTGGAGAGGCGATCTCGCTCACACTCCGAGTTTGTTTTTCTAGGTATTTTTGAGCGATAAAACCACCTGTAAAATTGTAAAGTAGAGCTGTTTACTCTCACACTGTGGAACACTCCAGGCAGAGCAATGACGTATCCATAGAAACAAGCAGGTGACCCCCAACCAAACCAAAGTTACATGGTGTAACTTTAAAGTTTAAAGAAATGTGTCAAGTAGACGGGTCGCCACCTGCTTTTATCCATGGAGAAGTCATAGTTGTCCCTGGAATGTTCCACAGTAGGGCATTAATCTTGTCTGTCTCCATGTAGACGAGCAGCAAACGCCACCTGAACAAGTTATAAGTCAGATCTATGGAGAGGCGGTCCTTCTCACAGAGTCAAATACAGGGTTTTAGGCCATACAAACACATGCAGTTGATCACCCGGATGTAGAGAGGACGCTGGCGCATTTTGGCTGCCACTTCACTCCAGGAAAACCTGTTTTAAACAATTTCTTCTGCATCTTCAACGTTGCATTCCATCGGAACTTCTCCCTCGCACGCCTCTCCTCTGCCGGACCCGACTGTCATTCCTTCGGTCGTGGTTCTTAGATCCCGGTCCCGGTCTGCGCGGCTAGCATACCTGCCTCACCGGTCTGCGCCGCTAGCATACCCGCCTCACCGGGCGCGTCGACGCCATCCCCACCTGGCCTCTACTCGGCCAAGTCGCCCTCGTCGGCAATGTCTTATCTGTTTTTTTTTTTTCATTCATCCTGGCTCTCACTTCTCTCCGTTTGCTGGAAATCCCGACCACCACATCCATGGCTCTCCGATACAGTGCCCGGCAGCTTCTCCAGTCTACACCATCGCACGCCACCATCTCCGGAACTCACGGCCAAAATAAAACATCTCGGACTCTTCATCGCCTCTGCCACATCCACAGAGGCTCGCGCCGCAATTTAATTCATATTTCCACTGTAAATGACAGCTTCCCCACAACTCGGACTGTACTCCATTACACTTCCGCGTCCACGTCGCCACGACAACCGGTTACGTCATCAGAGCACCCGGCACGTGAACGCTTTTCAATCTTCGCTCCATACCCACTCCCTCCCTCAGCCCTTCTCAACTAAAGCCTCTGAAAATCGGACTATTCAACACAAGATCCCTCAGCAATAAAAAGCCTTATCATCAATGAATTCATTCTGGACTCTCAACTGGATTTACTCTGTCTCACTGAAACCTGGCAAAAAACCCTGGATTACTTCTCCTCAACCAAGCCACCCCTCCTGGATTCTCCCTACCTCGACAAACCTCGCCCTGATGGCGGGGCGGGGTATTGCCATCTTCCAACAAACCCTGAGGCCCCGCCTCTCCCTATCCTTCCAGCCCCCACATTTGAACATCTCACTTTTCAACTCCCTGGCCCTACTCCACTAACCATCGCCATCATCTATCGCCCCCCAAATCTAACCCTCCTTTCTGTCAGACTTTGCAGAATTTGTCACACAACTTTCTTCATACTCCACCCCCACTCTGCTCCTAGGTGACTTCAACATCCACATTGACTCCCCCTCCTGTAACACTGCACATGACTTTATAGACATCCTAAACAGCTTCCACTTCATCCAACATGTTAATTTTCCTACCCACACCCACGGACACATTCTGGACCTCATCTGCACCTCTGGTATTGTCACTGACTCACTCTCACACACTGACCTTGCCATCTCAGACCATCTTGCTATAACTTGCACCATCAACATAACCGGCCCCAAATCAACACAAACACGTACCCATATCCTTCCGCAATCTCAAATCGCTCTGCCCCTTCACCCTCAGCACCCACATCTCCAACACCATTGAAACATCCACCCTCCCCAATAACGCAACCACTGAGGACCTGGTCACATACTACAACAACACACTCTCCTCCTGCCTTGACTTTCTTGCCCCTGTCAAAACCAAACTGGTGTCATTTACTCGCTCTGCCCCCTGGTACACCCCTGAACTTCACCAACTCAAAAAACAACGCAGGAAATTTGAACGCCTCTCAAAGAAAACTGGACTCACAGTACACACTCAAGCTTACAAAGACCACACCCACCTCTACAGAACCGCACTTTCAGCCGCCCGCACTTCATATTACTCTGGCATAATCCTCAATGATTCCTCCAATCCCCGCTCACTGTTTAATACTATAAGCAACCTGCTCAAGCCCATGGACAATATCTCCCACTCCTTCACCACAGACAAATGTAACACTTTCCTCTCTTTCTTCCACTCCAAAATCAACTGCATCCACCAGCAACTTTCTACCTTCACTCCTCTCAGTCCTGACTCCCAACCTGTCCTGCCCAATACCCCACAAAACTGCCTGTCTTCATTATCACCCATCTCAACCTCCGACCTCACCAAATACCTCAGCAAGAGCAAATTGTCCTCATGTGCACTAGATCCTATCCCTCTCCTCTGATCAAAACATGTCTCCCCTGCCTCAGCCCACTCATCCTCGACATTATAAACTCATCCCTTACCTCTGGAACTGTTCCCCCCACCTTCAAGATTGCTGCAGTCACCCCCATACTCAAAAAACCTGGTCTGGATCCTGAAGACCCTAACAACTTCCGCCCATCTCAAACCTCCCGTTCCTATCCAAAATCCTTGAACATTCCGTATCCACTCAGCTTCAGGATCACCTTCACTCCAATCAGTTATACGAATCCTTCCAGTCCGTTTTCGCACCCATCATAGCACAGAAACAGCTCTCATCAAAGTTACAAATGACCTCCTCCTCGCCTCAGACTCCGGATCCCTCTCCATCCTCCTTCTCCTTGACCTCTCCGCCGCTTTTGACACAATTGATCACTCCATTCTCCTCCACCGTCTTCCTCCATTGGCATCACTGGTTCTGCTCTCTCCTGGTTCACCTCCTACCTCTCAAATAGATCCCACTACATTTCCATCAATAACTGTTCATCTCACATCACACCGGTCACTCACGGAGTCCCCCAAGGCTCGGTGCTCGGTCCCCCTCCTCTTCATCCCTCTACATGCTTCCCCTCGGTCACATCATCCGCCAACATGGACTCAAATTTCACTGCTAAGCCGATGACACTCAGCTTTATCTCTCCACCAAAACCATCACCTCTGCCACCACCTCCACCCTCTCAAACTGCCTCTCTGCAATAAAATCCTGGATGACCACTAATTTCCTCAAACTCAACTGTAACAAGTCTGAAATCCTCATCATCGGTCCCAAATCTCTCTCGTCCCTCTGCTCAGAACTTCACTCTCACCATAGACGGCCACACAGTCACCCCCTCAGCTCAGATCAGAAACCTTGGCTTCATCTTCGACCCCAACCTCTCCTTCAGACCACCACATCCGCCACGTCACCAAGACCGCCTTTTTCCACCTCCGTAACATTGCCCGCCTTCGCCCCTCCCTCTCCCCTTCCGCTGCCGAAACTCTCATCCACGCCTTCATCACCTCCAGACTTGATTACTGCAACAGCCTCCTCTACGGTCTTCCCTCCACTGATCTTCAAAACTTCCAGTATGTTCAAAACTCTGCCGCCCGCCTCCTCACCCACACCCGCTCACGAGACCACATCACCCCAGTTCTGCAACAACTCCACTGGCTCCCGTCCAACAGCGCATCAATTTCAAGATCCTCTTGATAACCTACAAAGCTCTCCACAACCAGGCCCTCCATACCTCACAGACCTGGTCCAGCCCCACCGTCCCTCCCGCCGCCTCCGATCAGCCGACTCCAACCTCCTCACTCCCACAGTCAAATCAAAACACACCGGACCTTGGGGGACCGAGCCTTTGCCATTGCTTCCCCGCCCTCTGGAATTCTCTCCCCTACACATCAGAAACTCAGACTCACTCAACACCTTCAAAACTACTCAAAACTCACCTTTTCCTTAGAGCCTACAGTCCCCACACATGACCGCTCCTCATTACTGTGTTGTCTGTTCTGCCCTTTCTTTATTGTTACCTCATTGTGAAGCGTCTTTGTGTTACGTGAAAAGCGCTATATAAAACCAATGTATTATTATTATTATTATTATTATTAAAAGCAAGACAGGTAAGTTTAATGCCAAACTGTGGAACATTCTAGGCAAACAATGACATCTCCATGACGACACGCACTATAATTTTTGCGTTGTTCCATGTGTTTGTTTTCAAAGAGGGACTTGGCCCAAAGAACAAACTGCTGTATTTCAGTCCTTTAATCCCATTGTTCAACAATTACTTTCTACTAATCGTGTCTATCTCCGTGGAAACCAGCAGCAGACAACACTTTGCTGTTATATTAATTAATTAATCATTGTGTTTATACAGCGCCTTTTCAAGGCACCCAAAGAGCTTTACAGATCATTATTCATTCACTCCACACTCGGTGATGGTAAACCGCCCTGCGCTGAAGAAACTAAATCTAGTGAAGTTAAAATGACTTGAATTAATAAAGTTTTATCATGATTCGAGTAAATTTCACTTGACAAGTAAAATGATCTGCCAGTGGAGCAAGAATTTTTGAACTTAAAATATGAAAATACATCTTGCTACACTTAAAATAAGAAAAACAAGTCTTTTCACTTAAAATAAAAAAAAAATAAATCAAATGTTGCTTGAATTAAGAAAAACACTTATTCCAGTGGCAGATCATTTACTTGTCAAGTTGAAGTGACTCAAAGTAAAATGTTCTTAATTTAAGTAATTTTAACTTATCTATATATTGTTTTGTTTTTCCATTGTGGGACAGACTGACAGAAGTGAGGCTCCAGTCTGCACCATCAAGTCCCTCTGACCATCACTCGCACACACTCCACTTTCATACTTGGCAATGTGGGTGAAGTGGCACCTGGAATTCCCAGTGGTCTCTCATTCAAGTACTAACCAGGCCCAACCCTGCTGAGCTTCTGAGGTCTGACGAGATCAGCCGGTACGACCACAGAGGCCATTAGTACAGGTCAGATCCGTGGAGAGGTCGTTCTTCTCACAGGTTCAAATGCAGGTTTTTAGCTCATTAAAACACCTGTGACTGAATAAATGCACACGAGGTAAGTTTAATGCCAAACTGTGGAACATTCTAGGTAAAAATCACATCACCAGGTGAGATATAGGCAAGTTTAAAGCAGAACTATGATGCAAAACTTGACTTTTCAGACCTTTTAACCATGTTATAGTTGTTTCCCCTCACAATGTACGTATGTTTGAGTTTGATTCTTTAATTATGAGTTGCTGATCTGCCTCCATTTTCCTCGTTACCGATATATGCTCTCTGCTCTGTGGTTTCTTCATCCCCCAATTTTATTTTCTGACTCGGTGATACACTGCTTGCCAGTGTGATGTGCAGCCAATCCACAGGAGTCGCCGGCTCTTTGTTGTGATGACGTTTGCAGCAACATCAGCTCCCAGCAGAAGTCAGTGCACTTTTACTAAGTTGTTTTAGATGAATATTGCAATTTAAAATGTCTAAAATATGACTTAATGATCCGCAAGTGTAGACACAAGCACAATAGGTCTTCCCAAATGCCAAATTGTGGAACATTCAACCCCAAAAACATGCACTGTAGGTGTGAAAGTGTTGTATGCGTGAGTGTTGGTGGTATTATTATTATTATTGTTATTGTTATTGTTATAGGCAAAGCGATGACGTCTCCACGGTAACAAGCATCCCTCAAGCCACGACTGAAACTTGCCCCCATGACTGACTCGTGTTTATTTTCAAACAGGACACCGCTCAGATCCATAAGAGCTGTATTTCCATCATTAGCGAACCCCACTGCTCAACAATTAGCTCGTTTTGGCACCGGCAAAGGCAGTTTTCCGTTAATGTTTATGTTGCAGCCGAGCAGACCACGCGCTAGCCCGAGGTATGTGTCCGTCCTGGATCGCTTTGGCAGATAGAGTCGGGGCTGATGAGCGACTGGGTTTGGACAGATCTCGCTAAATTGTAATTGCACCAAAAGCGCCGTTAGCAAAGCGCCGCGTTGTGTTCTAAGAGTAATTAATGCTGGTTCCCATGGTAACTAACTTTGAGCGCAGTTAACTTCCAGGCATTTTCCACTGACAGGTGCTGGTTTTGGATAATGATATCAGAATTGAGTCATGTAAAGTTTTCTCATGGTGGGTAAGCTGCATAATTGTATCCGTGGAGATGTCAATGCTTTGTCTGGAATATTCCACTGTGGCATTAAGCATACTAGTGTTTAATTACAGGTGTTTTTAGTCCTGCTTCGATCCTGGTTTAGTCCTGGTTCAGTTCTGGTTCAGTCTCAGTTTAGTCCCAGTTCAGTCCTGGTTCAGTCCCAGTTTAGTCCTGAATTAGTCCTGGTTTAGTCCTGGCTTAGTCCTGGTTCAGTCCTGGTTAATTACAGGTGTTTTCCTTCTTGATTTCATGCATTCTTACTGTAACAATAACGTAAATATCATGATATCGTATCTTCAAAGGTCATCACAAGTTTCTTTGCTTAAATGAATTGTTCTGATGCAGAAATAGCTAAAAAAAAAAAAAGACAGAGGGAACTACATAGACCATGATCCTTTGCTCCGTTTCAGTGCAGACGACATGAAGAAATAACTGTTCTAAGCACTTTTACATCTTCATTCTTTGGATTAAGTCTTGTGAAGGCGTTTTTAGACAAAAATATTGCAAAATATTACAATAAATATCGTAGCGTGAGATGTTTATGGTGAAAATATCGTACAGAGAGATTTGGATTTCGTTCCATCCCTAATGACAATAAATGTTGTACCAAATGACTGGTCAAAGCATTTTAGAGTCAGTCTTGTTATTCTGTAGAATATCGTAATATCATGAGCCTCCCCACCATATTGTGAGCTTTCCGACGATATCGCAGTAAATATCGTATCGTGACACCCCTATTAAACAATGCGCCTTTAGGCAATATAATAAAAAAGTTTCACTCTATTTCCCACGGGCATTATCCCACCAAACCAAGTGCCCTTTGTGTCAACTTTTGTTATTATTTATCTTTAAATGCATTCATCTCGTTATCCTGAAGAGTATCATTAAGAAGTTGCCGATACGATACATACCTCAATATAGTGCACTTTTGATTCAATACAATATATTTCAAATCTATTCGATATGGTTCATAAAAAATAATGGCTACATCATGGCTGTGACACTGTGTTAAACCACTTCTTGTGCAAAGTTACTCCCCACCAGCGTATCGTGAGCTTTCCCACGACATCGCAGTAAATATCGTACCGTGAGGTTCGTACGGTGACGATATTGTATAGTGAGACTTGGATACACTCATTACACCTCTAATTCTTACTGTGAATGCGCTCGCCTCTTCACGGATCTGACCTGTACACTTTAAAAACAAAATCTATCCGGGTTAAAATGACTTTAATTAAGGAAGTTTTATCATTATTTGAGTAGATTTCACTTGAAAAAATTATCTGAAAGTGGAACTGGATTTTTTTGTACTCGAAATAAGATGAAAATTCATCTTACTACAATTAAAATAAGAAAAACAATAACGTTTTGCACTCTAATGTTGCTTGAATTAAGACAAACGCACTTATTCCACTGGAAGATCATTTTACTTGTTGAATCAAAGTCAAATGTTCTTCATTTTAGTCACTTTAACTTTCCTAGATATTGTTTTATTCCAGTGTAACCCGTAAATTTGCCTTATAGCGCCACATATATATGTTTAATGCCGTACTGTGGAACATTCTAAGCGATAACATCCCAGTGACGACAAGCTGGCGGTGTGTGCTCCACCGGAAAGGTTACACAGTGCATCTTCAAGTACGTTTTGCATCAGTTGTTTAATGAAACTGGAGGGACCCGTTTTCAGATCTTGAGCCAGGATCTTGGCAGGGGTGCGGAGCTGGGGATTAGCTTTACTTTGGTACCATTTTTATTTTAGTTTTTGAGCTGTAACACCAGTCTTTGAATAAATGTGGCCAAACCTTCTTGCGTGATAGTGCCTGGATGGGAGACCACTGGGGATATCACAGTGTGAATGTGGAGGGTGTGAGTGCCGGTCGGATGGTGCAGATTTACGCCTCACTTCCATCAGTCTGTGGCTTACGTATTAACAGAATGCCACTTTTATCATTATTATTAGTTTGTACGACCACAAACGGAAATGTGTTTGTGCATGTTTGTGTATATGTGTTTATGCATATGTCTGTATCTATGTATGTGTGTGTGTGTCAACCATGTGTTAAGGTAAAACAGTCGGAGTAGGACATGATACGTTTTTTAAACTTCAACCTCCTCCTTTTGAGCACCAGAAATGGTCCCACACATGTACACGTGCACAAGGGTGGAAAGAACTGAATTACATTTACTCACATTACTGTAATTGAGTAGTTTTTATGAGTAATTTGTCATTTTTAAGTAGTTTTTGACAGGTCATTTTACTTTTACCCAAGTAGATTTTACCTCATTATAGTGGAACCTGCCTTCGCTGCTGAGTAAAATCAGATTGATAGAGAAAAAAAAAAGAAATGCGAAAAAACCCCAATCTGCCGGAAATGAAAGGAAATCGAGTGGGCGGCATTTTCACTATAGAACGTTCAGTCACTGTGCAGAACCGTGTGTTTTGGATCAACCTGGACGACGCTGGTGCCAGAGATCGAGGTCGACATGGACGATATTCAGGAAGAAGAAGGTGCAACTGAGTAATTCTCGAGAGGAAAGCGAAGGAAACCCTCGGCCAAACCTCCGACAGATATTTGTGTTCAAACGCAAAATAAGGAATAACATAATAATGCAGAGATGCAAAATGTGCCGATAAAGTTCAGAGTTCTATACAGTTCTATAGAAAGAGGGAAGAGCTCAGTGTAAGTGTCAGTGAACTCAGTTGTCTTTAAAATGTACAGTTTGCATGTATCACCTAAAAGTTGATTAAAACAACTTGTGAGGGATTAGATCTATGACTCATCTTTTTTTTTTACATCAAATAATTGAAAGTAACTTAAGTGAATTTTACCCAAATTACATTTAAAATTAAGTACTTTTTTGCTTTGACTCAAGTCAATTTTTAGATTTACTTGAGTAGGAACTAAGCAAAGTAAAAATACTTTTAATTAATTTATAATTTTCAGTGCTTTTTCCACCTCTGCTTGTACATATCCTTAGGTTTGTAATGTACTTTGCTCAAACAAACAAAAAAGAGTGTTTGTGTTTTTAAATTGAAGGTTTTATATTACAAGAAATGGACTCTCGTGTCCCAGAATTATGTTTTGTTTCATTCACATGTACATTATTAGTCTGTCTAAATCTCCAAAGCTCTGTTCCACCTCGTGATGTCATGAAGTGGTAGTTTTCCAGTTAACAGCTCCTTTTACCTTTAGTTCAGTGGAGATGGACATTTCCAGAGCAGAAATGATCCAAATGATTCCAGTGAAGGTGTTTGGAGTTTAAAAACACGGCGGACGACTTCCTGTACATGACATCACAAAGTGGAACAGCGCGTTTTCCGTTTGAGAGAAAAACTCAGTCTATTTATGCAGTGGATGGAACAAAACACAACTCCAGGTCTGTTTTTTTGATGAGGAAAAAACATTATAACAGATCAGGAAGTAGTGTAATGTGGGAATTTTACTGTAAATACAAGATAATGCCACAATCTGGAACATTATCAGCATCATATCCCCAAGACAACCATCCAAAAATGTAACATATTGCATCTTTCACTAAGGTTTTCAGTCAGAGTTTGTCCATTTCACTTCGCATCGCCACGGACACCAGCTGTATAAACAAGTCTGGCGGCCCGAACCAAATAATATGTTCCTCCGAAAAGCGTGCGAGGGAATTCCACTTGTGAATTCTAAAATATTCCGAGGCATGTCCCGAAATCCGCTTCTAATATTCCACGCCTGGCATCCGTGCGCTGAACCAAATATTCCGACGCAATTTCCCCGAGATGAAACTGACGAAACTCCGGATAATTATTCTCAAATACGCTGCGTTTTGTTGATTTGGAATATTCGACATTTGACACGAATCGTCTCATTTGCAAATAAAGGCGTTTTCATAAAAATAATAATAACGCCCGCGGGTGACGGCGGAAGGCGGACGGCGGAAGGTGTTGGTGAGCTCAGGTTTTGGGCGATTTCATTAAACGTCTCGGCTGTTTTCCCTCTCTTCAGTTTCACCGAGAGCTGTGTCATTGGCTTTTCTCGTGTCTTGTGTTTATAATTGCTTTGTACTTATTGGGAGTCCAGGGGCCAGATGGAGCTGTGTGTTAATTGAACAGGCCCCCAGACACTGCAGCAGCCAGCGCCAACGTGGTGAGACTAATGCGCACTGTCCCCGTTCGCCACTTACTCCGCGGCCTTAAAAACTCGCTCTGTGCTTCGTCTCGGATTTGTTTGTGCAGACTCCCGAAAACAAAAGTGCAAAAATAATGGATATAAAGGCGTAAAATTCGGTTTTATTTTTGGTCGTAGCCATGGTGACACTCTGTTTATGACAAAATATGAACAGAGACTTAATTCATGATGAACTTTTTTTTAGTTTTGACTGTCTTAAAGGTGCACCGTGTAACTTTTTTTTTTTACATCACCTGCTTGTTTCTATGGATACGTCATTGCTCTGCCTGGAATGTTCCACAGTGTGACATTAAACAGCTCTACTTTACATTTTTTTTCAATCACAGGTGGTTTTCTAGCTCAAAAACACCTAGAAAAACAGATTATTCTGGCCGCCTCTCCACAGATCTGACTTGTAACTTGGTCTGGTTTGGTTTCCGTGAAGATAAAAAGGTTTAAAGTCATACTGTGAAACATTCCAGACAAAGCAGTAACGTGAATAAAAGCATTTGACGGACCCTGCACTAGAAAAGTTACGCAATACACAAACGGAGCAGTTTCCAAAGTGCTGCACGAAGATAAAACAAAACGAATGCTAAAATGTGGTCATACCAGCCCTAAAACAATGAAACCAGTCAAATCTGATGAAAACAACACCATAAAAATCACAAAGTAGCATTGGAATAAGTAAAAAAAAGACACAGAAGACCACACAAACTCACGGTGTGAAAAGCCAGAGAGGAAAAGTGGGTTTTTAAGGTGAGACTTAAAACACTTAAAATGTTTGCAGTGGTCCAAAGTTATTCCTCACTTGCCTTATGCGTTCAGGGCGTCCTAATTATTCTCCATGATGAGTTTGGAAGCGCTTTTCACAACTTTTACATACCGGAGCGTTGTCACTGAAACGCGTGCAGGCTAACTGAGCACTTCCTGATTCTAGGACAATAAAAAAACACTTTATAATTAGATGCAGGCAACATTCAGTAGACTTATTTAGACCTCAAAAGCTCATGTGTCTGTATAGTCTGCTCAAATACAGGAAAATGTGTTTGATTATTAAGTCTTTGTTTATGATTTGGCTAATTAAACTGTAGTTATTACAAAGACCTACTGTATCTATACCTTTCTATTATTGTTTGCACACAATATTCCTTTATGTGATGTGTGTTCTGCAGTTTTAACACGTTTTTTCTCCACGCAGTGTGTTAAAACTGCACAACGCACAGCTCCAAGTTGCTTAATGCTTACTTCTAACATCATATAGAGGAATATTGTGGGCTGGGGCTGTGTTCTGGTGTGGGTAACGTCCAAAACACAAAACATAAAAAGGCAAAAATACTATAGGCACAGCCTGGGCCAAACCGCGTGTACCGCTGGGGATAAACGGAGGATCTGGCAGTGTGTGGATGCATGAGCCGGGTCTTTGTTCTGGAGAGGGTGAAGTTGATCGGTATTGGACGGCCGGTGGGCAGTGGATGGGAACTGTAGGTGAGGGTGGTCCCAGACTCTCCGCTCAGTTTCACGCACACACGCGGCAAAAAGCTGGGCCAGAATGTAAGATATAAACACTTAAAGCTATCAGAAAATGAGTTAAAAGTAGTGAAATGATCTGTCCGTGCAGCGAGATCATGTCACTTGACGAGTTCTCTTAAAATAAACGACCTCTAGACTAGAATGAAGCGTCTCGGAACTAGTAAGTCGATAATAAATCTGAAAACAAGATAAATAACCTGACATACAGTACTGTGCAAGAGTTTTAGGCACGTGTAGAAAAAAATCGTCATCATTTATTTTCATCAATCAACAAAATGCAGTGAATGAACAAAAGAGAAAACTAAATCAAATCTATTTGGTGTGAGCTTTGCCTTCAGAAGAGCCTCAGTTCTTCTAGGTTTTACTTGCAGACAGTTTGTGAAGGAACTGTCCAAACATGTTGAAGATCTAAGCTCAGATCTTGTGTGGATGGAGCTTCCTCACATCCTCCTCTCTCTTTATGTTAATCCCAGACTCACTCCATGCTGAACATTCACTGCCTGGCCAAAAAAAAAGTCAGTTAAATCCACCACCTGGATTTAACTAAGATTCAGATTTCAGATTCTTTTATTTGGCATCCATATATATTAAAAACAGTTGACATATTATAGACAAGAAGATGAGTTGGTACACAAAGATATGACAGGAAAAAGAGATTAGAAGAATGTCAGGAGACCCTAACTAAGACCTGACAGATCGCTGCTGCAAGGGCCAGGTCTAGTTCTCATATATGTAGTTCTCTAAGCAAATAGGTCCGATGTTGCTGCAGTTGGTCAGGTCCAGGTTCAGCAGCAGTGTGTGCTCAAAGAATGAGGTCAGCTGAACCTGAATATACTGAATGTCCGGGTTATTTCATCAGTGGATTTTGTCTTCCCTGATGACAATGGCGAGATTCATCAGGCTCAAATTGTGAAAGAGCGGTTCAGGGAGCAGGAGGCGTCATTTTCACACACGGATCGGCCGCCACAGAGTCCAGACCTTAACCCCACTGAGAATCTTTGGGATGTGCTGGAGGAGGCTCAGACTCGACCATCATCACTGCAAGATCTTGGAGAAAAATTCATGCATTCGCTGTGGCATTGTTTCGATAAGCTTCTGCAATGTCACAAGATTTATTTCCATCTGGTTTTGCATATTCAGGTTCAGCTGACCTCATTCTTTGAGCACACACTGTTGCTGAACCTGGACCTGACCAAATGCAGCAACATCGGACCTATTGGCTTAGTTAAATCCAGGTGGTGACTCTTTTTTTGGCCAGGCAGTGTATTTCTTAACCCCTGAAGACTAGGGCTACAGCTATCGATTATTACAGTAACCGATTATTTTGTTCGAGTAATCGTTTGTTATTGTCGTGTCTACTTTGCACATGTTAAGTCCACACCACCTGCACTGACAGATACACGTGTTTTGGCCATGAAAAACGTAATTATCGCTGGGCTCAGGTCGACTCACCTCACGGTTTCTTTTCCACTTGATGTAATGTACGGTTCTGTTTACATGTTGTAGCATCAGTGTTGAGAAGGTGACTTTTAAAATGTAATTCCCTACAGATTACAGATTACATTCCCCAAAATGTAGTTTGTGACATAATCAATTAAATTACTTAAAGTGAGTAACGTAATCTGAATACTTTGGATTACTTGATATTGTCATGATTTTTAAAACTACATAAATGTAGCAACCAACTCCTGCAAATTCTTGTTTGGTTTTAGACCTGGATTAGTCCTGGTTTTAGATCTGGTTTAGACCTGGATTAGTCCTGGTTTAGACCTGGCTTAGTCCTGGTGTGAGTTCTGGTTTAGAGGCACAGGAGGAAGCGCGGTCCACGGAGTGAACGCGACAAGACACAATCCACGCGCAGAGTGCTCGGTGTACAGGGGATGAGGAGGAGGTTATGGTCTTATTACACATCCATGGGCGCCGCGCTGTTGTGTGTACAGTGAAGTGCAGTGGTCGTGCGGAAACTTTACCTCTACCACAAAAGGTTCCGGCCATCGCCGAGCGTATGAAAATAAAACAAAGCATCGAGGAAAAAAAATAGTAATCAATGCATTTTTCTAATTGATTTAATCAATGAATCGTTTCAGCCCTACTGAAGACCTAAGGGAAATTTTAGTACATTTCTCCTCACCTGGATTTTTTTAAATTTTGCTTTTAAAACTGCCCCTTTTACCCTATAATGAAGTGTTCTACCTCCTTTTGTTCAGTCCAACCTGTTATTTCACAATCTGCTGCTGTAGTTGTGTCATGAGGCTGTGATAAAAGCTACAGGACCAGAAATAGAGATGAAAAAAAAATCTGAAAATAAAATTCACACTCTTTTATACAAAACACACAGCAAACATGTAGAAACAACTTTTTGGACATAAAAAATGCTTAATTTAGGGCCTTAGCTACAAAAATGCAAAATATCAAGTCTGTAAGTAAATTAAAAATCTCCTTATTGCCCTAAAAACAAAAAAAAAGTGTAATCGCTCCATTACTTTTCTGGTCCAGTCCTGGAAACAGCTCCTGTCAGGTCCAGGGCCAGAGCCACAGCACTTCTGCATTTCCAGGTGTTTATTACATTTGGATTTGTTCATTTTGAGTGAAATAAACCTTTAAATAAAAATAGAAAGAGATGCACAATTACACACACCAAGATGTGTCATTTTCCATGTGTGTGAGAATTAACTCCACTTAGAGCGACTTTTTCCCTCGTTATAAACACACACAGTCAGAGGAGTCGACCATCTTGACTCACTTCACTCTTTGGCAAAGTTTGGCTCGATCAAAATGGACGGAGCGCATGAGTTTGGGGAAAACAAAGTTCCTATTGGACACTCGTTTTGCTCACGTCATCACACAGCGTGAGTGTGACGTAGGATAAAGCCGCAGAAATGTACGGAAACCTCTATGTCTGCACTTTCAGAGGGGGAAAAGGAAGTTTCTGTCTTTTACGGTTACAAAGTTCTGCGCGGTTATAGAAAACATATTCCTCGATATCGTATACGATAACGTAGGTCTTCGAGGGTGAATGACTTTCTTTTGTTCGCTCACTTTGCATTTTGTAAACTGACAAAAACAATCGTTATTTATATTTTTAAAACATTCTTTGTTTACCGCATTTTTTCACACCTGCCTAAAACTTTTGCGCAGTAGTTTTGAAACAGTTTTGAAATCTTGGCCAGATCAGAGAAATTTGCAGTGCAGACACACAGAAGAGAGAGAGAGGGAGGAGACGGCACGAGGGGGAAGAAAAAAAGAAAAAAAGAAAAAACAGGAATCCTGACATGGACGAATGCCAAATAATTATGCATATCAGTGCGCACTAATGGAAACACAAATTGCTTAAGAAAAAAAGGAATATAACGCGTCCATATGTTAAAATGCATTTATGAGTCTTAATTGCAATTATAGGACGTAAAGAGGAAGTGACTTGTATATTTTTACTTTTCATTTCTTCTTGTCGTCCTCTAAGTTCAGCACCGCTCACTCCTGGACAGCAGAGCCCTCCGCGGAGACAAAGTGATGGGGACATTTGCCCTTGTCACAGCCAATGTCCGCTACTATCCCTCCTCCGTCCTCCTCCTCCTCCTCTCTTTCGCTTCTCTCGTTTCTCTCTCTCTGTTCACTTTTCAGTCTCCTCTCCTCTTTCTCATCACTCCCTCTCCTCCCTCTCTCCTGTTTTCTGTTCTGTCTCCTCTCCCGTCAGAACCAGCTCCTTTCTCCTTCCTTTCCTCTCGTTTCTCTCTTTCTTTTTCCTCCTCTCTCACCTCTTTTTGCACTTTTCTCTCTCTTTCTCCATCCTCCCCTTTCTCTCCCAGTGTCTTTCCATTCGCCTCTCATCCTCTTCTACCTTTATTTGCCTCTCTCCTTTTTCCCTCTGTCTCACTCTGTTGCTCTTCTCTTCCTCCCTTCCCCTCTCTCTCTCTCTCTCTCTCTTCCTCCCCCCTCCTTCCCGTGCCCTCTTTTTTGGGCAGGTAAGGTCACCCTCCCTCCTCTCTTTCTTTCTTTCTTTCTTTCTTTCTTTCTTCTGTCTCGTCTTCTATATCTCAACTCCTTTCTCTGTCTCACTCTCCTCTTGCTTTCTTCACCCACCCCTTCTCCCTCTCTCCTTCTCTTCCACTATCTCCTCTCTTTCCATCTTCCTCTCTCTCCACTTGATATCCTTCTCTCCATCCTCTCTCTTTTCCTTTCTCCATGCTCTTTCTCTCCTCTCCTCTGTGCCGTGCCCTCTGTTGAGCAGGTGAGGTCGTCTGCCCATCATCTCCGTCTCTTTCTTCCTCCTTTTGTCCTCAACCTCTCTCTCCACTTTCTCTCACGCTCTCCCCCTCTCTCGTCATGTCATATCCTCCTCTCTTCCTCCTCTCCTCCATGTCGTGCCCTCTGTGTTGAGCAGGTAAGGTCATCCCTTGCCATCTCTTTCTTTTCTTTCTTTCTTTCTCCTCTCTCCATGTTCTCTCTCTCCTTCTTTCACCCCTTTCTCCCTCTCTCCTTCCCTCTCCTTTCTTCCTCTCCTCCATGTCGTGCCCTCTGTGTTGAGCAGGTAAGGTCAATCCCCCCCTCAACTCTTTCTTCTCTTTCTGTCTCCTCTCCTCTTCTACTTATGTCCCTCATCTCTTTCTTCCTCCTCTCCTCCTCCCCCCTCTCTCTCTATTTGATATCTTTTGCTCTTTCTCCCTCCCTTGCTCTTTCCATCACCTCTTCTCCATCCCTCTCTCCTCCGCCGTGCCCTCTGTGTTGAGCAGGTGAGGTCATCCCCCCTCATCTCTTTCCTTTCTCTCTTTCTCCTCTCCCTCCTCTCGTCACTTCCCCTCTCTCTCTCTTTCTCTCTCTTTCTCTCTCCCTTCATCCAGGACTCCCTTGAAAAAGAGATCTTTGAATCTCAATGGGACTTTCCTGGTTAAATAAAGGTTAAATAAATAAAAATAAATAAATAAATCCCTCTTTCCTCTCCTCTCTTTTGTGCCCTCCGTGTGGAGCAGGCGGGGTCATCCCCCTCTTCTCTTTCTTTTCTCTCTCTCACTCTCCCCTCCCTCCTCCTCTCCTCATTCGTGCCCTCCGTGTGGAGCAGGCGGGGTCATCCCCCTCTTCTCTTTCTTTTCTCTCTCTCACTCTCCCCTCCCTCCTCCTCCTCTCTTTCGTGCCCTCCGTGTGGAGCAGGCGGGGTCATCCCCCTCTCATGAGCGCCCGTTGTCAGTTGTCAGTCTGACGTGTTGAGCTCAGGCCTCAGCTGCTGCGGCTCAGGCCTGATTTTCACCGTGTGATGAGAGCGTCTCGTCTCTGCCGCACTCGTTTATCCCTGACGTTTGTGTTTCACTCTATTCGGCTTCATTCAATCTTCTGGTTTTGATATTCTCGGAGTTTGAAGGGACTGCAGCAGACTGGCCTCAGAACCTTCCAAGGGCCCATATTATTATCTTTTCTGATCTGATCTACACAGCGAAAACTGGAGGGTTACAATTCCAGGGTAAAATATTTCAGAGTTGTTTTTAACAGAAATAATCTTATTTTAACTACTTGAAAGTTAAATGTTGGTTTGAGTTTGGGTTGTTTGCCAGAGTTGATATGGTTGAAGTTAATTCACCTTCCTGTGTGTTAATTTGTCACCTCCACCCACCACTTCCAACTCCCGCAAGAGCAGACCAGTTTGAACCAGTTCTGTACATAATTTCATCTTAAATTAACTAAAATAAAGTGTAAAAAAAATAAAACACCTCTGTGTGTGTTATCTGTTTACTCTCAAAACATTAATATAACTCTTGATTCGGGGTTAAACAGGAACTTTGGTCCAGTGTTACTCTAGAACAGATTGGACTCATATATAGAGAGAGAAAATGTTCAAAGTGACTCTGTGAGAGTCATTTTAACGCTCCACTTCATAACAACATACAGTCCGTAGCAGGAGATGCATTTATCTTGTCGTCATGTTTGAGCTGCTCGCTGTAGATCATCTTCAGAACTGTCCCTGGTGTTAGTGATGTTTCGTTTATATCAGCAGTTTTTACTTCCTGTGGGCGGGGCCTTACTGATGGACCAATGGGAAAATCTTTGGAATGACCTGCCTGAGGAGATAAGGCTCAGGATCATCTTTTAAATCACTTCTTATAACCCATTTTTTACTGGTTGTCCTTCCTTTAACTTGTTTGATTGGCTTGATTTTATTCCTCATTTCTTTTTATTCTATGTCTTTGTATTGTTTGTATCATAGTCTGTTTTTATGCCTACTGTACGCTATAGTCATACTTTTTGCATTGTTCTTTGTGGCTTCTGCAGCACTTTGTAAATCTTGTTTTTTTAAAAGTGGCAGGAAAAAGTAAATTTTGCTCGAATACGTTTCGCAGCTCATCCAAGCTGCTGCTTCAGTTCTGGTCAGACGCTGCAGGACACTGCCTTACATCTGCCTGCAGGGAGGAACTAACTACAAGGAAACTTAGAATTAAAAAATTAGTTTCATAGTAGTTTCAGTGTAGTTGGCTCCTCCCCTAAACTGTTGTCCAGTTGTCAAAATGAATTTCTCCTTTTGCCATGGATTCTATCTGGACGACTGAGTAACCTGGTAATAATAATAATAACAATAAACCTTTCTTTATAATGCATTTAATTTTAAAAACAAAATGTGTGTAAAATCCCTCCTGGAGCTCTCTGGAGGTGTGTGAAAGGAGGAACGCTCCATCATCGGCTATTTTCATATAATAAAATAAAAAATGTAGTTTGATTAGTCTCAAAGAATAGTAAAAATATGTAAATTTAGACTTAGGCGAACTTTACTGATCCATAAGAGAAGTTTCTTGGACACAGCAGCTCACACATCACAATATAATATAATAACAGAAGAGAAATGGCAATAAAAAATCTAAATAAGTTGCAAAAATAGCAAGAAACTGGTGTCAAATAAGGCATAATTATATATATATGTCCCTATTTTTATTCTTTACCTACATTGATACCTCCCTGCAGCACAGCCGCCACACACACACACACACACTCACACACACACACACACACACACACACTCACACACACACTTCCCCGTCCCTCTGTGGCAGCTGTCAGTCTTGATGTTTCCTGCTCCTGAGCCTCAGCTGCTGCTCGCTGCTCATTTACACACTGGAATAGAACCGGCGCCCGTTCACCTGCACCGTGTCTCCAGCCGTGCCTTTGGAGCCCGCACATAACACAATATCGTGGCCTCTGATTGGTCTGGGGAGCACGGCTTATGGAGAAGGCTACTGTCTCTCCGTGTTTTTATATGGAAATGACCTTTATTAAAATATAAATATAGTCTGAGATAAGCAGATCTGCATCAAACTAGACCAACAGTAACACGACGAATTAAAATAACGAACACAGATATGAACAATAATAACATTTAACAAAAAAGTGACAAGAAATACAAGGAAAAACAGGTAGGTGTGGTGGATATTGACCAAAAAGAAGAATGAAAAAAGAAAAAAAAGGGACAAATAGGATGGATTATAAGTCATATAAATCTGTTTCTGGATGTGAATTTTCAAAATACCAACAGGGAAGTTCAGAGAATAATCTATACTGACCAAAAACAAGACAAAACAACAATAACATAAGGAGAAAAGGGAAAAAATAAGGACAAAAAGATAGGTGCTGTGGATATTAAGTTATAGTAAATTAATTTCTGGATATGAATTTGCAAAATACCAACAGGGAGGTTCAAAGAATGGTCCATACTGACCAAAAAAGGAGACAAAACAGCATTAATATAAAGAGAAAATGGAAAAAAGGGGGGGAAAAAACGACAAATAGGTGGAGGTGGATATTACATCATAGTATCTGGATATTAATTTTCCATATACCAACAGAAAAGTTCAGAGAATAATCCCTACTGACCAAAAACGAGACAAAAACATAATAGTACAGTAGTGGAACAACAATAACAAGGAAAAAAAAGGAAAAATAAGGAGAAACAGGCAGGTGTCAGGGATATTAAGTTATACTAAGTCAGTTTATGGATATGAATTTTCCAAATACCAACAGAAAAATCCTGAGAATAATCCATACTGACAAAAAAGAAGACAAAACAACAACAATAAAAGGAGGAAAAAAAGAAGAAAAAACGACAGTCAAGTACGTTTGGTGGATATTAAGTCATAGGAACTCATTTTCTGGATATGAATTTTCAATATACCCACAGAAAAGTTTGGAGAATAATCCAAACTGATCAAAAACGAGACAAAACATAACAATAATGGAAGAAAAAAGGGAAAAAATAAAGACAAAGGAGTAGGTTTGGTGGATATTAAGTCATGTAAGTCAGTTCAGAAATGAATTTTCAATATACCAACAAGGAATCCCTACTGACCAAAAGCAAGACAATAGAACGATAATAAAAGGAGAAAATGGGATAAAAGGCGGAAAAAAGGAGAGGTGGTTATTAAGTCACATTAAGTTAAGTCCATTTCTGGAGGTGAAAGTCAAAGAATGATCCATATTGACCAAAAATTAGACAACATAACAGTAATAGAAGGAAAAAATAAAGAAAAAATGAGAAACAGGTAGGTGTTGTGGATATTTAGTCAGAAGTCAGTTTCCGGATATGAATTTTCATTATACCCACAGGGAATTTCAGAGAATAGGGGGAAAAAGGGACAATCAAGTAGGTCAGATGGATATTAAGTCATCGGAAGTCCATTTCCGGATATGGATTTTCAATATACCAACAGAGAGGCTCAAAGAATGAACCGTACTGACTCAAAAGGAGATAAAACATAACAATAATAGAAGAATACATGGGGAAAAAAGGACAAACGGGCAGGTGTCTTGGATATTAAGTCATAGTAAATCCATTTCTGGATATGAATTCTCAAAATACTAACAGAGAGGTTCAAAGAATGATCCATACTGCCCCAAAAGGAGACAAAACATAACAATAATGGAAGAAAAAATGGAAAAATAAAGACAAAAAGGCAGGTGAGATGGATATTAAGTCATAGTAAGTCCATTTCTTGGTATGAATTTTCAATATACCAACAGGGAAGTTAAGAGAATAATCCCTCCTGATCAAAAACGAGACAATGCAATAATAATAAAAGGAGTAAATGGGATAACAGGGGGGAAACAAGTAGGTGAGGTGGATACAAGTCATAGTAAGTCAGTTTCCGGATATGAAATTAAAAAATACCAACAGGGAAATCCAGAGAATAATCCCTACTGACCAAAACGGAGCCCAAACATAACAATAATAGAAGAAAAAAGGGAAAAATAAGGACAAACGGGCAGGTGAAATGGATGTTATGCCATAGTAAGTCAGTTTTCGGTTATGAATTTTCCATATACCAACAGGGAAGTTCAGTGGGGAATTATCACAGCACAAAATCAATTATGCAAACTGGACGCTTAGCTGAAATGTCAAACGTCTTCTGTTCCACGTGTAAGGACGGAGTCTAATCAGCCGTAATCAAAGGTGACCCTAAATATAGCCTCAGAACGGTCACAGCAGGGCCACGAAATTACAGTAACATGATCCAAGATGTATTATGCAAAAATATGTTCGAGTAATGTTCTGTGTTCAAGATGATATTCCATACAACTATTCCACTGTTCCCACGATGCTAAAACTTCAAGCTCGATTTTGATAAGAAATAGACTCTAAATGCCGATAACACAGTTGCCACGTTTACATGAGAGGTTTAAATCCCAATAAAAACACTTTATTTCTGAATACAAGTTAATTCTGCTTTAAAAAGACCATGTAAACACTTAATTCCTTCCTAAACTTCCAAAAATTCTGAAGTAAGTGGGTTTATTCTGATTTTAAAGCCGAATGAATTTCTTCCTGGATCATGTAAACGTTTCTTCTTCTTCAAAATAATCCCGGTGGTTGGTGCTCGTTGGCTCGTCCTTCGATCCGGCTCCTCCAGTCGTCTCTTGGGACTTTCCTCCACGTCTCTTTGGATTTGTGAGCGGGATGTGGGAGTGGGCTGAGGTGTGGCAGCCTCAGACTCAGTTTGTCTTCTTCCTCCTTCTCCCACACTCTTCCCTTCTCCTCCTCAGCTCACAGACGTAAAGCGTGAGGAGAGAATTCTCCAGCTGCTGCTTCATTATCATCGGAACGACCGCGGAAAAAGTTTGGATCGCGTTTGTGTCGGCGGCGAAACGACAAACCGAGATGAGAGAAAAGCCGGGAGCAGTTGAAGTGTGGGTTTTCTTCCAAAGGCGGAAATACGTTTGTGTCGCTGTCCAATCAGAACCTCCCCCACCCCCAGACTCTGAGCGCAATTTTAAAAAAGCCGATTTAACGTGTTTTCCGTGTAAACCTCAATTCGTAATTATTTTTTCCATGTAAACTCAAAGGAGAATATTTAATTTCTGAGCTATTTAATTCAGAACAAGTAATTTCGAATTAGAAAAACATCACGAAAACGTGGACAATGACAATAAAATCACTTGTGGAGGTTCTGCCAAATGCTTTTCCCCACGGAGTTTTTACTGCCTTGTCTGGAATCACAGAAAGGCCCAGGAGTTGAACCCAGGACCTTCTCGCTGCGAGGTGATTGCTCTTCCCACTCAAGCCGCCGTGCCGCTCGGCGAAGATTAAAATTCACAGAGGAACAGGCAAACAAATGAGACACTTTTATTTTAAGAGCCGCGCCGAATGAAAGGCAGCGCGAAAACAATGAAATTAGGCAAATGGAATGAGTCGTGTTCCGTCTCGGCTCCGAGTGCACGTCGGGATGTCACATACAAACGCCTCTCCGGGATCCTGTCAACAACGCCAACGAGAAGCCGCGACGATTTTAAATGGGCCTTTCCTTTTATTTTTCAGATATGGTAATTCCTCCACCCATTTCACCATATGGATATTTGCAATTATGAACCCGCAGAGGCTGCACTTACGGTAAATTAGTGAAGATTTATTTTGCGTTGACATTTTAGGCTTGTTAGAAGTACAGTTTTACCGTTTTTTTTGTCTAATTTAAACGTTGCCTGTCGTAAAATTGAGCTTTTAGCCTCGTTTGAATGACGTCACGAAGTGGAACAGAGTGTTTTCAGTTTGCGAGAACAACAAAATTCAGCCTAAATCCTGCAGGGTTTATGTGCGAATGAAACAAAACACAACTCCGGGTCTGTTTGTGATGAGAAAATAATACAATATCGGCCCTTTAAAGGTGCTGTACCTATTTTTTTAATGGATTTGAGAAAAATTTGCCTTTTCCACCGTACAGATATAGTGTATAAGCAGCTCTTGACGTCAAAATAAGTCTGTGTAATGCCTGAAATTAAGTATAAATATATCTTTTATTGTCCGGTTAGCATGCTAGTTGTTGCATTATAACAAAACTCTTGCGTCTGAAAGTTGCGAAAAGCACTTCTAAACTAATCTTGGTGAATGATTATTATATTCCGATTGCATAAGGAGTCTGTTTTTCATTTTTTAAGACAGTAAAAATCTGGTACAGCGACTTAAATAGTGTCATTGATTAATTAAAGGTGCACTCTGTCACTTTTCTGGTGAGGCATGTCCACCTGCTTCATAGTATCATTTTTCTATCTTGCTTTTAATACATTTTTAATACTGTTTTTTTGGTTGTTCATAAATACTAGTTTAGTTTAGTCTTTAAACACAAACAAAATCCAGGCACTCCAAAAAAAAGTAAAAATCGCACAAGGAAAAGTATTGTTAAAAGGCCTTTATTTATGTTTCGGTGTTTTATGCAGTTAGTTTAGTCTTTATTTGAAGGGACAATGCACAGAGACATTAAGTACAAAGACAGAGATATTTTGCACCAGATTAGAGCTAAACCGCTCATTTCCCTCCGCAGTCCCTCAGACGCATTCTCACAGTGAACAGACTCTCCACAGATCTGACTAGTAACTGTCTACATGCAGGTATATTTAGAAAATGTAACTGCAAAGTTTGTAATACAAGAAAATCTTTTATCTTTTATCTTATTGTATTTATCTTATCTTAATTTTGGAATTAAGCAAACGTTAAGTTCTTAATTGTCTTTTTATCCTTTTGCACTGGTGCTTAACTTTTACACTTGATATTTTGATTCTAACTACATGTTCTTAATCGGCTTCATCTGTAACGAAGAAAATTTCCCCTCGGGGATGAATAAAAGGGATTCTGATTCTGAAAATAATCATCATCAAAACCGCACATAGGCTTAGGGAATGTGCAATGAAAACGCACATAGGCTTAGGGAATGTGCAATAAAAACGCACATAGGCTTAGGGAATGTGCAATGAAAACGCACATAGGCTTAGGGAATGTGCAATAAAAACGCACATAGGCTTAGGGAATGTGCAATAAAACCGCACATAGGCTTAGGGAATGTGCAATGAAAAAACGCACATAGGTTTAGGGAATGTGCAATAAAAACACACATAGGCTTAGGGAATGTGCAATAAAACCGCACATAGGCTTAGGGAATGTGCAATAAAAACGCACATAGGCTTAGGGAATGTGCAATAAAAAAAAAAGCACATAGGTTTAGGGAATCTGCAATAAAACACACATAGGTTTAGGGAATGTGCAATAAAAACGCACATAGGCTTAGCGAATGTGCAATAAAAACGCATATAGGTTTAGGGAATGTGCAATTAAAACTGCACATAGGCTTAGGGAATGTGCAATAAAAAACACACATAGGCTTAGGGAATGTGCAATAAAAAGTGCACATAGGCTTAGGGAATGTGCAATTATGAACAGGTACAACATTGTGAAGGTCTTGTCTGTAAAGACTGACTTAAAGGTCTTGTTGGTGTATTACTCGTGCTCATATTTGGTCTCTTATCTATTTCTGTTCTATGGTGGATGTTTGTGTGGTGCTGATGTTGTTGTGTTAAAGCATGTGACCCCCTGCCCCATATATTTCTCCCATGGACGACAATATATTGATATCTTACTTTATCATCACCATAGTAATCATAATAATAATAATAAATTAATGAAAATGTTTTGTCCCCATGGAGATACATCAGTCGAATGCCCTTGTACAGAAAATTCCAAAGCAATTCCATATTTAATCCAGGAGTGAAACAATATCTGCTAAACTCATAACATAAAGTTGATTGAACATAACTGATGGTTTGTAGTGAAGGCAATTTCGCCAAGTCCAGTGAGTCTATAATTTGCTGTTCAATCCCCAGTGCCGAACCATCACGATCTTGCAGATGCTGTGAATACTTAAACGCTGAAATAACACGGTGCCGAAATGGAGCCCATATAAAGTGTATGTTATTTCCACGAGGCGCTTTCCCATAAGGACGACATGCATTTGGAGCCGGCGATTCGGAGTAATGGCGTGTGGAGGAAAATGCCCGTCATTTGTCACGTGCGCTGGTCCCAGTATCTGTCAGAAACATGTTTATTTAGAAAAGACCTAGAAAGCACCAACACGGAGCTGTTTAACCAAGAGGGGGAGGGATGGGCGTTTGGTTCGCTGCTATGGTAAAAAGATTTTTAAAAAACAGTCTATGGCGCGTTGTGTACGGGTTTGTTAAACGCTTTTCTCCGTGGAGTCGCTATTGCTTTGTCTGGAATGTGTCGCAATATGGTATTAAATCCTTCTATCTTCATGGAGACCGAACCGGACCAAGTTACAGGTCAGATCCGTGGAGAGACGACCCCACACACAATCAGGGTCGATCCCATTTCTAATTTCTACCCCTACCCATTGAAACTGTGCAATAACTATATAAAGAATTGGGACACCCCTTCAACACTCACATACGTCATCAGAAGTCTCCGCCAGCTTTTACGTAAGTTTACTGTCAGAGCGAAATGACACTCAGACCATTGGAAAGAACAAACTGAGCTTCTCTAAGGGTTAAACCGATGATATCGCTTTCAGTTACTTGGGTTACAATATCCAAATAACAACTGTGTATCATGGACGCTCGCAATTCTTTCACAACGTTATTTCCATGCACCAACCGATCACTCCAGTCACAAATAACTAGGGCTGTCAACGTTAACGCATTAACGTATACGATTAATCACAAAAAAATATCACACTCATGTTTTTGAACGTAGATTAATCACACAATTTACTTTGAACGCACACGCTCCTCTATGGAAAGTGCAGATGGTGTCCTGAAAGGCGGCGCAGGTTATTAGGTCAGTGATCAGGTCTGCCCATACGCGACTTTGGATAAAACTAAGGTAGTTTGCAGATATTTGCAGCGATGAACTCTCTTTCCACAGAAGCACAACAAGTTTAAAATATCATCTTAAAGCAAAACACGGGTTTGATTCAGCGGCAGCAACGACGCTACTTCTACACTAACAACAAGCCGAGCACGACAACCCGCGGCAATGTTGTCAACAAAACTACCAGCGATAGAAAAATGTCAATAATATAACTTTTTGATAATAAATTGCATTTTTGTCAAAATATTTTGATCTTTTTTTGAAAAAGAATTAACTGTGATTAAATGTGATTAATCAAAATTCTAAAGTGTGATTAATTTGATTTTTAAAAAGTTGTTTGACAGCATTACAAATAACGCGACACTTCTCAACATAGTACTAGTGATTTTTTCATGTGCATTTTATGAAGAAAAACACCATTACACGTCGGAACAATGTTAAATTCAAGACAACACGGTGGTTATTATGAATTTAAACGATAAATAATGGAGAAAATACATCTGTGAACATCTTTGGTCTCTTTGGTTTTTTGGTCGTGGCAGCAGCGATCTTGCCGGTGATTCACAAGACATTGAGAAATTGCTCATACTCCTCCGTTTGGAGTGTGCCTCTGAAGAATCTTGGTTTGGAGCAGTATGTAGGGTTAGGGTTAGCCCGACCACTTTCCCCGGCCCTTCTGCCATAACGGTAACTGAGACACTCCTAAACCTACATGTGAAAGCCCAAATCGGAGGGGCAGGGGAAAATGGAAGAGCCAAGGGGTGTAATGGGATTCAGCCTAATAATACATGTTTTTATAAGTAGTTTTGAGCCATAAAAGCATCTGTAATTGAATAAATGCAAGGTAGAGCTGCTTAATGTCATACTGCGGAACATTCCAGGCATACAAACAAGCAGGTGACAGAGTCCCAAAGTTACATAGTGCACCTTTAACTTGAGCTAGACCAGGACCAAACCAAGTGTACACCAGGATTTAACCAACTGTACTGATACTTTACAGTTGATATTATCCTATTCTTTGAGGATGTGATGCTAACTGAAAGTGCTACTCTGTCTGAAGCTCTGTCACTCAAGTTAGGCTTTGAATTAGCTTCATCTGAAAGAACTGAATTAGCAGTGAGGTGAGATCATTTTTTTGCCCTTAACCAAGTCCCTTTCAAATAATATTAGTCACAGGCTAACCAGCACCAGCCAGTAGGGTTTTTCAGGAGTCATTCTCACTTTTTTGTTAAAAATAAAACACCAAAACACGACCATGAGCACTCGGACTGATCACAGGCACGCGAAAAGGTGCTGTTTAATCCATTTTGTTTGCTAATGTGTGCATTGTGTCACCATGGTAACTGCTGAATGTTCCAACATAGACATACAGTACAGCATGAAGTCAGTGCAAATTATCAGCACGGCCATGGTTAATTGGCGACACCAGGACATATGAGGACGTTTAACACATCAGACTTCACAAAATGCAATATTAAAGGGATAGTTTGGGGTGGCATCAACACTGACTTGAAAAAATGCGAGGCCTCTTTGTCTAATTCTGGGAATCTAACCCAAAATCTCCTTACGTACAGACTGAACCGTTGGTGTATTTGAGATTTTGTTGTGCGATTTTCATTATTTAGCTTCACCAAACCCTTTAATAATGTGAACTGTTGAGTGAGTTCGATAAAAGCTGAACGGCAACGCAATGGAGCTCAACTGTGACCACCCTCACCCCCAGTTCTGGAAGTAAATTTCATAAAGTTTCCACAAAATAAACTGAAAAAAAAGTCTTCGAACTGTTAATATTTATTTGATTTATATGGAAAAATAAGCGGAACATTTAGACCAAAGAGGGTGGTCACTGTTGAGATCCATTATCCCATCTCAGCCAGCCAATCGTAGCCTCCCTCTTTTTTTTTATTTATTTTTTTATTCTTTTATTTGCATTGTATTGGCAGTCAAATGTCAAGCTTTTCATGATTGGAGTATCTATATTGTGCTGTTTTGGCAAACTTGGTCTTTTCTCTGTATTGATGTGTGTTTTTATTGTTTATAAATCTATTTAAAGGGATAGTTTGGGATTTTTGACATGAATCTGTACGTCCTCGTCAGCAGTGTCGTGCATCAACACTGACTTACCTCCCGACAGCGTCCGGTGAGCCGAGTTCTTCCCCGGTTTCGGTGCTGATGAAAGTGTCCGGCAAGTTGGCTGGAGTCATGAAAATGATGCGTTTTTCTTCTCAAAACAATTTGTGTTCAAAAGAGTGATACGTTTGCACTGTCAAAGCATGAACCACGAAAAAGTCAGTCTGCATGATCGCTTGGTACTATTTTCTCTCCTGTTGTATCACTGCGCTGCCGTCGGGTGAAGCTGCGGATGAACACTTTTTTCAGTAGTTCAGCAGTGTTTACGTGCTCAGATCGATGACGCTGCAACGTGATCGAGCCAATGTGAGAGTTACAGCAATAAGTATATAAGCCTGCATAAGCTATAGAAGAATATATATAAAAAATGGTGCGAACTTGTGATACAAACATCCAGCTTCAGCTTGTCCCACTCTGTCCCTCCTGTTTCTCTCTCTGCTGTTCTGACTCCATCTGGTGCATTTGGGCTTCAGTATATTCGGGTTCATAAAGATCTCCCCTGGGCTCTGTGCTAAAGGCCACGTCTTCATCGTCGCTGTCGTAGTCACACATGTCGTGAACTTTCCGAGCAGGAAACCATAGACCGTATATATGAGTGGAGTAAGCTATTCCGTTAGCTGCCGCGTGCCAAACAGGAAGTGCTCCAGGAGGCTCTTCCGGCTCCTTCTCTCCCTTTTTCCCATTGACTTACATTGAGATCTGATCGCTCGTCTCTCTGGACCTGTTGCACTGAGCCTCGTCATTTTGGTCTTAAAATGTTCGTATGAACCCGAACCTGAATTTTTTTCCCGCTATTTTGTCCGTCAAAAAACCCTGTTCATAACAGAGAGTCTGGCTCCAGATTTGCCCCTGTAGCCGTTAGCATCGCGAGCCTCATTTGAACGGCGCTAAACGCTATGGGTGACGTCACGCTCACTCAGTCAACTTCTTTTATACAGTCTGTGAAGGAAACACAGTGAAACAGGCGCGGCGCCACCTGGAGGCAGTGCAGTGATACGAGCAGAGAGAAAATAGTACCAAGAGATTATGAGGTCTGACTTTTTCGTGGTTCACGTTTTGCGACGCAAATGTTTCACTCTTTTGAACACATATTGAGAAGAAAAACCAAGAAAAAGCCAACTTGCCGGACACTTTCATCAACACCGAAACCGGACAAGACCTCAGCTCACCGGACGCTGTCGGGAGGTAAGTCAGTGTTGATGCACGACACTGCTGACGGGGGACGTACATATTCATGTCAAAAATCCCGAAATATCCCTTTAAGATACTACAGTAGCCACATCTGCCCCGGGGTAGACTGACAGAGGTCTGCACTAGAGCCACTGCAGTCCCGCTCCATCCCATGGTACTCACTTTGGTCTCTCGTCCAAGCACTAACCAACCGGGCAGCCCGAGTTAACTCCCGAGATTACAGCTAAATGATATTAGGCACATGCTCTGAATAGGGCTTTGATTTTGCTCGGTCATTTGTGTATCAAAGTAAATGGATGAAAACGGTTTAATTTGTAAAACTCTCTTTCTAATGGATTTTATTTTTCCTGCTCGTTCCGATTCCCAAACAATACAGCGACCCTGAGCACATCTCTCGCTCACAACAGCTACTTCCCTTCATTGTAATTTTAGCAAACAATTCATCAAAAACACTTCACCCACTGCCAAGAAAGCTCAAGGAGATATAAAACTTCTAAGAAATTAAAGCGTCTGTATTACGTCATTTTCTATTTTCTAATGTTATAACGCTCTTCCTCATCCAAAATATGTATATCTGGAGTTGTGCGATGTCATGTGGTAATACGGGAATCATTTGGATCATTTCAGCCCTAATGTCTACAGAACAAAAGGAAAAATCAGGAAGTGCGCATCAGCAGTATTTGTTGTTAGCTTTATTGTGACGGCAAAACTCTCTGAAAGGTCTCTGAAAGCTATGAAAAGTGTTTATAAAGTAATTTTGGTGAATAGAATATCTTTGGACCACTGCAAACTTTTGAAATAGACACGTTTTGTTTTGTTTTTTTCACATTTTTAAGTAAAAAACAGATACAGGCTGGGTTAGGGGTGGCGAGTCTTGTAGTTTTGTCTGGTATTGTTTTATTTTTTGTGTTTTGTTGAATGTGTCAAAAAAAACAGATACAGTGCCTTTAATAGTGTCATTGATTCATTAAAGGTGCACTACGTCACTTTTCTGGTTAGGCATGTCCACCTGCTTGTAGATATTGCTTTGCCTGAAATATTCCCTGGTATATTTTTATCTATCTTCCCTTTATTATATTTTTTTTTTTTTTTTTTTTTTTTTTTTTTGACGTTAAGGGATTTTCAACAGGCAAATTTCAAGTTTCTATTGAACTTTTTCAAATATGTACAGTGTCAGGTACATAAATCTACGTTTAACATTTATATTAAGCATTTTTAGTGTTTTTTTTATGTACATAAATTGGCTACGACCTGCAAAAATGTCATGTGATGCGACCGAGAATAACCTTAAAATAGTTTATTTTCTAAAACACGGTTGGGATATTAATCTAAGTACTGAGTAATATGAAGTGTATAGAAATAAACTGTTGGTGTTTCTTTAGATTTTTAATGCATGTTGAGATTTTCTTTTGCTCCAATATGACAGTCGCCTGCTTGTGTTTAATGAACAAACTACTGCCCTGGAAAATGCATCAAATGAAGAAAAATGCCTAAAGAACCGTTCACCCAAGTCGACTTTGTCTGTTATTAAACTCCAGCCGTAGAATTCCTGCTGTTATCAGTCGCACCACATGATGCACGGTCGCACCACATGACATTTTAACACTTTAAGTCCAAAAAACATGCAGAATAACTCATGATTTCTGAAAAAAATAATTTGGCTCCATGGAGGTCAGATGTGCTACAGAAATGTGCTGAATTATTATGAAATTTGAACCTTTTAACTGAGGAGAAACTGCAGCTGGACAGAAAATTTAGGCGTCGTGTCATTGACCCAAATACTAAGCAAACGTGCAGTCTTGCAGTGAACAGGCTCTCCACAGATCTTAACGTAACTTGGCCCGGAGGCGCTCTCTGCTTGTCTCCATGGAGATACTGTAAGTCCTGCACTAAAATAAGCAATGCAGCATTACTCAAACACGACTCTGGGTATGTTTTTGAGGAGGAAACTGCATTTTAACATGACTCAACGCTCACCAATAGTCCGTTTAGTGTAACATAGCACCTTTAACTTCACTTACTGCCCAAAAAACCTCAAGGAGAGATCTAAATATTCAAAGAAACTAAGAATACAAGGTCGAGCACAGTTTACTTGACTAATATTGGTGCTGCATTGAAAAGAATAGGCCTGATTCATCCACTGTGTTCAATCGGGCCCCGGCTCCATTGTCTCACCTCCGATCCCAATAATGGCTTTTGGTTTCCGCGGCGTTTTATGTGTTGCCTGGATACGTGTTTTCTGTAGCGCGGTGATTAGGAGTTCAAATAGAGACGGCAATTCTCCCCTCGCGCTCGTGCTCTTTGACTACGTGCGGACGGCTAAAAGCGTGCGAGTAAAAACACGGGGAGGCGAGCCGCGAAAAAGAGTGGACAAAGAGCTGGGCCGTGGCGAAGGTAAGGCGCCGTTTCATTAGTGAAATTATTTCTTGAAAGAGCCGTGCCTGAGTTTCACTGTTTTAAAAATCGGCGAAAAACAGAACTGGTTGGTTATAAACTTTTTCCAGTGGTTTTCGAAGTTCTTCCTCGCTGACTTTATGCACTCAGAGCGTCCCAATTATTCGCCGTGATGAGTTTGTAAAAGCTTTTCGCAACTTTCGGAGTCCAGAGCGGAGTTTTGCAGCACAGAAACGCTCACAATAACTATCATGCTGACCACGCACTTCCTATCAGACATTAAAATGCTTTATAATTAGACGCGGACAATATGCAGTAGCAGGATTTTGCTCAGTTTGTAGAGTATTTGTTCTCGATATAAACATAAATTGTTCAGCGGTCGGATCCAGAGAACCACATGTTGACGGTACGATTCCAGCTCCCACAGATCAATGCTGTTGCTGTGTTCTTGGGCAAGACACTTATAAACCACTTCGCCTCGTGTCTGCGTACAGTGGTGTATGAATGCGTTTGGGAATGGGTGGGAGGTTCCTTGTTGTAAAAGCGTTTTGAGTGTCTTGAAGGTGGAAAGGCGCTGTGTAAAAAATGTGACCGCACCATTTTAAGTTTTCACTCCACTTCCTGTCCCGTCCTCTTCATTTCGCTTTTACAAAACTCTGCGAAGGCGTACAGGTCCGGAACTGTATCCCGTCGACCTGATTTCCAATGGCTGTGATTGACCAGCGGATTAACCAACCAGAGAAACGTCTGTGTGCGTCAAAACAAACACGGCGGCTTGCAAGTGAAAAAAGAAAACAAAATATTATAACGCAGATTTCTGTACAATCAGCAAGCAAAGCACTGAACTGTTATCTATTTTTTGTTCCGAATAGGCTCTATTCACGCAGACTTAGAAAGACTTTATTGATCCACAAGGGAAATTATTTGGACACAGGAGCTCACACAAAATATAATGTAATAACAAAGAGTAAAAAATATAAATAAATGGTGATAATAAATTCTAAATAAGTAGCACAAATTATAGCAAGCAATTATCCATTACACAAAGGTGAGTTGTTGTACATCACAAACCAGGAAGACGTTCGGAAACCTGCGATGACGACTTCGGGCGTAGTTCCCGACACTGCGCTCGCCGACCGACTATAATCAAACCCACTGAAGTAAATGTTGGGAAAGTGAAGACTGCAGACGTTCGTGCTGTTTGGAATCATCTTGAATTCGTCGCCCTCGTCTCTTCTAATCGGATGTACCCAGTGCGCTCGGAGTTGTGCGTCAGTGGAGAAATAGTGAAAAGGTATGATGAGGTATGGTCGGAATTGTGGATGAGCCGAACGTAACGGAACGCTACAGTGACATGGAGATGAAGAAAACTGGGACATTTTCTCATTTTTCCTACATTTTGTCTCGCTACCGTGAACAGAACCCGTCGGAAGTCGTCATCTCGTGTTTCCACGTCCTCCTGGTTTGTAACGTGAGCGTGAATAGAGCCTATGATGTGAGAGTTTTTGAGTGGAGACGTCTTCCTCACGGTTTCCTTGACGTATTTTTGTCTCATTCCAAATATAGCTCATCTGCTGATGAGGGGCGTGCATCACTCTAGAGTCGTCGTTTGATTGACAAAACTGTATTGTGAACGTGGAACCCCTTCCCCCCCGATGGAGAAAATGTTGGAAATACAAGCTCTGACTTAATATTTCAAACTTGTCAACAAATCACATCAATGTCAGGATTACATTTCCCTCCTTCACCTCATCTCCAACGCAGCAGCAGAACCTCCTTTGTGCACTTTTCTGGTTTACGCTACTGCACGTTATCGCTTTGCCTGTGTTAGAATTGTCAGGAATGTTCCACAGTGTAGCATTAAACTTATTAATCAAATATTTATACGATTTAATGTGTTTTTATTGCTCGAAAAACGCGCATTCTTGTACAGTATGTCAGACTTGCCTCGCTGCAAATCTGACCCAAAAGCTTGTAACTCTATTATTATTACCAACTTGTTGCCATAGAGATAGCAAAGTTGAATGCCAGACTGTGGAACATTCACTCAAAGCAGTATTATTCATCACGGAGACGATAAGCTGGCAGAACCTCCCCCCCAGGAAAGTTCCGCAACGCAGCTTTAAGTCAGATTTCTTCGTTAAAAAGGCATGAACTTGATCTTTTCACTTTGCCATCCATCTTTTCTCACTTTCGCATCGAGCCTTTTGCTGCGGCCGGGCTAATAACCCGAGTTTTAATAAATTATGAATGGTGCGATGAGCGAAGGCCCCATTGGCAAAGCGGACCGGCTCGTACCCACGTCGTTTTCCTCTTCACGAGCTCCGCCACCTGCAGGTCTCTGTTATAACACCCCTGGACTCGGAAAGAAGCGGCGGATAATGACATCGGGATGACCTAAATACAAACTTTATGCGAGGGACAAAAGCTCCGCGGTTGCAGCCTTGTGGAGTTGTAATGCCATAGAAAGAATCTCTTAATACGCCAGAGTTGTTGTGAAGAAAGTGAACGTTAAACTGACCTGTGAGAATGTAAGAAATTCTGTGCATTCAGTCTTTCTTGTAAGAAGTTGTACAGAATTTAAAACTTTTTCAGTGCCGCGCTGTAGGGTCGTGGAACTCCTGGCTAACGGATTTCGGTGGCAAAATATCAGTGGAAATGTTTGGCATATTCTCCACCAGCTGCAAAAATCTGCTCCATCACCAAATCTACAACCAACAAGGTCGACAAAACTGCAAAAAGCTTGGGCAAAATGCAAGATATAAACACTTAAATCTATCAGAAAATGTCTGAAAAGGTGTGAAATGATCTGTCCATGCAGCAAAATCATTTTACTTGACAAGTTATCTTAAAAGAAACAACCTCTAAACTAGAATGAAGCAGTCTCAGAACTAGTAAGTCGACAATAAACCTGAAAACGAGATGAATAACCTGAGAAATTTGTCTGTGTTGATCTTCTGGTCAGTGGTTTTCTGTGGCAAAATGTCTGTGGAAATGTCTTCTAAAAATCTTCAGCCAACAAGGTTCGCAAAGAATAAACATTCTTAGATGAAGAATTTATGCACAACTTTCAAGGTAAGAGAGACAAAAGCTTAGGCCAGGGGTGTCCAAACGTTCGTCATCAAGGGTCGCAAATTAAAACGCAGATGAATTGGAGTGAAGTGCAGGCAGTAATTCATATTTGTTCATTTATAAGTGGTTGGAGTGAGCCACAAGACCTTTATTCATGCTTAAAACTTCACACAATTTGGTACTTTTGCTTTACTATGAAAGATTTTCAAAAACGTGGTCAAAAAGTACTGCTTAATGTAATACGTGTCAACTCGTCTGGAAACCTCAGGGCCAAGAAAAATGAGTCTGGGGGCTGCATTTGGCCCCCGGGCTATAGTTTGGACATACTTGGCTTAGGGTGACCAGACGTCCCTATTTAACCAGGACAGTCCCAGTTTCTGCGTCCCCTGTCCCAGCAGATGTATCCAAAACCTTTGATTTGTCCCAGTTTTATACAAGAAATGTCTGAGGTGTCCCTATTTTTCATTAATCTGATACCTGCCAGATGTAAAGAGAGACATAAATTATAGTAAAATTAAATAAAATACAGAAAATGATGCTTAAAAATGACCAAAACACAAAGAAAATGTGACTACTGAGTCGTGTTAGTCGTGAATGGTCTCTGCATAACAGTTTTCCTTAACTACGCACTCATTTCACAATTTTACTATTAGCAACCACCACAAACCCAGGATGTCCCAGTTTTGGATTTGGAAAATCTGGTCAACCTACAAAAGCTTAAAGGCGAACAACAAACTGCTGAGCAAAACAAACGCGACGGTAATGAATAAAACATAAGTTGCTAACTCAGACTGACCCTAGAAATAAATAAAAAATCGATTTGATGATGTCGATATTAGCGTAGATACATAGATTTGTGCAGTTTGAATGCTGGACCGGTGACGTTAATCTGTGAACATCTCATTCAAACTGTACAAATAGTAGTTCGCTGATGCTAGTTGTTGTTGTTTTTAGACTTTACATGAGACATTTCCACAAACATTTTGCCATAGAAAACCATTAACCATAAGTTCCGCAAACCTACGGCGCAATTTCACTTCGGGCTGTTGTGAAAAAGCTTTATCTTCTAGCTATAGCTTCTTCCAAGAAAGATTCAACGCAGAGAATTTCTCACATTCTCTTTCTTCACGTATTTGTGCTTTATTGTATTTGTGTATATTATTGTATAAGCAGCTCTTGGCGTCAAAATAAGTGTGCCCCTAATCACAAATTATACACGTTAGCTGTTGATAGCTTTACGGTGACGGGAGAACTCCATTCTGGTCTCTGGAAGTAGTGAAAAGTGCTTATAATCCGGATGCTATACTGTGTTTCCTCACCACAAACAGACCTGGAGTTGCGTTTTGTTTTGTTCACACGTTTAACGCACAAATCCTGCGCTTTCTTTTTCAGGCGCATTTTAGACAATTTCTTTCCACTCTTCCTTGTTTGATGGAGCTTCGAAGACAAAAGAACAGAGCACCTCTAGAGAATCTCACAGTGCTTCACAGGTAAGTTCTTCTTTATAGAGAGAGGTACATTTACCCTCAAAAAATCAAGTAACCTGAGGACGAAATTGAAGGAATCAAGACCTTTCGTGGAAAAGAAAGCAAACGTCCTCGTCTTGCAGGATTTGCGGGTCGGAGCAGGACGAAATATCACAGATGCCGACAGGAGTGGGACTGATGTTGATGTGGTAATGCATTTGGATGATTTCAGCCCCCTACTGAAGTACAGGCATTAACTTGAACACTACCTCTTCATGACATCACAGGGTGGAACAGAGCGTTTTGAGGTTTGCAGATGTAAACAGACTAGTAATAAAGGGAAGCACAAATAAAATGAATAAAACAAAACTAGGGCTGTCGGCGTTAACGAGTTAATCATGACTAGATTAATGCAAACCCTAACGTGACAATTTTTTTTAAAATCGTGACTAGAGTGCGGCACGGTGGCTGTGTGGCAACTCTCAGGCCTCACAGCAAGAAGGTGGCGGGTTCTATCCCGCCCGGGCCTTTCTGTGTGGAGTTTGCATGTTCCTCCCCGTGTTTGGATGGGTTTCCTCTGGGTGCTCCAGTTTCCCCCATCAACCCAAAACATGCAGCACCTGAACTAACATCAAGGACCATGATGTCCACCCTCCTGTGGGCTCCACCCACAGAGGGGTTCATAGGGGGGGTCAGGTGCTATGAGTATTGGGCAGCAAAATGCCCCCCGCGACCCAGCCAGATTAAGCGGGAGAAGATGGATGGATGGATGGACTAGAGTTCGCCAGCCTTTTGTCCCTTCTTAAAAACGCCAAGATTTTTAAAAACATTTTTTACTTGTGGTTAGAGTTCGCCGACTTTTCGTCCCTTCTACACATCCGTAGGGTCGTGGAACTTCTGGCTAACGGTTTTCTGTGGCAAAATATCAGTGGAAATGTTTGGCATATTCTCCACCAGCTTAAAAAATCTGCTCCCTCACCAAATCTACAACCAATAAGGTCGACAAAAACGCGAAAAACTTGGGCGAAATGTAAGATATAAACACTTAAATCTATCAGAAAATGTCTTGAAAGGTGTGAAATGCAGCCAAATCATCTTACTTGGCAAGTTATCTTAAAATAAACTACCTCCAAACTAGAATGACGCAGTCTCAGAACTAGTAAATCGATAATAAATCTGAAAACCAGATGAATAACCTGATATCAGTTTTTTTAAAAATCAGTTTTTGTGTGCGTAGAACTTCTGGTTAATGGTTTTCTGTGGCAAAATGTGTGTGGAAATGACTTGTGTATTCTCCCCCGGTTGAAAAAAATCTGGTACATCACCAAATCTTCAACCAACAAGATCAAAATAGTGCAGAAAGCTTCGTTAAAATGAAGTAAACACTTAAATCTATCAGAAAATGTCTGAAAAGGTTCAGCTCCTCTGTTTCCCTTTCAAACTTCAGAGCGCTGTGTTTCAGTGAACTCACCGCCGTGATGCTGAAACAGACACTTCTGGACTTTTGAACTGTTTATTTGACTTTAAAAAAACTTCCAGACGCTACAATTTACAAGTCAAGAGTTAAATGCAGCCTGTGTCAAGCAGAGTTTCAGCACCAGCGAAGTTCGTCTAGTCTAATTTAGCACCTCCGAACTAAACCCCCGGTCGCCGCAGACGTGTGGATAATCACACGGCAAAGAAAATAACTACAGCGATCGCTAAGTGGGTCAGAATTACTTTACATTATGGCTTTAAAACTGTCTTGAAATGCAAAATAACACAATTTTAAACATGCAATTCACACTGCGATTAATCACAATAAACTATGGAATTTCTGATCTTCTCTATGGTCATTATCTTTTGGCTATTTACGTCCAAGGCAGCTGTTATTGTGTCCAAAGATGTCCGTATAGGAGCAAGGGAGGTTTCCAACGATGACGAAAGATATGTTTTCAGTTCAGCAAACAGACTTTCCTTGCTTTTCTCCAATTCCTGCACTAGGCTATTAACGGTTAGCATATCAGTCATCTTAGCCGAATTTGCCTGAGTTGCCGCACTTTCTCTCGGTTGACGCTGAGATCTCGACATTTGGCTCTCACTCGACTGAAACCAAAATAAAGATTGTCCTTGTTCAATTAGAGTGACAAACTGGGGTAATTCAACGGATTGTGTAACAAATCTGACAAAAAATGGAGGAGCTCTCCTTCTGTGCGGCTGTCTCCTACATTGCCCAAACCGGAAGTCGGAATTTCTGATCTTAATCGAGATTTTAAAAATTAATCGTTTGACAGCCCTAAACAAAACTCCAGCTATATTTTTGATGAGGAAATAACATAACAGATGAGAAAATGGAGTAACATAACAATTATTTAAATCTTACTTTATTCCTTCTGAGTGCCACAAATATAAACGCTTTTCACAACTTCCAGAGACGTCCAAAGGGGAGTTTTGCCGTCACCGTAAGGCTAACAACAACTAACATGTTAACCGTGCGTTTACTGAGCATCGGACAAAAAAAAACGCTTTAGAAGTAGATGAGGTAACAACGTTCTAACGTGACTAAAAGCAGAAATCCATTCAGAATCAAAATACTCGTGGGCTGTTGAACTGAAATCTCTTTTGATGGAAAAATCCGTAATGATCTCACAGCGGGGAAATCACACACTTAACCCTCGTCCGAAAAAATAAAGATAACACGATGGGAAAAAAAAAAACGAAAGAAAAAGTTGGCTGCGCGAGGCCCACGGCACAGCTGCTGATGCTCCTGCCCTAATAACATCCCGGCAGGTGTGAGAACAGCCCTTATGTCCAAACCGAGGAGGAGAAAAAAACGTGATAAAATTAAGAACGGTAGCTGGCGTCGGGCCGCGTTCCAGCCGTACGCGGTGGCCGACCTGCCCGGAGGCTAATCTATTGCATATTGATGAGGCGTTGTGAGTTTGTCTCTCTTCGCGGCACCTTTGGCTCGGCTACAAAGGCGCGGGGAGGTTGCCAGGTTGGATAAAATTAAGCAGTGTCTCGCAACTGTGACTCCGGCTGCCAATCCGCCTCAGCGCTTGGCAACCGCGGGATTTTCGGTCGCCGGCGGGAACAACAAAACCGGCCAACGAGAAGGAGGAGACGGGAGGAGACGGGCGCACTGCAAAAACAGCGAGGCCTGAGCGCAAAAGTAGAGTTTTCAGCTTTTTGGAATGGTTTTTGTAACGGCTGGTTTAATTTTTAGTGTCATTTCGAGGTTATATTAAAATATCAAAGTGAATACAAATGCAGGTTTTTTAGTTTTCTTTCCAGCAGATCCAGTTTTGTGAAATGGGCAAAGGTAAAAATCAGGTTTAAAACTCTTTTGTTGCAGACAGACGGTGTTTGGCTGGTCTTTGTCAGGAGGATATTTTTTGTATCTGCTGGGGGGGGGGGGGGTTCATTACCTGGTTGTCTACGTGAAAATATATTTCTGCTTCGGGATGTTCCGCAAAATGGCATTAAACTTTATTTCGACTGCATTTACTCTGTCAAATGTGTTTTTAGTGCAACTATCAAATAAGATACAAGTAATGTAAATACAATTAAATACAATAAATAAAGTTAAATCAAATAAATACATTTATTAAAAAACATAAATACAGTAAAATATTAATAAATAGGCCTACAGTAAAGCGCACTTACTCTATTACCTGTTTTATTGCAAATATCGAATAAGATATAAATGTAAATACAATAAATAACGTTAAATTAAATAAATAGATACAAATACATACAAAAAATAATAATACAGTAAAGAGAATATACTCTATATCATGTGTTTTTATTGCAAATATCACATAAGATATACATGTAAATACAATTAAATGCAATAAATTAAGGTAAATCCAATAATTACATACATTTAAAACACATTAATGAACACACCCCCAGTCAAAAGTTTGGACACATTTTATTTCCATGATTATTTACATTATAGATTCTCAATGAAGGCATCAAAACTATGACACTTATGGGATGTAGCACAAAAAACAAAAACACTCAAAATAACTCCAAACTGTATTAGATTAAAATTTTTAATTAAAACAGCCTTTACTTTTTGAACCCTGGTTTCACTTTTGGTATTTCTTGACCCTGACGTGGCAAACCGGTGAAGTGAAAAACCATTTCAGGAGAATTCATCATGGGGTTTACAGCTCCGGCAACAAAGCAAAAATACTGTGAGGATATGAAGGTTAAAAAAAACACGAATTTAGTTAGAATTATTATTATTATTAAAACATTATTTCTTTGCTACATGACTCCATGAATTTGATTTCTTCTGTGTGCAGACAAATAGTAGAAAAACAAAAACACACACATACACATACACTGAACGAGAGTATGTCCAAAACTATATTTTTAATTTATTCATTATTTTAGACATAAATATTATTTGGTCCATAGTTTAAAAGAAAGACTGGACACAAAGAACATACAAAGCAGTGAAAGTGCCCAAATGGACATACAGTTAATTAAGACAAAAGGGAAATTCAAATGTCTCAACTGGACAAATTTTTATTAAATAGACCTGGTTAAATCTTGTGGTAGTCCCAGTTTAGATCTGGTTCAGTCCTGCTTTGGTCCTGTTTTAGTCCTATTTAGGCGTGCGATAGTCCTGGTTTAGACCTGGTTTAGTCTTGTGATAGTCCTGGTTTAGACCTGGTTTAGTCTTGTGATAGTCCTGGTTTAGACCTGGTTTAGTCTTGTGATAGTCCTGGTTATATATAATCAAGTCCAAAGGGAAATTCAATTTTGTCAACTGGACAAATTTTTATTAAATAGATTACCTTTTTATTCAATAGATTACCATTTTTATTAAACAAATTTGTTTTTGTAAATTTATTTATTTACTTATTTATTTATTTGTTTTTATTTGTTTATTTTTATTTTGAACGACTGAGGAATTTTACATATATAGGCGACTGAAATGTGGATATATCGTCCTAATTAACCAGGCTCTGTATAGCAATAATTCTGCGTATGAATTCATCTGAACCTGTAGCCAGGGGAATGGGGTGTTTTCTCATTTACTAAGTCCTTGAAACACAATCACACGTGTTTTGGAACCACACAGGAGTCCGTGCGGTGATGGATGGGGCTGACGCGTATCGCTCTGTGTTTTTACAGTGTAGCGCAGATCCGTTTGGACCGAGGATCCTGGACGACTTTGACAAAGTGATTAGCGAAAAGCGGCTCGCACAAGATGAATGTGGATAATTATGGGGAACATGGCCTAAGTCCCAAGGAGAAATCTCACCGAAGACCACATCACTGTAGGACTGTAGACTGCCCCCTGCTGCGGCCCAAAATCTGAGACCGATACCGATACTTAAATTCATATCGAAACTAGACCCGCGTTTGAGCAGGTGCTGACAGGGGCGGAGGTCTGGGGGGGGGTAAAGAGGGCAGTTTACCCAATGCCCAATGCAGGGGCGGCTTCACCGAGACTGTGATGTGCATTTTCCATTAGACAACATGGAGTGCCCACCAACATGATGTTTTAGTCCTGGTTTAGGCCTGGTTTAGTCCTAGTTTAGACCTAGTTTAGACCTGGTTTAGCCTCGGGGTAGTTCTTGTTTTGATCTGGTTTAGTTTTGTGATAGTCCTGTTTAGTCCTGGTTTAGTCCTGGTTTAGCCCTGGTTTAGACCTGGTTTAGCCCTGGTTTAGCCCTGGTTTAGACCTGGTTTAGTCCTGGTTTAGCCCTGGTTTAGCCCTGGTTTAGACCTGGTTTAGCCCTGGTTTAGACCTGGTTTAGCCCTGGTTTAGCCCCGGTTTAGCCGTGGTTTAGCACTGGTTTAGACCTGGTTTAGACCTGGTTTAGACCTGGTTTAGCCCTGGTTTGGCCCTGGTTTAGACCTGGTTTAGACCTGATTTAGCCTTGTAATACTTCTATCCTGGTTTAGCCCTGGTTTAGACCTGAGTTAGTCTTGTGGTAGTCCCGGTTTAGATCTGGTGATAGCGGTGGTTAATACCTGGTTTAGCCCTGGTTTAGACCTGAGTTAGTCTTGTGGTAGTCCCGGTTTAGATCTGGTTTAGTCCTGGTTAAGATTTGGTTTAGTCTTGTGGTAGTTCTAGTGTAGACCTGGTTGAGTCCTGATTTAGACCGGATTTAGCCTTTAATACTAGTTTTGTCCTGGTTTAGACCTGGTTCAGACTTGGTTTAGCTTTGTGGCAGTCTTGGTTTAGATCTGGTTTACTCCTGGTTAAGACCTGGGTTAGTCTTGTGGTAGTCCTGCTTTAGAAATTGTTTAGCCCCGGTTTAGACCTGGTTTAGTCCTAGTTTAGACTTGGTTTAGTCTTGTGGTAGTTCTGGTTTAGATCTGATCTAGTCCTGATTTAGACCGGGTTTAACTTGTACTAGTTTTGTCTTGGTTTCGACCTGGTGGTAACCCTGGTTAAGACCTGGTTTAGACCTAGTTTAGTCTTGTGGTAGTCCTGGTTTAGAAGTTGCTTAGTCCTGGTTTAAACATGGTTTAGCCTTGGTTTGGTCTTGTGGCAGTCCTGGTTTAGATCTGGTTTCGACCTGGTTTAGTCTTGTAGTCCTGGTTTAGAAGTTGCTTAGCCCTGATTTAGTCCTAGTTAAGACCTGGTTTAGACCTGGTTTAGACTATGTTTAGCCTTGTGGTAGTCCTGGTTTAGACCTTGGTAGTCTTGTGGTAGCCTTGGTTAAGACCTGGTTTAGTCCTGGTGTAGACCTGGTTTAGTCTTGTTGGCTTAGTCCTGATTTATTCCTAGTTTATTATTGTTGTAGTCCTGGTTAAATCTGGTTTAATCCTGGTTTAGTCCTAGTTTAGACCTGGTTTAGACTTGTGGTTGTCCTGGTTTAGCCCTGGTTTAGCCCTGGTTTAGCCCTGGTTTAGCCCTGGTTTAGACTTGAGTTAGTCTTGTGGCAGTCCTGGTTTAGACCTTGGTAGTCTTGTGGTAGCCTTGGTTAAGACCTGGTTTAGTCCTGGTGTAGACCTGGTTTAGTCTTGTTGGCTTAGTCCTGATTTATTTCTAGTTTAGTATTGTTGTAGTCCTGGTTAAATCTGGTTTAGACTTGGTTTAGTCCTAGTTTAGACCTGGTTTAGACTTGTGGTTGTCCTGGTTTAGTCCTGGTTTAGACCTGGTTTAATCCTGGTTTAGACCTGGTTTAGTCTTGTGGCAGTCCTGGTTTAGACCTGGTTTAGCCCTGGTTTAGCCCTGACCACTATAGAACCTCCCTGGCCCACTGAAGAATCACACAGAGACACAGACGACCACATGGAAACAGAAAAGAAACTCTGGTTTCATTGAGTCTGTTCATTAGCATCAGAACTGAAATTCTAGTATTGAAAAGCAAAGAAGCATTTTTAAAGCAAATTATCCTGAAAGTTGTGAGGTATAATTTGCAGAAACAGAAGGGGAATGAAATTGGTGTCACCTGCCCGGCCCCCTGCAGGTAGATAAGTGCAATGTCTCACTGTGGCAAAGCAGCACTGGAAAAAAGTTACATGATGCAGCTTTAAACTTTAATCAATATGAAAAAAAAAAACATTAAAAATCCTTATTAATTTAGGTGTAACTTTACTATTTTCACTTTTAACCAGTGCTGGAACTTAAAGTCAAAGCAGTACTTTTACTTTTTACATTTTTACGTATATTTTTTCGTATATTTTTACTGTTTTTTGTATTTTATTTTTTTTGCTCCTGTTTCTGTTCTTTAAGTAGCAGAGCACTTCTTCCACCGGTGCTTTTTACCGCCTTGTTAAGCCCAGAGCAGGCGCAGGAGTTGTGTAATTTGATTGCCGTTAGTTAACGCTCTTCAGAAGCAGTGAGTCCCATTTGAGCCCGAGCTGAGTCCTCGCCCTGATTATGTACAGGCACACACACACACACATACACACACACACACGTACACGTACACGTACGAACACACACACACGAACACACACGTACGAACACACACAAACACACACAGACACACACACGTACACACACACACACATACGAACACACACACGTGTACACACACACACATACGAACACACACACACACGTACACACCCACACAGACACACACACACACACGTACACACACACACACACGTACACACACATACAAACACACACACACATACAAACACACACACATACGAACACACGCAAACACACACACGTACGCAAACACACACACACAAAAACACACACACACAAACACACACACACAGACACACACACACGTACGCAAACACACATGCACACACACACGTACGCACACAGACACACACACATGTACACATAAACACACACGTACACACACACACATATGAACACACACACGTACACACACGTACACACACACGTACACACACGTACACATAAACACACACACACGCACACACGCACACACGTACGCAAACACACTCACACATAAACACAGACACGTACGCACACAGACACACAAACTTGTTGATTGCTTTCGTGCCACTTTAACTGAAGGCGTATTGGCTTCTCTTCTTCTTCTTCTTCATTATCACTGTGACTCACAGAGAGAGAAATGGAGGGAGATGGAGATAGAGAGACAGAGAAAGAGAGAGAGAGACAGAAAGAGAGATGGAGGGAGAAGAGAGATAGAGACGAAGAAAGACATGGAGAGAGAAATGAAGAGAGAGAAGTAGATAGAGAGACAGAATGATAGAGAGACAGAGAAAGAGAGAGAGAGACAGAAAGAGAGAGAGAGAGAGGAAGAGAGACAGAAAGAGGAAGAAAGACAGAGAAAGACATAGAAGGAGAGAGAGATATACACACAGGCAGAGAGATGAGACAGAATGAGAGAGACTGAGACAGAAAGAGGGGAAGAGAGACATAGACAAAGGAAGAGAGACAGAGAGAAGGGAAGAAAGACAGAGCGAGATGGACAGGAGAGACAGAGAGAAAGTACAAGAGAGACACAGAGAGAGGAAAAGAAAGAGGAAGAGAGAGGCAGAGGGAGGGAGAGAGAGAAGCTGCAGGTGGTTTAAACCTGAGTCACTTTAGTCTGAGTTTCAGTAATGACACAAGTTTTCAGAATCAGTTTTATTACTGTTTTTTTCTTTTCTTTTAAACTCTCACTGCTTATGTTTTTAGTTATAATTTTAATTAACATTTTACATTTTGTCGATTTGTTAAAAACACATTAAAAAAGAGTCTGATCTGTCTCTGTCTGGGATTAAACTTTTATTATTTGTAAAAAAATTCTGTTAAGTCACGGATTCTTACTGTGACAAACTGGCGTCGCCTCTCCACAGATCTGACCTGTACATGGCCCGCTGGTGCTACACCTCCTTGGCTCCACGTGAATGTTCCGCTGTGTGGCATTAAACACGTCTATTGTTTGAAATAACCTCGAAAACCAGGCGCATCCGTCCATTTACGGGAGTTTTTATTGCTCCGAAATTCCTTGAAAACCTGCTCGTCTCCATGGATACACGCTCAGTGCCGTACTGTGGAACATTCTCGGTAACATCTCCATAGAGCCCGCAGTTATTCGAGTCCCACTTTGGGTAAATTCGGAGGTAAATAACACCGTGTTCCCAGTGCAGTGTGCAGTCCCACGTGGAGTCCTTCGGTTTGTCACCTCTTTGTCTCTGTGCATCTGCCCCTCCTCTCCTGCCCCTCCTCTCCCGCCCCTCCTCTCCTGCCCCCGGTGGTGAATGTGTTATATTACATTAATAACACCTCTGTCCCGCGGGGGAGGGCCAGTTTGACAGAGTGGTCCCGGAACGGCGCCTCCTGTTGACGGCTCGGGGCGTCAGCTGTAAGGCGAAGTCTGAAACGACTTTCTTCAGCGAGAATGCACACAAGGTTCAGTCGTCTTTTCTTTCGTTCGAGAAGTTTTCTTTCGCGTGCGCTTGAAAGTGCAAATTAAAGGCGGGGTACGTCGCTATTCTCGTGAGCGGGGACTGCATCTGCTCATCTCCATGGACACGGTCAGAGCTTTTACCCGTAGTATATATAGTTATCCTTGTTTCCTCTCGCCTTTACTCGTCCGAAGTTGTTGTCTACTTGAAACTAAACTTATTTCCAAACTTCTGTAACGTCCATTGTGTACTGCGCTGACAGACTGAAATCTAAAATACATTAAAAAACCATCTTTTCTCAACACGTCTCGTCTTTCTGAACCAGCCTCGTGCTCTGACCCAGCTCTCGTCTGCTCAAAACCACATCTGTATATGTTGTTTCAAGTATTATTTTTGCTTTATACCACTGGAGCCTTTGCTTTATCCTCCATCACTGTAAAATCTACTCACATCTTTGACCGAGCACAAAACGAGTCGGTTTGGTCAGAGCAGAATCGACTTTCAGAGCTTTAACCCGTGTTGAAGCTGTGTTCCCTCACCAACAACTCCTGTTTTCACCCTCTAGCCTGATTCAGCAGCCGGTTTCACTTCCTGTAAACCGTCTGACCTCGCAGCATTAGGATTCGTTCGCGCGACGGTGGGTGGGTACTTTTTTATTTAACCAATCGCTGCTATTTATTCGTGCGTACGTAATGCGCCGGGACGTTCAGTGGAGTCCCAGTAATCGCAGCACAACAGCAAACAAAGCAGAGTGAACATGTCTGTCAACGAGGATTATCGTTTCTGTGAGGTGAACTTGCGAATTAAAGATATGATAAAAAATGCAACGTTATTATTTCACAAAGGAGGATAGTGTCTGCAGTCTGCTATCACGACTCAGGTTGGTTCTGGCCAAACACAGCGCTTCTCTGATTGGCTGGTGCGTCCACTACAACTTCCGGGGCGCCAGTCACAAAAACTGTGGTAGTGTCCTGAGGCAAGACACATCACCCACATTGCCCAGTATGAAAGTGGTGTGTGTGAGTGTTGGTGGTGGTCGGAGGGGCAGATGGTGCAGATTGGAGCCTCGCTTCCGTCAGTCTGCCCCAGGGCAGCTGTGGCTACAAGAGTAACACCACCACCGGGTCTGGAGTGAATGAATAATGCTCTGTAAAAGTGTCTTTGAGTGTCCAGAAAAGCGCTGTATAAAACTGATGCATTATTATTATTATTATTCCGGGGCAAACCGCCGACTGTATTCTGATTCCTGATTAGTCGCTGGAGAGAAATTAAATCGAGCGGAGACACTAGGTGGCGCCAGTCGGGTTACATACCCACTACTCTGTACTTACTTTGTTCTCAAATTTTATTTTCTTAATCCAGGCATGTCCAAACCATGGCCTGGGGACCAAATGTGGCCCTCGTTGGTCCATACTACAGCAAGTCGTACTTTTTACTGCATGTTTTTGAAATCTACCTTGATCAAGCAAATATAGTGTGTCCTTCTTTTGGGTCTGAGCCTGAACAAAGACCTGGAGGGTCATTTAAACCTGTTATAAATGCACAGATTTGAATTACTCACTGTTTTGACCCTCAGTCTATGACCCTCGATCGGCCTCATGCTCGTCTGTGTTTTAATATGTGGCCCTTGATGGGAAAAAAAGTGTGGACACCCCTGTCTTTATCGATTTATACTGTACCATAACAGGCTCAAGCACCATATATTTAATGGTTTACCTGGAATTTTTCATAATATGGCGTTAAAGTTGTCCATCTCCATCGAGACAAGTAGGTAACATCACTGCGCCAAGTTCCAGGTCAGATCTGTGGCGATCCAGCTCAATAAAAACACCTAATTGAATAAATGTGAGAGGTTTAAAGCCACACTGTAGAACATTCCAGGCGAAGCAGGTGACAGAAAAGTGAACAACTCTCCTTTTTGCTGAACATGTGTTTTGACGGCATGTTGACAGTTGTCAGTTTGCTTTTACCTCTCTAAAGTAGTTTAGAATGAGGCTTAAAATGCTGTAGCTGCAAACATCCACGTTGTGTAGTAAAGGCTATAAGACAGACGTCACTCTCTGCTAATATCTGGCAAATGTGAACAGACTTGAAAAATACAGAGGCGCATTTTGGGAGAACAACAAAATACTGCGATTTCACAACACTACAACATGTTTTCGATCAAACAAAAGATTAAGCTCAAGATCGCACCTTCAGTATAAACTGGGTCTAGTCAAAGATTTTAACTAGAAACTCGAAACTGAACTAGAAATCAAATGTTATTTTGCTTTGAATTAAGACAAAACAACAGCTGATAAGATTTGCCGATATTTTTGTGCCAATGTAGCACCGATTTTGATTATTTTCCACCTTTTTTTAATTTAAATTTATTAAAAACTCAGCCACAAACTCTTTTTTCTTTTCCCACACACCTTTAAGAGAGCTGTGTAGGTTTTGTGCAGTTGTCTCTTCACAATAAAATGTTAAAATAAGGCTTTATATGTACTTTTTTCGGTAAAAGGTTGGCCAAAACAAAATATCAGCCTGTTCAGGAGATTAACTTTGTGGCGGAGGGTCCGACACCTACTTGTTTCTATGGATACGTCACCGCTCTGCCTGGAATGTTCCACAGTGTGACATTAAACAGCTCTACTTTACATTTATTCAATTAAAGGTGGTTTCACAGCTCAAAAATACTTCGGAAAACAACATTCTGAGTGTGAGCGGGGTCGCCTCTCCACAGATCTGACCTGTAACTCGATCTGGTTTGGTCTCGGTGATGGTAGGAAGGTTTAATGCCGTACTGTGAAACTTTCCAGACACAAAGCAATCACAACTTCATGGAGAAAAACTCCTCGAAACTCCATCTGAACTGAGCTTATTTCCAAACTAGTGCTCCTGTAACGTCCATCGTGAACTCCGTTGACAGACCGAAATCTAAAACGCCAACACTTCTCCTCCTGAACCAGCCTCGTGCTCTGACCCCAGCTCTCGTCTGCTCAAAACCACGTCTATATTTGTTCATTCGAGTTTTATTTTCGCGCCGTTGCCGTCTCCGCCGCATCCTCTTGTCACTGTAAAATCTACTCGCACCTTTGATCAAGCACAAAATGAGTCGGTTTCGTCAGAGCCGCGCGGAATGGCGCGTTTACGTTTCGTTCGCTGGACATAAATAACTCTCCGGAGCCACTAGACGATGTGATTTCCATCTCTCGCTTTTTCTGTGTCGCCCATTAAGTCATCGTATTCACTGTACTCGCTTCTCTCCGTGGATTTGAACTTATTTTGACAGTCTGGGTGCAAAGACGACTCACGTATTGTCATTAAATAAACAACAGTGTGTACGGTGGCTAATGAGGCTGTAGAAATGTGTGCGCGTGAATGAAAATGAAAGTGACAGCAGTGGTGCAGCGGTTAAGTTGTTTTCCTGTGTAAAGAACTGTATAAAGAAGTGGACTAAGCGCTCAAATGAAGCTCTGGAGGCAGATACAGCCGGTACAGGCGCGAATTTGGAGCCACGGTCGATATTACGAATAGGACTTTTTTAACGGATAAAATCGTGAAATAAAAACATTACGTAGAGCGGGTTAATGCGAACATTTTAAGACCAAAATGACGAGGCCGCAGCAGCAGTTAGAGAAAGAGGGGCCACAATATTCCAATGTGAGTCAGCCATCATCATCATATCTTATCACGCCAATGCTTAATCCAAGAACTGCGGTTTTATTAGCTTCCTTAAGATGTCGGTCAGTGCAGGAAGGCCCTGGAGGGCAGTTGCTGATAATGTGTCCCATCGTCTGGATAGGCACACCACCACAGGGGCATCCAGTCCCTGTAGGAAGAAGAGAGTGTCCATGGTTTCTCCAACTTTACTGCGTGCTCGATTCAGTACGATCCAGTCTTTCCTCTCAAAACATGTTCCACTCCTTAGGTGCTCTTGATGGTCGGGCAGAGCCTCGTTTGATAAGTTCAGGGCAGTTTCTTTCCATCTCGCCTGTACTGTGTGGCCTGCTCTGGGTGAAGGGGCGTAACAGTCACAAAACTATGACGGGACTTCAGATGGAGTTAGTGGGATTTTGTTGTTTTGGTGATGTTACCAACAATTAGCATGCTAAAGGTGCACTTTTTTGTTTTTGTAGTTGGAGACGGCGCACATCAGTCCCATTCTGAGTTAATGCATACTGAATGTGTCAGCATACTGTACAAGTCAAATGCAGCACTGTGAGTGAAAAGCAAAGCGAAGCATTTCTTTATTTTGTTAGTTCATTTGGGTTGAGAACATATTTGGAAAAACAACAAAAAACGAACACGTTTTCTTACTGTGAGCAGAGTTGCACACTGCAAAAAACAAAATCTAGTCAAGTTAAGATGACTTGAATTAAGAAAGTTTTACCATGATTTGAGTAAATTTCACTTGACAGTAAAATGATCTGCCAGAGGAACAAGACTTTTTGTACTTCAAATATGAAAATACATCTTGCTACACTTAACATAAGAAAAAAAAAACTTGTTCCGCTTAAAATAAGAAACAAAATCAAATGTTTCTTGAATTCAGAGAAAACAAACAACAAACTTCCAGTGGCAGATCATTTCACTTGTCAAGTTGAATTGACTCAAATAAAGTAAAATTTTCTTAATCTGCATCATTTTAACTTACCTAGATCTGTTTTTTCCAGTGCATCTCCTTAAATGTGACTTTTATTTGTCCTGAAGAGGAGCCGCCTCCTGCTTGTTTCCAAGATAAGGATGTGCAGTGCCAAGAGTCTGCAGATACAACACAATATATCCTGATATATATCCTGATACATCCCAATACTAAAACAAAGGACAATATATTGTGAATTATCAATAATTACTTCTAATAATATAGTCCTGTACGTGGGCAGCCCTACAGTATGTCCCCACAGCCCGATGGTCCCACATTTCTAAGATTTTGTTTTTCACCGAAAATTCTGAAAATTAGGCCCTTTGTTCTCTCATTTTGAAGATTTTCCTTATTTCCAAGATTTTTCTCAAAATTAAACTCTAAATCAAGTCATTTTTATATCACATTTAAAGGGATGATTCAGAGTAATTTTAACCTAGAGTCCCTTGCACCAGGACCTCGAGCTGGACTTAGGAAACATAGGGCTGAGGGAACATAGGACTGAGGGAACATAGGACTGAGGGAACATAGGACTGAGGGAACATAGGACTGAGGGAACATAGGGCTGAGGGAACATAGGACTGAGGGAACATAGGACTGAGGGAACATAGGGCTGAGGGAACATAGGACTGAGGGAATATAGGACTGAGGGAACATAGGACTGAGGGAACATAGGACTGAGGGAACATAGGACTGAGGGAACATAGGACTGAGGGAACATAGAGCTGAGGGAACATAGGGCTGAGGGAACATAGGACTGAGGGAACATAGGGCTGAGGGAACATAGGGCTGAGGGAACATAGGACTGAGGGAACATAGGACTGAGGGAACATAGGACTGAGGGAACATAGGACTGAGGGAACATAGAGCTGAGGGAACATAGGGCTGAGGGAACATAGGGCTGAGGGAACATAGGACTGAGGGAACATAGGGCTGAGGGAACATAGGGCTGAGGGAACATAGAGCTGAGGGAACATAGGGCTGAGGGAACATAGGGCTGAGGGAACATAGAGCTGAGGGAACATAGGGCTGAGGGAACATAGGGCTGAGGGAACATAGGACTGAGTAAACATAAGGCTTAAGGAACATGTATTTGTATTTATTTTAAAATCATGAGAACAATGAATGTAACTCTGGACTTTTTGTGAAAAACATGATGGAAAAAAAAATGGATTCAGACACATTTTGAATCGATTCAAGAATGGCGCAATGTAGTATCGCAATATATCACTGAATCGATTCTTTCTTACACCCCTATTCCACGATAATTTGGCCTTTTCAATTGAATCTTGACTTGAAACCATCTTGAATCTTGCGCAGAACGGTGTAAAAACATCCCTGTGTCCACGGAGAATGTCCCTGTGTTTGGTTTGGGCTTCCCAATCCCACGGCACCACCTCCAGAAATGACACGCCGCACCTTTAACCTGGCATTTCCATTATAACGACGAAGGGCGGGAAGAGCCGGACCGTCGCTCGAGTCCTAATGCGCCTGATGCATAGTCAAAAGACCTGAATGTATTCATATTGACTCATTGCGCATAGTTGCTTATCTAAGACGTTTTCAAAAATGCAAAGTCCGGGGATCTAACCGGCCGCCCTCGAACATGCGCCTCGGAACAGGAGACATGCTATTGATTTTCAGAACAGATAAGGCTAATGAAATATTTGTAGTATAAGAGCCCGTCGCACCGAACGCGCAGTGTAGTAATTGCCATTCACTGAGGTAGGCAAATTTTATCAAAAGAATCTATAATGTGAAATGTCAGCGCCGTGGATGGAGTACACTTCGGAAATGGAAAATGCCAAAAACTTATTAAGCAGCTGGAAAATGGAAATACGGCGATATACAGTTTGTGTTACGAAAGAAAGTTCTGTGTGCGGTCTGGAAGTTCACGACAGCATTTATTATGAAGGAAATATGTGGTATTATTTGAACTGCGTATGAGTAAGAAAGAACTTTTGAAAGAAATAGCCGACTAAAACAATGCAGAGACGTTGAATGTAATCATTGGTTGTCAGTGATGAACAATAACGTCTGTGCTTCTGAATACATTTCGAAACTACTCTGAAAACATAACTCTTTATTGTTATTTGAGCTAAGCAAGAAGACAGACATTTCTTTCTGCTCTTGTGGCGTGTGGTTTTACCTTTTTCTAAATGGCAGCAATAAATCAGTGCGCACACAGATGAAGCTGTTTTAATCGCTTTTTTCACACTATTCTCTTGCGATCTTTTTTACTTATTTAGAATTTATTATTACTGTTTGTATATTTTCCTCTATTTTATTATATTGTGATGTGTGAGCTGCTGTGTCCAAATCATTTCCCTTATGGATCAGTAAAGTTTGTCTAAGTCTAAGTATTGTAACTGTAAAGGTTAAGTACTTACCATAGAGTCTATGATGTTTAATAGTAAGGTTACGCTTTTATTTTGGGGACTTCTTGTGTGAAGGGAAGTAACGGTTAAATACGGAAGCCGGGGGGGCTCACAATAAATGCAAACGCTGCAACAAATACAAATGTCGCAGCACAACAAAAAGCAACAACACAGCAAAAGAACAGAAGTAGCTGCAGGACTAGGGTGACCAGACGTCCCGATTTCCCCGGGACAGTCCCAGTTTTGAGCCCTGTGTCCCCTGTCCCAGCAGATTTATACCAAACGACTGATTTGTCTCAGTTTTATACAAGAAATGTCCCAATTTTTGACCAATTTGAAACAGTAAAGAGGGGAATATGTTGTCATTTGTTTAGGTAAAATACAGAAAAGCTGTTTAAAAATGACGAAAACATTAAAAAAAAAAACATCTGTTCCGATAATTTTCCTCACTCATTTCACAATTTTATTATTGCCAACCAACCCAAACCAGGGATGTCCCAGTTTTTTTATTTTGAAAACCTGGCCACCCTACGCAGGACTCTGTTTTTCGACCCAGGAGGGCTCACAACAAATACAAACGCCACAACACGACTGCAAAGGGCGTAACACGACAAAAAGCCACAGCGAAAGTGGCCACGGGACTCTGTTCTCCGACGGATCAGGTGAAGAGGATGAAGCGAAAGCAGTGACATCGATCCTGGACACAAAACAATAAATTCCTTTACTTTTGACATTCTTCTTCTTCATCTTTTCCCGTTCACTTCCCGCTTGATCCTCCTCATTTGGTCCGTCGGAAAGCAGAGTCCCGCGGCCACTTCGGTTGTGGCTTTCTGTTGTGTTGTGGCGTTTGTATTTGTTGCGAGCCCTTCTGGGTCGGAGAATAGACTCCCGCGGCCACTTCCATTGCAGTTTTTTTTGTTTTGTTTTTGTTGTGTTGTGGCGTTTGTATTTGTCATGAGCTTCCCATAGTTAACCGTTAGCTCGATATACTGAAAAGACGCAAAGTAAAGACTGCAGCAGGTAACGCTGAAAAACAAAACTACCATGAAAAGTTATAAAACTCCAAAGATTGCAACAGTCGACAGGGGAGCGAGGTTTGTTTTATATCTAAAAGTACTGTGGATTTGAGCAATACTTTAGACACAACAAAATCCAGGCACTCCAAAAAACAAAAAGTTATACAAGGAAAAAACTGTTTCCTCGTGCGATTTGTACTTTGTTGGAGTGTCAGAGTTGATCGTGTCTAAAATTGTGATCCTTTTTTGATCCTTTTGCACCCTCTGTCTGTTGTTTCTGATTGGAAAATCTGCAGCAAACACATTTTAGTTTGTTTTTTTTTTAAATTTAACTTGAAAATCATACTTGTAAATGAATGTTAAAAGATGAATAACAGTTAAACAATGTAATGAGCCAATACGATGATATGAGCATATGGGAATTTCTTTTGTCATGTTTGTTTGGTCCACGATATTATTGTATATTATTGTATGTTAGTACATTTTGGTTATATTTCGGTTATTGTTACATCTCTACTTAAAAAGGCATGACTTCTGTCCAGGCTTGCTTCTCCTCCTCCTTTCAATACTGTGCAATAATCAAGGCCAAACTGTGCTGTAATAACTCCATGGAGACGAGCGCGTGGCGGCCTTTCAACCAGGAGAAGTTACACAATGCGCCGTCGAAGCAGCATTAGCAGCACTTAAAATAAAACTGTGTATTTTCAGCTACTCTGTGCACGCTCCCGAGCTCCGCTGATTGCGAGGTCTTTGGTGTAATCCATTTGAAATCGCCGCACGGCTCGGCTGCTCCGCTCATGAGTGAAGTTGTCAGTCGTCTGTTAGAGATGTGCTCACCCGGACCCGCTGAGCTCAAAGCCGCCGTGCACCTCCTCACAGCGTGTCTCTGCCGCAGACCACTTTCTACTCATGTTTTACACCACGATGAACACCTCCTGCTAAATCCAACCTCTCCGTGCACTTTGGAGGGGAAAAAAAACAAAACAGCTGCTCAAATGCTCGGCGCTCTTGGAAAACGGGGGGGAAAAGATGTGGAGTTTATTTTTGGCTCTTTAAAGGTGCACTCTGTTACTTTTCTGGTGAATCTAACTGCTTAAATATGCCTGAACTGTCACCTTCTTGTTTCTATATGCCAATCCTCTGCCTGGAATGTTCCACAGTGTGACTTTAAACAGCTCTACTTTAGATTTGTTCACTTACAGGTGGTTTTATAGCTCAAAAATACCTCAAAAAACAGGCGCTCTGACTGTGAATTGGGGTCGCCTCTCCACAGATCTGATCTGTAACTTGGCCTGTTTTGGTCTCCATGAAGACACAAAGGTTTAATGCCATACTGCGAAACATTCCAGGCAAAGGAAAAACATCTCTATGGGAAAAAGCATTTGACGAACCCTCCATCAGCATCAGAAAAGTTTAGTCTTTTTATATACTTTATTTTTTAAGCTTTGATAAAACATTTTCTATATGAATTCTAATCTCAAAATAAACCATATATGCACAATAAAAGAGAATAAATAAAATACAAATCAAACACTCCTTTAGAAAAGTGTGTTGATTGTGTTGAATGATGTCTGAAATAAAACTAATCTTGCATCGCATGTTGAGGGACTATTTTCTCATATATCAGTCCGCCCACTGCCGAGCTTCTATCAGGAAGTACAACTCACTGCTGCTGCTCAGACATAAATCCTTCAAATACAACATTGGTTTTACTTCTAAAATGATTCTGTGGACATAGACGTTCACAGGGACAGTCTGGAGTTCTAATAGTTTTTCCTCGGATCTGTGGAGTGGATCAGACTGTTTTTAGTGGCAGGACGACTGTGGCCATTGACATGCACTAGCCTAGCACCAGCACCTCTGCAAATACAAGGACTGGAAGATTTAAAAAAGTGTCTCCACACGTTTCCCACACTCTGGCTCACGAGGAAACGAGGCCCCATGTCCAAAACTCAGAACTGTCCCTTTAAACATATCTACTGTATCTCCAAGGAGACAAGATCGGTGGACAGATGGCCCACTCCCAGCAAGAATGTGGGTTTTAAAGAGTGTTTTGGAGCTACATAAATGCAAAGATAAATGCACTTAATGCCGTATAGGTCAGATCTGTGGAGAGGCGACCCCACTCACAGTCAGAATGCCTGTTTTTTTTAGCTATTTTTGAGTTAAAACAACCGCCTGTAATTGATTAGTAAATGTAAAGTTTAATGTCACACTGTGGGACATTCCAGGCAGAGCAATGACATATCGATAGAAACAAGCCCCCAACCTAAAGGTTAATATGGATAACCTACTAAAATTCAGCTGAGATGTGTTTCTTATCTGGACTGGCTCAAAGTATAAAACAAAATAAATAAATAAATACAAAAAAAATCATTGTATCAAGAGGCACAAAAGCTGCCCACCTGCCGCTCTGTATTCTCTTTATAAACCGCAGTACCAGAGCCTGTACAGTCCCATCGATTTGTTCTGCTGAAATGATCTGATTCTTCTCTCAGTGACAAATGTTGGCGGCGGAAACCCAAAGCAGCCTTTATTTTGCGGGAGCGCGGTGAGCGGGTTTGGGTCGCGCGGCAGGGGTGTCCTCTCTCCTCACCCCTCTTCAGCACCACGCCGGCAGTTAACTGGTCTACGGCGATCGATACGGGAGCCGGAGGGGTCAGAGCGGCGCAGAGTGGCCCTCCTTAACTCACCGATTTCTCCTTTAACCTCGGACAGAACAGGCTGCATGGGGCCCACGGTGGAGCTGCGCCACAGGGCCCACTGAAATCTATGTAAGAGCAGCTCGGTTGGGAGCAGTCGATCGGTCCATTTGGCCTTTTTCAGCGACGAGGAAGTGCTGTAGGATGCTGGAGTGGTCGAGTAAATAAGAGAAGTGGATTCATAGATGTCTTTGGGTTGTATCTTTATTAGTGCTGTCGATTAAAATATTTAATCGCGATTGATCTCATGAATGTCATAGTTAACTCGCAATTAATCACAAATTACTCACACATTTTTTTGTCCCTTGAATCATCATTTTAATACTCTTGTGTTTTTTATGGTAAGCCAAAACAGTCATCAGACTTTGTGCTCTGCAACAGTGTGAGCGAAGTGTCTCTCTTCTGTCTTCAGTCAAATAATGGGTGAAATAATGTGCTCATTCCTGAGGGTCCAGTGATCTGCAGTTAGTGCGACTGTGTTTGTTTGCCTGTTGTACTCGGGGCGCGCTCGCACTGGGACTTTTGGGTCGTGCTCGGGCTCGATTGTCTGGGGTTCTGTGGATCGCGTTCGCACCTGTCGGGCTGTGGTCAGGGCGTCGTGGCACGGCACTGTTTGTGGGTCGTGCGGTGGAGCTTGTGGTTTTGGCGGAGAGGGTGGGTGGGATGTGTATTATGTGATGGGCCGAGTGTGGGTTCTGCTGCGGTGCCCCTCCGTGTGTTTGTGTCGCTGTCCGTGGTCCTTGCCTCGGACTCGCCATGTTTTGAAGCGGACTTTGTTTCGTGTTTTCCTCGTGCGGGTGGCGTTGGCGTGCACAGATGTGCCGTGTTTTGGCCCACCTCCTCCAACCGGGACTTCTTAGTTTCGTCCAAATTGTTTCCTTTCCTGTTTACAGCCAGATCCTGTAGTTTTTCTAACGTTACAGCAGTGGCCACCGCAAAACTAGTCCACTGGATCACAAAGTCCGTTAATCTTGCGATAAAAAAATTTACACCATTAAAATTATTTGGACTAAACGTGTTAATAGCGCAATATTTCTAACAGCACAGATTTTTATATCGTCCTCTTAAAGATGCAAAATTTCACTTTTTCCAGTGGGGAATCATCCAACTGTTTGTAATGTTCCATAGTACAAGGTTAAACACATCTTTTAATCTGATTTCATTTTTATGACTAAAAAAATACCACAAAACCATGCGTTTTACTATGAGCAGGGGGTTTTCTCCACAGACCAGCTTCTCTCAAGATTGAGATGTAATGCCATACTGTGGAACATTACATTACAGTCAGAACTGGTCTACTGGGGATCAATACGAAAGCCAGAGGGGTCAGCGTGGCCCACTTAACTCACCGATTTCTGCTTTAACCTCAGAGAGAACAGGCTGCATGGGGCCCATGGTGGAGCTGCGCCACAGGGCCCACTGAAATCTATGTAAGAGCAGCTCGGTTGGGAGCAGTCGATCGGTCCATTTGGCCTTTTTCAGTGACGGGGAAGTGCTGTAGGACGCTGGAGTGGTCGAGTAAATAAAGAATGCACTGATTCAGTCATGGGCATAGATGTGAGTTTGAGTTTGAGCACGATGCAAATTCCCAAAATTTAGAAATCTGCCTTTGTCACTCCATTATTCAAGGGTGGCGACCTAACAATTTTAAACAATTATGATTTTTTTTTGTATTCCAATAACATATTATCAGAACTGGTTCCAATAGGACAGTTTAAACTATTGCTCAAAGGTTAGAAATTAAATCCTTGGTTTGGAAATGTTTTAAATAGTCTTATGAAATGCGCATTATGTTGCCTGAAATGTGTCCTGTAATGTTCTCAATTGTTTTGTTGCGTCGCTGTCTCAGTCTGGACTCCCTTGAAAAAAGAAATGAGTAATCTCAGCGGGACTTTTCTGGTTAAATAAAGGTAAAATACATTTAAATAAATGTGTTTGCTCATGATTGAAAGCGATTTCTGTTCCATCTTCCTCTACCGCCCGCTTGTCTCGGTGGGAACAGTACTTTGTAATGTTTCCCACTATGAAATTAAACACATCTTGCATTATATATCCCTTAAAATATACCTTATTGTATGTGAAAAGGATTTATCTTACATTTTATATCTGTCTAGTTTGCATATCTTTCTCTTAAAGCTGTACGCTGAAACTTTTATGGGAGGGATGTTCCACAGAATGGTATTTTATGCACATTGAATTCATTTAATTACATTTTTATTTTACTTTATTGTATTATTATTACTTTATTATTACTTTATTTTTAACACCACATGCGTTGTGTGGTCTTTTGTGTCTTTTATTTATTTTTATTTATATTTTATTGCTATTATTTTATTTATTGCTATTTTAAGATTATTATTATTATTATTATTATTATTATTATTATTATTTTAAGTATAGTACTTGTATGAGTCTATATGAGCATTTATTTGATCATTATTTTATTACTATATTATTTACTATGTATTTGTGCAGCACTTTGGAAACTGTGTGAAATGCGCTATATAAATAAAATGGATTGGATCAGATGAGTTTAATGCTGTACTGTGGAACATTCCAACAACAACGCCATAACATTGCCATCTTATTGCTTTAATCCATAACACATGGATTAAAGCATTGAAATGGGTCGACGAATATACAGTTTTGGCCTGATAAGATAAACTACCAATTAAAAAACCATTCAGACATAACCTTGTACGCCTTCTCAAATTCTAATAGCCGTTCAAGAATTGACTGGAGTGTTCTGATATTACCGGGCGCTACAAAACAAATGTACAGACAACTGCAGCAACAAAGGGAAGACAGGAGTCCATATATCCACCGTGTGTTTGCTCCAGGCTTGACAGAACCCTTTGCAGGATCAGTCAAACTCTGCGCTGACCCGGGGTGAGGAGGTCTGTCTGAAATGAGCGAGCGCGCGCACACAAAGCCCCCAGACACGACGCTGCAGCCAAAATACAACCGGGAAGACTGCAGCTCCTCGCACCTGCCTGCACCTGTCTGTCACTGTCAACCAATCACCGCCCGATACCTTTGACCTGCCAACGACGCGTGACTTTCGGACGAATCCCGGACTGCGGAGCCAAAAGTGTGGAATATCGATGGGAAAAGATGTTCTCGTAATAACTTTCCATTCAGTAATAATAATACATTTTATTACGAGTCAAGAGTGAGGCACAGACAGACGTAAAGGGGATAATTCAGTCATTTTTCAAAATAAAACACTATTCATACATGGAAAATAACGAAAATAATGTAAGTTATTTATTCTTTCTGTGCAGCCCTGTACCAAATGACCCATATATATTCATTTATTCAGTTACAGGTGCTTTTACACACAAAAAATACCTAGAAAAACTCTCTCTCCCCTCAGTCATAATGTTATTTGAGCTAACTATTGCCTTTAATTCTGAATAAAAACTTAATTCAGCTTTAAAAAGACTATGTAAGCACTGAATTCCTAATGAAAATGATGATTCTGGATTAAATGTATGTCTTTAATATGCCCTCTATGTGCCGTCTGCATCTGATTATAAGTTACTTTATTGTTCAAGAATCAGGAAGTGCAAACTCATGCTAGTTGTTAGAGAAAATTGCGACACAATTGTGTACACATGAGAAAAATTATCTCGCGATTTTTGTTTTCCTCTTGAATTTACCTTTGGCTTGGACAACAACAAAAAAAGAGTTAAGAGCTGGTGTCTTGTATAAATTGAGAATCTATAGTTCCAAAAAGCCACTACATTGACCACTAAAGTATTATGTAAAATAAATAAAAACAGGGAAGCCAAAATTACGAACTTGCACGACCTATTTAGTGCAAATTATGTACAGATCTTGTCGTCTCATGGATCCAATTGTGTCTCGTCCCACCCCTAATAGTTGTTGGCAGCACACTTCACTCTTGCCTCTGAAAATAGTGAAGGAGAATTTGCCCAATTTTGGCTGCGATTCTGTGACTCGACTTTGTGTCTTCGCGTGCGATTCTGAAGCCGCTCTGCTCCTCGTTTGTGTTGTCAGTGTCGGGTCGTAACCACCAAACATCTGAAACGCTACGATAACAGCCGATAAACCAGAGCGTCAGGGCCAGAGGATCGACGGACACAGAGACGTAACACACACACTCGGGGAAATAGAGGAAACAATGAGAAGACTTTAGCCCTCTCCTCTCGTAAAGTGGTCGGTTTCAACTGCTACTACCTTCAGATTTGTCAGTAATATTGCTCCACCTCCGTTAAAGAAACTGTGTTCGGGAAAAACAACTCGAACAACTAGGTCCACCTCTCATAAAAACTGCATCGTCCCGAAAAGATGCTCTGCCTTTGCACAATGCATTTAAAACCATCAAACTGTGGAACCAGCTCCCTGACACTCTGAAATAGTCTACAGATTTGCAAAGTTTTTCTCGAGACATTAAAAAAAAACATTCTCAATAATCACTGTGCCGACATTGTCCCTAATGCTGTGTTGACTTTAATTGTGTATTGCTCACTGTGTATTTGTATTGCGTATTCTTAATATTGATCTATTTGGGTATAGTAACCCTTTTAGTAAATGTATTTTTTATAGGAAATAGGAATAGAAGTGTTTTTATAAATGAGCTAATGGTCATTTTGTTGTGATTTGTTTTACTGTTGTGCCCGGGGACTGCAGATGGAAAGCAGCTTTAGCTAAATCTGGTCCTCTTCTCTTTGTGAGATTAATGTTTTTGTACATTGCCCCTGATATTAAATAAATGAATAAACTAAACTAAGCTAGATAGTTCCTCGCGTGTGTCTGTTTACATCCACACGGCGCACGGATCGAGGTGAAGCTGCAGATCAGCGATACTGACTCTACTTCCTGTGGACTTTATCATCGATCTTTTAAGCTTTAAAAATCCTGTATCTGAAGTATCGCTCACATTTCACAAATAATAATAACTCTTGTGTGGACTTGTGTCTAAACTGGAAGTGCAGAGCTCTGATCTTTGAACACTTAAGAGTCTCAAAGTGAGTGTTTTTTACTGTAGACAGGAAACAGCTGACATGATTTATAGTCTGTTTTACACAGACAGATCCTGCTGCAGTCTTTGTGATCGGAGTCTCATAAGATTCTCCTCGTGTCTGTGGCAGTTTTTTGTCACACCTTTAAAAATCGTTTAAGATAAAAAAAAATCCTCTAGTGCATGGCGGCATTTAGGAAAGTGAGGAATACCTTTAGAAGAACTTAAAATGAACAATTTCTGTTTTTCAGGTTTTTAAAACAGGAAAAACAGGTACAGCACCTTTAAGTATCTGTGTTTTTTGCAGGAGAATTGATCTATCTACCCGATACCTCAGTCAGTATCAGTATAGTTAGTATTGATCTGCCCATTACTATCCATCTCACCGTCTCTATTTTCTCCTCTTCACCGCCACCAGTGTCTGTATTCGCACGGCAAGACAATGAATTTCCATTTCTCTTTACAAATCCTCAATAACTATAATGTATTTGATTTATAGAGCGCATTTTGAACACTTTCATACCCTTCCTGTAATATCCCCCACCGCCAGGGTCAAAGCAATACATTAATATAACCCAATAACGGTGCCGTTGGTTTGCTTTGTCTCTCCTTACCGTTATAAAAACAGTATTGAACCTTCTCCGAACACACACAGGATTGAATTAGAGAGGCAAGTGAACACGAGCTAAATATACCTCGAGTTGATTGACCTTAATGATTGGCTAAGCAGTGGCTGGCCTGGCTCTGATTTGATTAGCGCTGCGAGTCACTGGCACAAACAGGTCTGATCCACGCTTATTACATCTGATGGAGAGTTTGCTGCTGAAGGTTGGAACGTTTTGTCGTCTCAAATGGAGCGATTCTGGATCAGTCTTTAAACATTAGAGCAGACATTATTCTCCCATCCGGGTCTCTTAAGGGCAACGCTGCTGGTCTGGTCCTGTTCCAGTCAGGTTTAGTCTGAAATGTAGGCTTGGTTTGGGTCCATAGACTGCGTAAAGAAGTGGACTACGGCTCACGGGGCTAGCAGTTACGGGAACTAGGGATGGACATTCGATTTTATATTATCACTATTCCTAATCCGCATCAATACACTCAACTTTACAACTTATAAACCATAAACACTATAGAGCCACATCAGCCCCATTGAGATGTTTAATGCAGCTTTGACACATTTGTTTACGTCTTACAGAAAGTAAACTTAAAACCGCATGGATAATAAACTAAAAAAATAAATAAAAAGCAGCTCTTTTCTTGTGCGCTGATGCTTCAGCTTCTGTCGGACTAAAGGACACGACTCAGTGGATCATGAGTGTTGTTTCTGCGACAGGGATGTTCTGCTGATGGTGAGTCTGTTCTGTGCGTATGTCGCGTTGGAGATGGTTCATGTTTTCAGAGATCATACGAGTGCAGGTTTAGCGTCATTTCACTCACTTTATTATGTTGGTCACTATTTATTTTGGCTTCTGTTGTGATGAAAAGACTGAAAAGTGTTTGTCTTTTGGACTCAACCGTTGCAGTAAAAGGGATACTGCGTTGTACATGCACCATGATGAAACCGGGATACTCAAAAAACCTAATCATAACCGCCAAGGATTTTCATTATGTCTTCTTATATACTTTAACTTCTTAGGTTCTTTTTTTTTAAACAGTGTAGTCAAGTGTATTTACCTTGTTGACATGTTTCAGCTGCTGTGAGCCATCTTCAGAACTGACCTGCCAAGTCCATCAGACTGACCGCCTTTTAATAGTGCTTTTGTGGCCTTATTTATAATTTGTTTTGCATTATGGGTCGGGACCAGGGTCTTGATGTTGATGCTAGTGAGATGCTGGTGTGATGTTGACGTGATCGATCAATTATCAATTAGTCGACTAATCATGCCCATCCCTAATAGGAACGAATTTAGAACCAGGTCCATAGTAGGAATTTCTGTACAAAATAGGGAAGTAAAAACACCAGGATTGTGTAGAGCAGGTTAAACACTTTTAAGACCAAACTGACGAGGCTCACAGGAGCCAAGCACCTCCATGAACACTTCCTATTTGTAACGCGATGGTTACCGGGTTTTTCTATATACAGCCTATGGTTTGGTCTTGTTCTAGTTTAGCAAAATATGCAACTGAATAAATTCACATATGAGATAAATTCAATTCTAACCTGAATCAGGGCATTTTGATCTGTGTAGCACTTTGAATGGAGTTTTACACATTAGTAACCTTGGATGGCTCTTACGAAAAGAAGAAAAGGCAAAATGAAAAATACTTGACTGACTGATTGAAGCATCAAGCCAAGAAATCACACAAAATGTATTAAATACGTAAAACTTCTTTCCTGTCCACAAATTCACAAAGCACTTACCTTCTGCATGATTTTCAAAGTCTGTATTTCCTCTAAAATAGGCTGAAGTCAGTCTGTCGATAGGGATGTAACAGTAACCGAAATCTGGTGATATCGTATCGTCAAAGGTCTCTCAGTAATATCGTGGACCATCACAATATATCGAATCACAAGTCTCTTTGCTTAAATGAGTAGTTCTGATGCAGAAATAGCTAAAAAAAAAAACAGAGGGAACTACATAGACCATGATCCTTTGCTCCGTTTCAGTGCAGACGACATGAAGAAATAACTGTTCTAAGCACTTTTACATCTTCATTCTTTGGATTAAGTCTTGTGAAGGCATTTTTAGAGGAAAAAGTAGCATATTCATAGTTGTGTGAGCCTCCACAAAATATTGAAATAAATATCGTGCCATGAGATGCATATGGTGAAAATATTGAGAAATTTGGATATTATTACATCCCTAATGACAATAAATGTACCAAATGACTGGCCAAAGCATTTTAAACGGTCAGTCTTATTTTTATGGAGAATATCGTAATATGTTGAGACTTGGATATGGTTACACCTCTATCTGTTGTGTCACCTTGTTTTTTTTTTGGTTGGTTTGGGTTCTTCACTTTTAGCTCCACCCAAACTACAATGCTGCGCTGTGATTGGTCTGAACCTCCTGGGCCCAAACACAAAAGCAGGAGCCAGGCCAGATGGATTATCGTGAGTTTGTGAACTGGAAAATATTGTGAGAACCAGGTTAATTCAATTCAGTAGTGTAGAAGACTGCAGACATTTTCATTTCTCTCCAGCGACTCGGTCAGGAATCAGAATACACTCTGCAGTTTGCAAGAATCCCAGAAGTTGTCGTCGTCGCACCAGCCAGTCAGTGAAGCAGTGTGTTGGCCAGAACCAGCCCAAGTTGCGATAGCGACTGCAGTCACTTATCCTCCTTTGGACTTCCTTTGTCAAATAACTTCACATTTTTTATCGTACCTTTAATTCACAAGTTTACCTCAGAAACGACAATGCTCATTGGCATGTTCACTCTTGTTGGTTAATAAAAAAACATGTTGGTTAAATAAAAAAAAGTACCCGCCTCCCGTGGAATGAACGAATCCTAATGCTGTGAGGTCAGACGGTTTCCACAAAGTGAAACCGGCGGATGAATCAGGCTGTGCAAAACAATAACATCCCTGTGAACACGAGCAGGCACGGTACCCTCCACCTAGAAAAGTTGCAGTGCAGCTTTAAAGCTACAATCTGTACGTCCACCTGGGCTTTGTTCAGACTCAGCTGTGCTCTCTGCTCTTCCAAAGCTGGCGCACAATCAGACGGCAGTAATGTAGAGACCATCTAGTGGTGATAAGTGAGAATACAACAGAGCCAAGTCAGACGGTGTAGCTTTTACACTGGCAATCTGGTTGAAGTGCCCAATAACACAATTATTTGATTTTATACTGGTTTTATTGTTTTGGGACTGGTGTGATCACATTTTTAGCAATTATATCGTTTGTTGTTTTCCTTTTATGATCTTTGTGCAGCGCTTAGTTTGCGAATCTGCTGTACAAATAAAGTGGATTTGGATTGGGCTAACACAACCATCTGAAAACGCAGAATACAACCGACATCTATCTGTTTACATGCAGTTTGAGGATGGACTTTTCTATATTACAAGGCCGTAAGTTCGATGTTAGCCCTTCTCCCCCTCCTCCTCTTCTTCCTCTTCTTCCTCTCCGTCTTCTCGTGTATCAGTCCAACTACAGCCTGGAGATTTTACAAGTTTCCTCCTCAAGGTCGGTGCTCAGCAAACCCAGGAAACAGTCATTAGACGCGATCGGAGCTGCGATTCTGCGTCTCACACTAAACCACGCCGACTCGACCGGAATACCAAGGCCCGCTGATTTACATAGTGCCCCAAAGAGCTCGTAAACAACCAAAAAGTAGGCGATGATGGAGCGGATTTTTGGGGAGTGAAACATCTGTTGGCTTGACAAATAAAGTAACTTCGAGACAATGTAATTAAGCCTTCCATAAATCACTTCGACTGCCCAATCAACCCAAACAGGCAGTTATCAAAGGGAACAGTCACTGCTTCGTCATTTCTGCGAACATCTTGGGTTTTTTTCTATAGCAGATGTTGAATGGGCCTAAATAAAGATACAAACAGTGTAATGACAGCTCGCCATCAAAGTAAATGCGTCATTATAATCCAAAGTGCGTCGTTCAGTTCTCCCACGGAGTTGGTTTGGTCCATAGACTGTAGAAAGAAGTCGACTAAGGGAGTAAAGCGTCGCCCACAGCGAATTTGGAGCCAGGTCCATATCAGGAATTTATTTACGGACAAAACAGTGAAACAAAAGCACCAGGATCATGTAGGGCGGGTTGGTCCGTGTAACATTTGTTCTTTTGAATTTGAATGAAGAATAAAAAACAATAAAATGGAAAAACGGTTTGTTATTTTTTCATTATTCCGTTTTAGTGTCTAACAAATAAAACAGATTTCGACCTCTGTTTCCAATATTTAATTTCAAGTTTATTTCACATTACACCAATCAAAGAACAGTTGTGCCTATTTTAATTTTGATGTTTTATTCTCTCTGGTTTATTTCCCTCTGAAGTTTTGCTGCTCAGCGCTCCGCATGTAAATTCAGTATTAACCATGGATCTATAATAAAAACCATTTTTATTATAGTTCTGTGGTGTCAACTGAACAAAGGGGAGATTATCGCTGCTTCCTGTTTCTCCTCATCGAGTTCAATTATTACTTTCTAAGGAGCCATTTACATGACAATTGCAAGGAGTGAAAAACACAAAACATTTTGCCAGATGTCCATATCGTTTAGACGGCAACAGCGTTTTGGGAGGATGAAAAGGCAAAAATCTGAAAACATCCTCCAGAGTGGAAATCTTGAAGGTGCTCCAACCTGTTGTGCCATGTAAATGTTTGAAAACGGAAAACTGTCTTTTCGTGGGCCGTGGCCTAGAGATGATGTCACAAGCACAAGTCAGTTCAGGAAAAAAAAAAACATGACAGAGCTTCAACCGAGCAGTGCAAATGCTACAGGACTCAAGTCAGAAACAGAGTCATTCAGAGCAGAGAAGAAGTTTTAACATATCACAGTTTTGGTGCACGGGAGAAGCAGCGAGGAGAAGGGTAGACGGGTCATACTCAGGCATTTGGTCTTGGTGGTGCTGCCACCTACGCACTGGGCGTGCAGACCACACTGGCAACTGCAAATTTTGCGTCTCCGTGTGCAGCAGAATTCCCCATCCAAAACACTCATGTAAACGCAGAATAAGAGTGAGAAGAAAAACGCACTTATGCATTTTTGCTTCAGACAGTTTCCATGTGAGCGTGGCCTAAGATGCAAAAGAAAACGCGTCACTATAACAGAAGACGACATGTTTATCCACACAATTGCAATGATTTTTCAGGTAAATCCTTCTAGCAGCAGAACCTCTGGGGCAAATAAACCAGAGAGAATAAGAATTGAAATAAACTTTAAATTAAATATTGGAAATAGAGGTCGAAATCTGTTGACACTAAAACAGAATCATGAAAAAACAACAAACTGATTTCCCATTTTTTTTGTTTTTTGTTCTTGATTGAAATTCAAAAGAACAAATGGTACACAGACCTGAGTCAATACGACGCTTTAAGCCCAAAATGGCCGAGAGGTTTGACAGTTTTTTCAATGTAAAGTCAATAGAAGCCAGAGTCGATGGAGATGGAAGCGCACCCATGAAAACTTCACAGTGTTAACTTTGTTCATTTGTATATATATGTTGGGACGTATTTTTGGGGGAGTGAAACATCTGGTGACTTGACAAATATAGTAACTTCGACACAATGTCATTACGCGTCCCATAAATCACTTGCACTGCCCAATCAGCCCAAACAGGCGGTTATCGAAGGGAACAGTCGCATATTTGTCACTTCTGCGATCGCGGCGGGTTTTTCTATAGCAGATGTTGAATGGGCCCAAATAAAGACGCAAACAGCGCAATGACAGCTTGCCATCAAAGTAAATGCGTCGTTATACTCCGAAGTGCGCCGATCAGTTCTCCCACGGCACTGTATGAAAGGGACTTTGAATATTCATCACCGAGCCAGTTAATGCGTGTCACTGTGAGAAACAACCCGAGTCACTGCAGTGAAAGTTCGCAAAGGCCCACAGCACTGTTCTATTCAGAGGGATGACAAATGGTATTAGGCAACACGGGCCTACTGTACACGAGGAGAGTGAGAGGAGAGACGTGAATATTAAACAGTGGAATAATATGATGATTCAGGGTAAGAAAAGAGCAAATATCGTCATTAACTGGCCCATATTACGACATTTTCTGACATAAACGTACATGGAGTTGTGTTTTGTCTCGTTCACACACGTCTAACACGCAAATCCTGCATATTTAGTGCTCTAATTGCGGCCTGTTCCACTTTGTGATGTCACATGGTAATACAGGAAGTGGTCCACTGTGTTTTTTAAACTCCCCACACGTTCACTAGAATCGTTTGGATCATGTTAATGCTGGAATTGCGAGTCTCTGCTGAACTAAAGGTAAAAGGAGCTGTTAAGTTGAAAACTACAGTACCTTTTCATGACATCACAAGGTGGAACAGAGCGTTTTGAGCCTGTAGATGGAGACGTAGACGGAGTAATAATAAAAGGTTACTCAGACATGTGCGAATGAAACAAAGCACAACTTCAGGTCTGTTTGTGAGGAGGTAACGGCGTTCTGACATAGCTTAAAGTTCATACGAGTGAAATTTAGATAATATAGGACCTTTAAATATTTATGCACAACTATCATTAGTTAGTTTAGTTTCCAGATCAGATAGTTAGTTGTAAAAAAGATAGTTAGGGCACAGGTAGTGATCTCAAGACCCACTCAGTTCCCAGATAGTTAATATAGTTTCCAGATTCAGTTAGTAGTAAAAAAGATAGTTACATCACAGATAGTAATACTAAGACTCACCTGTTTAGCTCAGCTTTGTGGAGGGAAATGTGGGATTGTTCTTTGTTTAATCACCGTAAAGTGCTTTGTGTTGAATTTTTTGTATGAAAGGTGCTCTATAAATAAAGTTTGATTGATTGACACGATTTTTTTTTTGCGCAGGACGGTGAATTCCCCTGATACTAGTGATGGGACTTTTGGCTCTTTTATGGGATCTGAGTCTGTGTTTTGTTTCATTCACACATGTTTATCACACAAATCCTGCACATTTAGAGTTCTAATCCCACTCTGTTCCACTTTGAGATGTCGGTGGTAATACAGGAAGTGCTCCGCTGTGTTTTTAAACTCCAAACACATGCACTAGAATCATTTGGATGATTTTAGCGCTGGAATTGCCAGTAGCTTTTAACAGTGAAAACTACAACTTACTGAAATCACAAGGTGGAACAGAGCATTTTGAGCTTTGGAGATGCAGAAAGATGAATAATAAAGGATGACTCAAACATGTGGGAATGAAACAAAACTCCAGGTATGTTTTTGCACGGTAACAGTGCTCTAACAAAGCTTAAAGTTCATAAAAGTGAAGTTTTTTTTTTTTAACCTTGCACAAAAAGATGAGTTCCCCTGATACTAGTGATGGGACTTTTGGCTCTTATGGGACCTGGATCTTCTGGATCTGTTCACGTCAAAGATCCGTTCAAAAACTGTCTCTTTTACATTCAGAATATCACGGCGTTGCCTCCTCAAAACACAGAGCTGTGTTTTGTTTCATCCACACGTTTGAGGAAACTTTTATTATTAGTCTGTCTACATCAGCTCGGTTCCTCACTGGTTTTCACAGACATCAACACATTACCGCTGTGTTAGCTTCCCTTCTCTGATTTTAAGATTTTACTTCACTTTTAAAGCTCATTTAGGTTACACTTCAGAACTTTTAACCCCGTATGAGCTTCCCGCAGCCTTAGATCCTCCCCGGGTCCCTGTGGCTGCTCCAAAGTCCAGGCTCCGGACCAAGGCCGATCGAGCCTTTTCAGTCCGGACGCCTCAGCTTTGGAACTTCCTGCCTGAGGAGATAAGGCTGCACCATCCGTATCGTTCATCATCACTTCTTAAAACCCATTTTTATCAGTTGGACTTCCTTTAACTGGTTTTAGTTCCTTTTATTCCCGATTTCTTTTTATTCTCTCTTTTATTTATTAGAATTAATCTGATTTGTTGCATCATTGACTGTTTGTGTTTTGTTTTATGTGCTATTTTATGTGTTTTGTATTATCCATTGCCGCTTTTACAGCACTTTGTAAACCTTGTTTCTAAAAGTGCTTTATAAATAATGATGTATGTTGTGGATTTTTAAATCTGAGAAGAATAAAAACCGGAGAGAAGTTGTCTTCAATCAAAGAGTCTGGATTTATTAAAGCAACTGTGCCACAATTACAGAGAAAGTGAAAAAGAAACCTTCTGTCCCTCACGCAGGGTCCGTCTCTCCATAATCTGATGAATGGCAAAACAAAAACAGGCTCTTATACAGTCGACAAACGTCATAACATCAACATGAGGTTAAACATACTACAGTAGATCTAAACAACCTCCAAACAGAGACGACGGGTCTGGTTCAGCTGAGGCATCGAGGAGATTTGCCCCCAAGGATCTCACTGTTTTAAATGATGAGAATCAGCAAAGCAACAGCTCGTTGTTTTAAAAACATTGGATAAAGACAAAGCAGAGTGTCATGTCCTGAGATTCCCCAGGAACAGTACATTACACTATCACATGTGGCAGGAATACAGAAACGCTTTAGCAGTTGTTAGTGAACAGTATCTAAACCCATAAAATACATTCTTTAGCTTAAATAGATCACAGTTCCACTTCCACCTTGTGAAGCGGTAGTTTTCAGGTGAACAGCTCTTTTCACTTTTAGTTCAGTAGAAATGGGCAATTCCAGTGCTGAAATGATCCAAATTATCACAGTGAAGGTGGACACAGTGGAGCACAAGATCAAACCGTGTTTTCCATTTGAAAGAAGAACTCAACCTGATTATGTTTGTGTGTTAAACGTGGATGAAACAAAACAACAATTCCAGGTTTGTTTGTGATCAGGAAACTACATTACAACATAGATTTGAATTGAACACTAAAAACCTCTCGATCACCTGCTCCAAATGTCGCCGTTGACGGGTTAAGAACGGCGTCTTTTTCTATTTTTATCCTCGCGTCTTCTTTACCACAGCTCATCCTTCTGACATCTGGTTTACAGTAATAGTTTATTACCCTCTCCGCTCGCCCTTGAGACCTCTCACCTTCCACTTACTCGACTAAACCAGCCTTGTAATCCCGCCGCGCTCACGCAAACACACACACAGGACTCCCATATGTTTGCATGGGGCTGGGAACTGGCGGATCTCTATAATAACCATCCCCACCGGGCCTACAGCATCGCACGCTACACAACCTGACAACAATATGACACACAAACGCACACACACACACATCCCGGTTACCTGCGCCTCCTCTGTGGCTCGCCCATTAGGGAGATGAATTCATTCGCTCATCATTTGCATAAACACCTGCCAGTGCTTTGTCTCCTGCTGATTTCTAATGATTTTCAAGCATTGGTGGTTCCTTGTTGTTCGCGACGCTGCCACTCACGAAAATGTCCTCTCTCGACTTCGGAATTTTGTCACAGACACTTTCTTCCAAATTGGTTCGAAGGTTAGAAGCAGCTCCTGTCCAGTTTCTATTGATTTAAGCAGTTTTCTCTCTCCTTGCAGCCAATTAAGAAACAGTGGTGGAAGGATTTGTTGTTTTTTGTTTTTTTGGGGGGGAAGTTTTGTGGAAATGGACCTTTTCGGCAGCCAACAAAGTTTTGTTTTAAGCTACAGGGAGTTTGAATGTGGGCATATTTTTGTTTTAAAGAGTTTTTTGAGCAGGTTTGGTCATTATCTTGTTTTGAAATTATACTATTTTTGGTTGATCAAATCTTTTTAATACCGGAATCTGGCTCTGATCGTTATTTACTTCCATTCAAAAACATGCATGAAAAACAAAGGCCACTAAATCAACTAATCTAAAGGGATATAATACTTAGAGTGCATAGAATTTTGACTTAAATTGGTGGAATAATACTGGCCAGGCTGGTGCTACCTAATGCCTCCTCTCAGTTTCATTTCTCTCCAGTGACTTCATTTCATTTGTTTATTTGGGTGGGACGCTGCACATTCATGAACATACAATTTGTATGAAATCACACATATTGATGTAAATACGCCGGATTTAGCACAGGTGCTAATTTCCATCCGTAGTCCCATATATAAAATACACATAATATAGACATTTGACAGACTCTACATACTCTATCATGACCTAAGGTGCTGTTAAAGGTGCTTTTTATAGAGTGCATTATAAGGTGCCTGCAGTATTTCCAGTGCTACTAGGACTAGGTCAGGAATCAGAACACACTCGGCCATTTGCACGAACCCCGGAAGTTGTAGTCAGCGCACCGCTCAATCAACGAAGAGCTGTGAAGCCCTGAGGTCAAACTCCAGCGCCTCTGGGTCCCTTTTGTGGTGCCTCACAACAGTAAACAAAGCGTCCGGATGGATGTAGGCGAAGACGGACATTTTGTGTCGACAACGATTCCCGACATCGAGGATTTAAAGCCCGAACAAAGAGAATGTTTGGTGAATTTTATCAAGCGGAAAGACGTTATTGCCCTTCTTCCTACGGGATTTGCTGTTGTGCCTGGAATTACTTGGACACCACTGAGTGTCCAGAGCGTTGCATACGTCACCACCGAACAGCAGCGATTGGTTAAATCGTAAAAGTACCCGCCTACCGCCGAGCGAACAAATCCTAATGCTGCGAGATCAGACGGTTTCCATGAAGTGAAACTGGTTGATGAATCAGACTAGGATAATACCTCTTGAAAACAGAAATGATTTTTAGGTTTTTTGTTGTTTTTTTGTTTTTTTATTCCAATTTGTGAAGAAAAGTTGAGAAATATGTGGAAAATTACAGGACATAGAGAGTTTAAAGCGAATGATGACTTGGGATCACTGGGAGAATTCTTTTCCAAATGTTCGGAACAATTTACATACAAAAACACTTATTTATAACATCACTGAAACAAAATAAAGGTGTTTTCTTACATTTTTACTGTACATTGGAGGAGCTTTTTTTGTTCCTTCATCGAAAACATATATGAAGTTGCATTTTGCATTCTGTGCAGTGTTGTAGCTCCCTGTGACCAACACGCAGTTACATTTTTCCAGAATTGTTGCGTCACAGGTAGAAGCCCTAAGCAGTTTTAAGGCTATAGTCACCAGATAAAGGAGAGAATTCAATTTGTTGTTCAGTTCTCTCCTTTGCCCCATGGATTCTACCTGGATGACTGAGGGATTTTATACAGAGGACCAGACTCGTTCTAAACAATTCTGCCAATAAATGACGTCACTTACAACTGCATGCTTACATTAACGTGTCAGGGCATCTTCCTTAATTAAGCAACTGTTATTTTTATTTATTTTTACCCATAGATGCAGTCCTACACCAGATTCCCGAAGTTGTATTTTGTATCCTGTGCAGTGTCCTAGCTCCCCCTGAGCCAACACACAGTTACATTTTCCCAGGATTGTTGCGTCACAGGTAGAAGCCTTATGCAGTTTTGAGAGTATAAATCATTACCAGACTCGTTCTAAGCAATTCTGCCGTTAAATTACGTCAATTACAACTGCATTCTTGCATTGTCATGTCAGGGCGTCTTCCTAATTAGGCGACTTTCTTTTTTGTTTCCCTCTGCTGCCAGTAGATGGAGCCCTACACCCGATTCCACTTCTCAAAGAGCCCGTTTGAAGACGATTAACAAACAAATAATGATTAATGTGTGTTAAGTTTCATCTTGTTTAAACTTGAGACTTTTAATTGCGCAAAAAAAAAAATCCTCTTTTACACTGTGATCCCACACCTTCATTTAGATTCACTCGTCTGCAGCAACAGCCCCATAATGTGCAAAAGGCATTGTACTTTCTCTTTTTATGTGCCACCAAAAGTGTGCTTTTAAGTGCTTAATTCAATAGTTTGATCGCCTTAAGAGCTTCCATTACTTTGTGCGTTTGGCTGATAGGAGAAATTAGCAGTCTGATCCACACAATCTCCTCTAAAAACATGGCATGCTTCACCTTTATAGAAAGTCAAGATAGTGAACAAAATCAATTTAACCAAAGCTGTTCTAATGGAAGGAGCGTTTTATCATTTCTCCCTCAAAGATCCACAGAAAAGGACCTTTGTGTAGGACAATTCTGCTTTTCCAACAAAATTTCCAGCGTCGCACAGAGCTGAAAATTAAATTCATCTTTAGGTTCGGGCCCGTATTCTCTCCCCCTTGATGTATTATTTGCATCTCCCAGGCTAATAAAACGCATTGACTTTAAAATATGCTCAGAGTATATGATAAAACCTATTGAGCGCCGATGGGGGAAAAGAGGAAGGAATGAGGATCTCTACTGATACTGTAGGATGTGGATGGGAGTTTTTATCGTGATTTAGCTACACAAGTAGAGGTGAAACGATATCAAGTCTCACGGTATGATATTTATTGCAATATCGTGGGAAAGCTCACGATATTACGATATTCTACATAATAACAAGACTGACATTATGAAATGCTTTGACCAGTCATTTGGTGCAACATTTATTGTCATTAGGGACGGAACGAAATCCAAATCTCTCTGTACGATATTTTCACCATAAACATCTCACGGTACCAGATTTATTACAATATAAACTGTGGATATGCTCCTTTTTCCTCTAAAAATGCTTCACAAGACTTAATCCAAAGAATGAAGATGTAAAAGTGCTTAGAACAGTTATTTCTTCATGTCGTCTGCACTGAAACGGAGCAAAGGATCATGGTCTATGTAGTTCCCTCTGTTTTTTTTTTAGCTGTTTCTGCATCAGAACTGTTCATTTAAGCAAAGAGACTTGGGATTCGATATACTGTGATGGTCCACGATATTATTGTGAGACCTTTGACGATACGATATCGCAATATTTCGGTTATTGTTACGTCCCTAAACACAAATAATAAGAGTTAACACCTTTCTTTTCAAGATTGCAAAATTGCGCCTTGTTTTACCGCCTCTATAAACGTGGATTGTGTAACTCTTCTGGTGGAGGGTCCGTCAAATGCTTTTCTCTGTGCTATTCTCTGTTATTGCTTTGCCTGGAATGTTCCACAGTATGGCATTAAAACCTTTCTATCTTCATGGAGCCCAAAACCAGAACAAGTTACAGGTCAGATCTGTGGAGAGGCGACCCCTTTCACAGTCAGAACTCCTGTTTTTCTAAGGATTTTTGAGCTATGAAACCACATGTGATTGAATAAATGTAAAGTAGAGCTGTTTAATGTGACACTGTGGAACATTTCAGGCAGAGCAATGACGCATCCATAGAAATAAACAGGTGATGGACCCCCAACCAAACAGTTACACAATGCACTTTTAAAGAGGGGGTATTAAACTACTACCTACACATTTAGATCACCATGTTACCTTTATAATTCTTTTTTAAAATGCTGTATTTGCTGAAAACAAAGTATTTACAGGTTTCACTTTCATTTTTTACGCTGTCTCCCTGGTTTTAAGTCTCATTTTGAGCTGGAACCCTCGGACCTCAGAGCGCGTGTAGATTTGGAGAAGGTCCGAGACGTATTGTGGGGCCAGTCCATTCAAAGCTTAAAAACCAAACAATAGAATCTTAAAATCAGTTCTAAAATGAGCTGGAAGTCAGTACGACGACGCTAAGATCGGGGTAATGTGCTCACGTTTTTTGCTTCCAGTTAAAAGTCGTGCAGCAGAATTTTGGTGCGTGGAGGCTGATACCAGAAAAAAGTACAAAATAAACCACAAGGAGAATGAAAAAATAAGGATTTTTTGGTTTGTTTATTTATAGTTTTGCAAACTCATAATAATGTTAACAAAGGCACAGAAGTTTGTAGTTTATGATCGTACAAAATAAACCACAATGAGAATGAAAAAAATGCAAGGACTTTTTCGTTTTCTTTCGGTTTATGGTCGTACAAACTAATAATAATGTTAACAAAGGCACAAAAGTTTATCGTTTTAAGTTCGTACAAACTAAACCACAATGAGGATGAAGAAATGTAAGGATTTTCTCGTTTTTTTTAAATTATTTGTTTCCTGTTTGTGGTCGTACAAACTGATAATAAATGTTCACAAAGGCACAGAAGTTTATCGTTTATAATCGTACAAAATAAACCACAATGAAAATGAAAAAGTGCGAGGATTTTTTTCGTTTTCTTTTGGTTTATGGTCGTACAAACTAATAATAATATTAACAAAGGCACAAAAGTTGATCGTTTATCGTCGCACCAAAAGAAAACACTCAATTTTTCAACCCGTGCGTATATTTTTCACCTCAGATTGGACCCATATTCTCTCCCGCTTGACGTATTATTTGCATCTTCTGGGCTAATAAACCCCGATGGCTTTAAAGTACGCCCCGAGTACATGATGAAAGCGATTGAGTGCCGATGGAGGGAGGAAAACGGTTGGGGGGGGGGCTCTCCGTCTGCTTTCCCGTACGTGGACGCGAGCGTGACGGCTGTAAACACAGGTGGGGGCCCATGCATCACGGGGGCGGTGGAAACGTATGATCCGCCCGTCCTTGGTCGTATCGTGGCAGCATCAGCACAGAATGGGTCCCTCCAAGGTCAGCGCCAAGGTCGACCATCGGGGGGAGCCATTCGCCGGCGTAATTTATTAGGCTCACGTGACGTTGCCGCGTGTGTGTGTGTGGAAGGTTTAACTTAAAGTGCACTATGCAAATGAGGTAACGCTGCATTGTGACCACGCTATTTATAGCCTTAGAGGTGCACCGTGTAACTTTTCGGTTGGGGGTCTGTCACCCGCTTGTTTCCACGGAGATGTCATTGTCCCGCAGTGTGACATTAAACAGCTCTGCTTTACATTTATTCAATTACACGTGGTTTTATAGCTCAAAAACACCTAGAAAAACAGGCGTTCTGACTGTGAGCGGGGTCGCCTCTGCACAGATCTGACCTGTAACTCGGTCTGGTTTGGTCTCCATGAAGAAAGGTTTAATGCCACACTGTGAAATATTCTAGACAAAGCACGGAGAAATACTTAAATCGTAATGAACAACTGGTTTATTAAGAATGATTCAGGCTTAGTTAACGGTGCTGTACCTGATTTTGATCGTCTTAAACATGTGAAAAACAGATTTAGTTCATTTTAATTAATATTCTGTCACCATGGAAACAGAGTGGTTGGCTGCTCTTGTGGCTGCCTGGCTCACACACTGAGCACTTTTTGAAACTTTTTTGTTTCTTGAGCTCATGTCATGGGATTTTACCTGACTAAGAAGTGCAGCATGTGCATTTCAAAGGACACAAGTGAAGGGCTGTTGGATTGTGTGAAATGAGCGGTTTGTTTTTCTTGTATCCATGGAGACAATGCAAGAGGATAGCTAACGAGATGCTTTTAAGATGCTACAGTTTTGTTTTTTTGTTTGTTTTTTTACACAATATATTTTTACACCATATGTTGCAGCAGAAGACCTTCCAGAGAGGAAATACTTTGAGAGACTGAACCATTGGGTCACCAACATGGATCTATAAACTAAAACCGGATCAGTTGTTCCCCCTCTGTTCTGGCTCGAGACCGACTCCAGGTACCGCAGCTCCCAGGAAGTTGGGCCCAGAGCAAATTCTCCCAGAGTCTAATGCATTTTTGGGAACTCAAACTGCCCATGTTCGGCTGACAGGGCATCCAGCTTTCACAAAGGTTGGAGTTTCTTTTCTATTTTCACAACATAAACTTAAAGCTCCTAAAAGTTATCCTTGTAAGACTTTTCCTTGCCCCACACTGAGTCGGCACTTGCTCCGCTCGAGCAGCTCTCGCTCTGATTGGTCCAAACGCTCCACATCCTGCACCTTACAGACGTCACACGGGTGGGAGGAGCTCGTCCGTATCGAGGAAGTAAATGCGAAAGAGAAAATTATTCTTGAGCCCCTGCGCCAGTGAGCACAGACCACTGAAAACAACCCAACGCCATCTTTGTTTCACCTTCAGGTTTTATTACAGTTCTACCGTCACCGACCGAAACACCAGAGCGGAGTGAGAAGAGTGAGGCCTTTCCTGTTTCCCCTGGCGCCCCCTGGAGTCTGCTGTGATACTGCAGGACACAGAGGAGGGACACTTTTGGCTCTTCCACGGGATCTACTGACCCTATCTGACGAGTCCTCCTGTTAAACTGAGACCTTTGACTGAGACACAAAGGCCACTGAGACGCACAGTGGAAATGTTGCTGCAGGAAAACCTGAACTTTTCCTTGGGATCAAAAAACTCTCTGGGGCCCTTTAACTATGGCTAATGCACTGTAGTTACTATAACGTGTAGTGCCTCCTAACGTCTTCATAGAGATGTGTTTGCTTCGCCTGGAATGTTCCACAGTATTGTATTAAGCTCATTTCCACGGCAACAAGGAGCCATTGCCACCAGGCCAAGCGTTTTTAAGGTCACATCTGTGGACGAGCGACTCAGTTCACGAGAAGAAGCCATGTTTTTGATAATAAAATCTAAAAAAAAAGTTGTCAGTAGAAAAAAAAAAAGTGCAAGACAGGTAAGTTTAATGCCATACTGTGGAACCTCTCAGATAAAGCAACACAAGAAGCTGGTGAGCACTTCTTGGAGTCTTTGAAACCATTTTAAACACTATTTTGAGTGTAATTTCTCCCCAAAAAAGCCCCTACAGCGGCACAAACGAGCCCTTTTATGAATACAGATTTATAAGGAGAATAAGTCGAACGTGAATAAATATTAAACTGCAAAAGACGTGCTGTTTGAGCAGTGAATTTCTATAGAAATAATCATCATTAAGATTCATAACCAAACAATAGCGCTCCATTAAAGCCACAGAACACACTGACACTGAGGTTACTTAATTAGCGGCTAAACTAGATATCTGCACTGCCATCTATTTTAGCAGCACAAAAGAACCTGGGCTAATATTATTTAGTTCTTTCCACAAAAAAAACAGGATATGACACCGCCGAGCTAAATTAATTAAGACTCCATGTTGTATTATCATTATCAATTATCTGTTTTGCAAAATTGAATCTAATTATACAGATGTGTTCGGGGGTTCGTTCACCAGCGTCCAATGATAAGAATTTTAATCACAATTTAACAGTTTTTTCCCCATAAAAATGTGTTTATTTTAGTCCTTATCGCACCTCGAATGACTTTTTCGCCATTTCATTATTTCTGGGAATAATTGCCCATCAAATTCAAGACTACACTCCCGACTTCAAGTGATTTTAGCGTCTTTATTATTGGTCTTATAGGTCATTTATTTTTGTTCGGGCGTCCGTCACCTGCTCGTTTCTATGGATACGTCGTCGCTCTGCCTGGAATGTTCCACGGTGTGACATTAAACAGCTCTACTTTACGTTTATTCAGTTACAGGTGGTTTTATAGCTCAAAAATACCTAGAAAAACAAGCATTTAGACTGTGAGCGGGGTCGCCCCTCCACAGATCTGACCTGTAACTTGGTCTGGTTTGGCCTCCATGAAGATAGAAAGATTTAAAGCCATACTGTGAAACATTCCAGACAATGCAATAATGTCTCCAGTAACCAGAAAAGTTACACAATGAACCATAATTATAAATAAATAAATAAATAAAACTGTGAATAAAAGGATTTGGTTTGTGGAAAAGCAGTAAGTTAAACCTCGAACAGCCGGAACTACAATAAAACTACAATAAAGTTATGGTTAAGTAACTGGTGTTTACATCATTTATTGAATTAGCGGCGTTAATCAGGTTTAATTTAGTTCTGACGCCACTGTTGTCTGGAATATAATGATCCCGTACAATTATAATGCTGTGAAGAGTTTCCAGTTAACAGCGAGCAGCCGGTACAGATGAATCAATGACTCATTTCCAAGTTCACTTTTATAGAAAACATAATACTGCTTTCAATCAATGACTCAGATTAAGATAGAAAGAAATGTGACCGCGTATTGACATGTATTTCATTATTTAAAACCATTATCAAGATTATGAAACAGTGGGCTGGTAATGTGTTCGGAAGATTCAACTTTCTTGCAGTTCAAACTACTTTTCTATTCTGTTTCCCTTTATCTTGCAGCAGGATGAGACCGCTGGTGTCATAAGTATGGGTTAAATAAACCAGGACTGAACCAGGATTAAACCAGGACTAAACTAGGATTAAAATAAGGGCTAAACCGGGACTAACTCAGGGCTAAACTAGGGCTAAACCAGGACTAAACCAGGATTAAAATAAGGACTAAACGAGTGCTATACGAGAACTAAACCAGGACTAAACCAGGGCTATTCCAGGACTATACCAGGACCAAACCAGGTCTAAACAAGGACTAAATCAAGACTAAATCAGGGCTATACCAGCATGAAACCAGGACTATACCAGGACTAAACCAGGACTGAACAAGTTTAAACCAGGCCTAAATCAAAATAAGTCTAAAACTAAATAAGATTAAATCATGGCTTTACCAGGACTAAACCAGGACTAAACCAGGACTATACCAGGACTAAACCCGGACCATACCAGGACTATACCAGGACTAAACCAGGACTAAACAAGGCTAAACCAGGACTAAAGGAGGATCATACCAGGTCTATATTACAACTAAATTGGGACTGAATTTGACCAAAACAAATGAAGATAGAGTAAAAAAGGTTTATTATGACCACATCCACACATCCATACACACAGTGCATCAAACTCTGGACTAAACCAGGACTATATCATCACTAAACCAGGACTAAATCAAGATTAAACCAGGACTGAACTAACACTAAAGCAAAACTAAATCAGAACTAAATCAAAACTGAACCTGGACTAAATCAGGACTAAACCAAGACCGAACTGGGCCTAAACCTGGAATAAAGGAGGACCAAACTAAGGCTTTATCTTGACCATATTGGGACGAAATGTCTATTCAAATATGCAAACACAACACATAAAATCCAGGACTGAACTTAGACTAAACCAGGACAAAACTAGGACTCTAAGAGGATCAAACCAGGTCCACATTATGCATAAATTTGGCCAAAAACAAAAAATAATTGAGAACACAGTGAGGGCCAGTCTGTCAGAGCGTGGCCACCTGGAGCTGTTTACAGTGGTGCTCCAGGTTAAAATGCTAATCACTGTTTGTTGTTGCTTTTCCACTTCTAATCACTTCCACGTTTGGGATTTTGTTCACTTAAATATAATATAAGGAATCGTATTCGAAGACATGCACATTTGCTCAAAAGCACAATATTAGAACGGAATATGTCATTTTAAAGAAGACGTACAAAGCTTGAGCCTCCATAGTACCGTATAGAGTTATAATACAATACGATGGACATTTTTAATCACAATATTTGTCTGAAATGGCTTAATAAGCGTGATGAAAGGGCGTACATCACAAAACCGGAAGACGTTTTGAAACATGCAGATGAGCAGATGACGACTTCCTTTGGGCTCTGTTGGCGATAGTAACTGAGAAAAAGCCGCACTTTTCTTCATCTAGATGTCATTGTATTCTTTCCTTTTTCCTTTTATAAATTCCCTATTCATTTGTGTATTATGAATTTTGTTTAACTTAACGTTCCGTTTTGTTCGGCAGATCAACAGATCCAACCAGCTCCTGTAAGTGACACTGAAGACACGATCAGAGTCCCGTCCAACCTGGAAAAGCTTCGGCAGGTTGTGAAGAGGCTGCTGCTGAATCCACGGTTTTAGCACATGTCCAGTGTCGGGAACTACACCGGAAATCATCATTCACATGTTTCCAAGTCTTCCGGTGAGCGTGAGTAGAGCCTATATGAGTAGATGAATGACGTCTTGAATAGAGGAGAATAAAGATCACTCAAAGTTACATAAATCACTCCAAACACAACTCTGAGAGGGTAAATGAGAAGAGAAACAACTGTAACATGGTTAAAATCTCTGGAAAGTCGATTCTGCTTTAAAGCTGCACTATGTACGTTTTTAGTTGGGTTGATTGGGGTCCGTCACCTGTTTGTTTCTATGGATATGTCATTGCTCTGCTTGAAATGTTCCACAGTGTGACATTAAACAGCTCTACTCTACGGCAAAAGGAGAAAATCAATGTGTGAACAGGACAAAAGTGATGCCCCGGAATGACTGTGCTAAAGTGAGCCCACACACAGGGCAAGTTCAATAGGCCTAGAAACTGTAAACAAAACTGTAGGTGTATTAGTTTCAGAGTCATTTCGTAGTAGTCAGCTCCTCCTTTTCAGGGAGATATATAAGGCAGTGTCCTCCAGTGTCTGACCAGAACTGAAGAAGCAGTTTGGATCAGCTGCAAAGCGTATTCGACCGAATAAACTTTTGAACTTCTCCTTTTGCTGTGAATTCTACCTGGACGACTGAGGGATTTTGCACACGGCTCTACTTTACATTTATTCAATTACAGGTGGTTTTATAGCCCCAAAACACCTAGAAAAACAGACATTCTGACTGTGAGCGGGGTCGCCTCTCCACAGATCTGACCTGTACCTTGGTCTGGTTTGGTCTCTGTGAAGATAGAAAGGTTTAATGCCCTACTGTGAAACATTCCAGACTAAGAAATAGGGGTGACAGTAGCTCAGTTGGTAGCGCGTTGGTTGGTTGGTTGGTTGGTGGTTCGAATCCCGCTCTCGACATAAGCATCATTGGTTGGACGGTCAAATCCACTGACCCACAGGTCGCTGGTGCAATTCCCACTCCCACAGATGAGTAGTGTCGTCGTGTCCTTGGGCAAGACACTTACCCCAGTGTCTGCGTACGCTGGTATCTGAATGTGTGAGTGAATGGGTGAGTGGTTCCTTGTTGTAAAGTGCCTCGAAGGGGGAAAATCTCTGGCGCTTGTTTAGTTCATTTACTGCATATACTTTTATTTTGAAATCTGTGCTTTTATTTTAGTACTTCAACCAGTCCGTGGAACCAGAAGTCTGAAAACAAGCGACGAGAACGCAAGTTGGCAACAGAGAGGCAACAGAGAGGCAACAAAACGGACTCGTACAGCTAAAAATCAAACTTAGGGCAACTCCAACAGAAGCAGCGCCTGTATTTTTGTACATTTAATTTAGGTGATTTAGGTAATTTCAGGGGTGCACAGATAGAAAGATCAAGTAACCAGCTGTTATTTATGTTAACTGTAATTTTTCTTTGCTAATGGTTATGTTCTATTTTTCGCATCACACAGCCTCAATTAATATGCTAATGAAAAAAAGGAGCTGAGGGATATTCATTTATTTATTTTCATGATTAATAAGCCACGTTTTATGAGCAATTTGTTATGCTCGAATCTGAAACTGTTACAAGAGATCGCTGACTGTATTTTTTTTTGTATTTTCTCTTTCTCCTGCAGTTTGACAGACTCTCCGGACAGAAAAGTTACACAATGCAGCTTTTATACTATATTTTCATGATCAGAATAGCCGTACTTTCCCCACATCGGAAAGAGGAACATCATCTCATTCCAGATTTTGAAAATAGCCAGTATTTTACGAAACAGCTTGGTGCAAATAAAGCGACAAAAGCTCCATTCCACTTCCTCCTGCTCATACAGCCGGATCTGTAACACTCTGCAAATGATTTATTCAAAGGAAATGTGAGCTCTTTGTCGTGTTATGGTCCGGACCGTCTTTGTCATTTTGTGCCGCTGGCGCCCCCCACAGCTCGCATAAAGAAGGCGGCTGCAGCTCCAATTGGGTCGTGATTTCGTGGAGTCTGTTTTTTTTCTCAGGATCGGAGTTTCTCTGCTACATTGTTTTATATTTAAACAGAGGCAGTCTTTGGTTAAAAAATGTGTAAAAAGTGGCTTCAGATGAGTGGCAGTTGAAAGTTAACGGTCCTATATTACGCAAAATAGTCCGGAGAAAGGTGGATTGCCCTCTCCGGGGGAGGGAGTGCCTGCCTCAAGTGGAGGAGTTCAAGTATCTCGGGGTCTTGTTCTCAGTGAGGGGAGGACGGAGCGTGAGGTTGACAGGTGGATCGGTGCGGCGTCGGCAGTGATGCGGTCGCTGTATCGGACCCATTGTGGTGAAGAGGAGCTGAGCCCAAAGGCAAAGCTCTGGATTTACCTCAGTCACGTTCCTCCCCTCACCTGTGGTCATGAGCTCTGGGGAATGGCCGAAAGGACACAAGCGGCCCAAATGAGTTTCCTCCGCAGAGTGGTTGGAATCTCCCTTAGAGATAGGGTGAGGAGCTCAGTCACACAGGACGAGCTCGGAGTAGAGCTGCTGCTCCTCCACGTTGAGAGGAGCAGCTGAAGTGGCTCGGGAATCTGCTCTGGATGGCTCCTGAACATTCCTTCCAGGCATGTCGCACCAGAAGGAAGGGAATCAAGGGAAGACCCAGGACACGCTGGGGGGACTAAGTCTCTGGGCCTGGGAAGGGTGGTCCAAAAAAACATGCAAAAAAATAAAAGTGTGAGTTTTGCTTACTTGAACCCTGCATTGGGATATCACATATCTAAAACTAAAAAGAGTAACATTTGGTAAAAATCTGAGTTGATTTAGAGGTTGCACAAGACGCATGAAGTTTCTAGAAATTGCCATCTCGTTTTGCTATTTTGTCATTGTCTGCTGGTCATTTGTTATCTGTATTTCCCTTTACTTACAGCCAATAACATGTTTTAGGCATTTTGATGAAGCTGGTTTGTGATTTTTTGTTAACTAGTTATGAAACAATTTAGTCCATATGGTACAGATACATGTGTTTTGTACAGATATTTTGTTTTCGGTGCATTGTTATATTGAGGTAAAAATACTAATAAATAGTCGAGTAAGTTCAATCATTCAATCAATTCATAATTTCACTCGTTGCTTATTTTCACACTGCCAGCCAAGAGAGGCCCCAGATAAGTGGACAAAAATGGATGTATGGAGCTTTAAGTCCTGTTATAATGCTGTTACCTTCTCAAAAACATACCTGGAGTTTTGTTTTGCTTCATTCATTGATTTCATGTTTGAGTAATCCTTAATTATTGGTCTGTCTACATCTGCAAAGCTCAAAACTCTCTGTTCCACCTTGTGTCATGAAGCGGTAGTTTTCAAGTTAACAACTACTTTTTACCTTTTGTTCAGTCGAGATTGGCAACTCCAGGGCTGCAAATTATCCAAATAATTCCAGAGAAGGTGCAGAAAGTTTAAAAATCCAGTGAGAACACAGTGTTTTCTGTTTAAGAGAAAAACTCGGGTACGTTTTTGATGAAGAGACAACATTATGACTCCCTTTAGCTCGCCATAGCCCTCCTCCCCCTCCGCTCTCCTCTTTATTCTCCACCATTATAGCCTCAGAACGTAACAACTCCTATTTCACATGCACTCAATTATTTTACATGCAATTTTCACGTCTCATTGTAAAACCGTCGCCATGGCAACACAGCTTCATATACCAATATTAGCACTTTGTATGGCTCCATTTGCACATAACACTGTTGAAATGACCAAAGTTGTTCTACCGGGACTGTAAAAAAGGACAGAATCAGGCACAAGGTCATTTTCTGTTAAAGGTGAATAGATTCCTCATAGTTTGCAACGCTATGACTAAAGCATTATTCATTCTGGTACTTGTTTGGAATTTATTATCTGAATTTATGTGTTTTTTTTTTCTCTCTCTCTCTCTCTCCGTTTATTATTGTATTATATGGACCCAGAAGAAGTTCACAGGCAGCTGATGACTTTGGTGAAATTCACTGGTTCCAACTTTTTGTGAAACTGCAACAATAAACACCTACAAAAACTGCTAATAATATTAGTGTCATATAATGTTTGCGAATTATCAATAGCATAGGGTGACCAGATTTAAAAAAAAACAAAAAAAAACAAACAAAAAACAAAAAACTGGGACATCTCTGGTTTGAATTTGTTGGTAATAATAAAATTGTTAAATGAGTGTGTGATTAATTCAATTCAGTTCAAAAAGTTGATTGTCAGTTTCAGTATGAACACAGGTGAAACTGAAATTGTGTTCTCGCTCTCAATATTCTAAATAAATAATAAAAGAAAAAGGGGAGAGTTCAGCATCATAACAGCCTATTAAGTCTTATGAGTATTATTATTATTATTATTATTATCACTAATGTTAGTATAGTGTAACTCGGGTGACAAATCCGATAAAACTTATGCCTTTCTCTCTTTATGCGTCTGTGCCTATCTCTCACTATTACAGTCAAATCTCGCGGTATTTCAATGTGTTCCCGCGGGATCTCCACGGCACAAGATCACGTGAGTCAGCTAAACCAATCAGCGTTGAGCGTACGGTGACGGTCACGTGACGCCGCGCGCCCAATCGCGTTAGTTTATTTTTCCGCGTTGAATCAGTGAGTGAGAGGCTGTTGGAAGCTGGATGAGAGTCGAGCTCCAGGTCAGTTTTAGCTTATTCCTTGTTTTTTATGACTTTATTCCGCTTGACATTTAATCACTTCTAGTGTACCTTTATAGGAGCTTTCTATCGCGTCCCGAATTGTACTAAAGAGCTTGTATGCAAGGCGTAGTCCGCGGAAACTGGTGAGTGTTTGTATTGTTATGCTAACGCTAGCTTAAGCGCTCCGATTCATTTGAATGGTCGCGGTTAGCATAATTATTTGCTTCCTTTATGCCTGTTTCAGTCAAACACAATTTATAAAGTGGTATCACTTGAAAGCCAACTGTCTAAAGCTTGTGATGTATTGTGTTATATTGGTGGTGTTATTCGTGCTTATGCATTTTTAACTGTCTTTGCTAAGCAGTGTTAACTGATGACAGCTGTAGCTACATGAGCACTAAAGCTAAACACTTTTGACTTAAATAGCCTTCGAAAGTATATTTATTTGATGGTTAATATAGATAATATTCATACCAAATATGAATACAGTTAATATATTGCTGTAATATTTTCTTACTCTGAATTATTGTATTGAAACTATTTTACCTTATTGTGTGCACACTGAAGATGCTATTAGCCTACTTGTTATTTGGCTTAAAGTAACATCTGATTGATTGAAACTTTGGTGCTATTGCCCAGGTCAGGTTTCTACCCCCCGATGGTGAGCTGAAAGGAGCAGCCCTGAAGTCCACAGAGCCGACCTGAGTCTCAGAGCTGCACCTCTTCTGCCGGGCCGGTAGGGGGCTCTTTTTGCAGCCCACAAACTCACCCAATGCACCCACATATTCATTGCCCACTGACTTTCACACATTCCCCTGACAAACTCTTATTTACTTTCCCTCTGGATACACGGTCAAACCCAGCTGTGGGTATTAGTATTAGTGTTAGACTCTTGGCATATTGGAAATTTAAAATAGCTCGACGCTCGATATATTTTGCACTCAACTACCCATTGCTGTGTCTTAACTGAACTGTTGAAACTGTTGTATATTATTGAATGGCTATTCCTACTGAACTGTCTATGTTATATGTTGTTTGTCATTTACTATAATATATGGTTCCAAAGCAATCTCAGTCTCATGCCACTCCCTCATAGAGTCGATTCTAGTCTTCTGATCACTAAGCCTCTATTACTACTCAACTACCAGTTTACTACCGTGTCCCTTCATATTTATAACATATTCCGTGACACAGGCGTTACTATAGTCACTTTTTTTTTTTCAGGGATTTTTTAAATGGGGATATGCGATTTGTGATGTCATCGATGTGATGAATCCCAGCCCCCATAGGCCATATACTCAACTTGATGTGCCGAAACACACACGCGTGTCATATACATGGTTTGCTTATTATTTAAAAAAAGTCACTTTAATTATCAGTAATATTTGATGTTTGTTTACTCAAAAAGACGTGAAATCATGTTATAAACAGCACGGCGTACGGGAGGAGACGGCATGGTTTAGTCCTGGTTAAATCCTGTTTTAAAACTGGTTTTAGACCTGGATTAGACCCGATTTAGTCCTAGTTTTAGTCCTGGTTTTAGTCCTTGTTTAGAGGCGCACGGGAGGACACATGGTCCACGCAGCATGGTTTAGTATTAGTTAAATCCTGTTTTAGTCCTGGTTTTAGACCTAGATTAGACCCAGTTTAGACTTGGTTTTAGTTTTGATTTTAGTCCTTTTAGGTTTAGTATTAGTTTTATTTCTGGTTTAGAGGCGCACTGGAGGAGACGCGGTCTGTGAAGCATGGTTTAGTCCTGGATAAATCCTCTTTTAGTCCTGGTTTTCGACCTGGTTTAATCCTGGATTAGACGTGATTTAGACTTGGCTTTAGTCCTGGTTTGAGTTCTGGTTTAGACCTGGTTTTAGTTCTGGTTTAGAGGCGTATGGGAGGAGACGGGGTCCACACGCTCTCAGGTTGATGCCGGCCATGAAGGTGTTTGTGGTGTGCGTGTCCCCTTGTGTCGCACGTCACTATAGAACCATATTGGAGATATCATCCGCCTATACTGTTTGTTTTCACCATTGTCAGTGGCTCCGGTTTGACATTTTAGTTGTAGGCGATTTTATATTTGTTATTTTTTTTTTATATCTCACCGCTTTTATCTGCTTCATTCAGTCGGTTTGTGCCCAGGTAAACACCTATCTCTGTACACCATTGTTTTCCCGACTCTTGAGTGACCACCGATACCCACTACTTTGCAGGTGCATTGTGGGAAATTCTGAGTGCACTACTTTTTCACGACATGGACATTCGAACACCCCTAAAAATACTGTGAAACCGTGTCTTTGCGCACTCGGATTACCAAATAAGGAACTCGGCTCTAAGTTATCCGCTATAACTGCTATGCTCATTTGGCTTCATTTGGTTGGAGTTGAACGCTGTACAAAGTCTATGGGGCTAAACACAAACATACATTAGCATCTCGAGACCAAAACAAACAAAGAATTCATTTACATGCATTAATTTTACGTATAAAAACGAGTACCAGTTTCATTATAACACTAAATAATGCTGTTTATCTCAGACACACTTATAGATTTAAAAAAAAAAAAACAAAAAAAAAAAACAATGGCCCAAGTTCTTCGTTAAGAGGTTACGTCTTGATCTTGCGACATGCCTTTCAGATGTTTTTATTTATAGACTCCCAGCTCCCTTGAAAGCATCGCGGGTTCAGCCTTAAGCGCGTAATTCCCTTTTAATTAATGTATTTATTCAAGGGTGTGCGCTGGCTTTGGTGCCCCCTCTCTTTCAAAATGGCCTCTCCAAAGACGTTACGCACTTAATAGCTCCGACGCACTGTTTTCTTTGTCTTCTGTTTATTTATTTATTTTTTTCAAAGAGAAGCAGCTGACAATCTGTTTGTATTGTGCGGGAATGTCGCGAGCATGTGGTCCCAGATATACGAGGGAGATGAATGAAGCGTGCGGAAAGAGTAAAATTTAAGCTAAACATCTGAACATCTGAATCTGCTGGAACATCTGATTAAACAAAAATAAGAATGCTGTTTTATTCTGTGACTTTTTTTTTTTACACAGATTGTTTTATTATGTCTTTTTTTACGCTGGGAATTGTGTATTTTGGATTTTTTATGTCTTAAGAACTTGAAAATGAAAAAAATTGTCCAAAGTTATTCCTATTCCTCACTTATCTTATGCATTCAGAGGAGACTTCCAGAGACTGAGGTGAAGCTTGGCTGTCAGGGGAAAGCTAAACACAAGTAGCATGCTAACCGAGCACTTCCTGGCCTCAACAGCTGCTTAGACAGTCGATCTGCTTGGGAAAAGTCGGGTTTGAGCAAGTGTTGTAGCATTGTACCTGGTTGTTTTGTAGTAGTGATGTGAAGTCGGCTCGTTCGAACACTTCCTTGAAAGTTGCACTGTGTAACTTTTCCGGTGGAGGGTCCGCCATCTGCTTGTCTCCATGGAGATGCTGTTGCTTTGTCCGGAATGCCCCGATATGGCATTAAGCGTATCCATTAGGGCAGGAGGATTCAACAAAAATTTGAGAAGATCCAGTTAAAAATCTCCTCAAGCAGAGGTTCAGTGATGCACTTTTCCCACAAATCGATATGTATCTTTATACATGGGTCATGTATGTAATTTTCTTTTGATAATTATATAATATAATATAATAACATTGTGATACTAATGAAACATTACAGTACCATTACTGTACAGCTGGAGTTCATATGTGAAGTGTTTTAGTTCATTTGGTTCAGTGATTCACAGCTCCAAATTTTAATTCAGAGAAAATAAGTACAGAGCTTTCTCAGGATATTTCATATTTTATAATAAAGCCAGTCTGCTCTTCATATAGAGCATCACTATCAGGCTTTTCCTTCTTTGACGATGAAGATTTGATGATTTCTTTCTATATTATATGACATAGAAATGTCTCAACGGACCGTTTTCTAAATAAAACTTATGAGATAGAGTCTGAGAAATAGATCGCGTATAATGTGAGTCACATTGCCTGTGCTTATATGAGCACATTTTATTAGAACCAATGTAAAGCCAAAAGCGATATTAAATATTTAAAAGTTAATATCTTTGCCATTTCTGGGTCTATCAATGTAAAAATAAAAAGTAAGTGAAAGATAAAATCCTCCTCTATTGGAATAGTTCAGGTGTAAGTCCCTATGGAGCTGAAGCTGTTTCCCTTTGGACCAAAATAAATGACAGCACAGGGCACATGGAGGAACACTGGTGTATCAACACGGGTCCATATGGGAGGGCATCTGGGTCCGGACCAGTTGACCAGTGACCTCTGCATTAGGGTGATCCAAAAATGTATTTTTTAGATTCTCTAGATTAGAACCCTGCATTTGGTTTTATATCTGGCCAAAATATTTGGGTCCAAATTTTATGCAAATTAATTCCTATTTAGAGGTTTTAAGACACTTGAAAATTGCCCTGTACTATAACATAGTGATCTGAATAAACAAGACGTATTCGTATCATTTGTCATTTTATTCTGCAAACACAAACTGAAACTTGCATAAAAATTACTTAGAAAGTCCTAAAGTCAATAAAAAGTTACTTGAAAACGCTAAATTAGTTCATTTCCAGGAAACTTCATGTAGCTTGAGCAAAATATCTTTTAGTAAATCTTTTTTCGGATACTAAAACCTAATACAGGGCTCTAATCGAGGTTATCTGAAACTTTATTTGCTGGACCACCCTAGTATCCATCTTGCATTTACTCAATAACATGGGTTTTTATTTATTTACTGTGGAACATTCCAGGCGACAGACCCTTGAGCAAAGGTTACACAGTGCACCTTTATCTCATTTTTAGTTTTTGTGCGTTTTTGGACGGATTCACCTGGTTAACCCTGACCCAAACCAAAAGCAGCGCAGAAACGGAGCAGGCGACACATGTGAGAGCACAAATAAAAACACCACACATTTGGCATCATAATAACTTGGATAATAATTGGATATAATTTGGATCATGCATCATTTCCAAGGGTAAACGCACTCCCACTCTGCCTTGGCCATTTCTCTCTGTGATTAGTTTGTTGTTAATGGTGCGCTGTGTAACTTTTGGCTGCTTGTTTCTGTGGACATGTCATTGCCCTGCCTGGAATGTCCCACAGTGTGACATTAAACCGTTCTGTATTACATTTATTCAATTACAAGTGGTTTTATAGCTCAAAAATACCTAGAAAAATTGGTATTCTGACTGTTTTTCTAGGTTCTCTCTCCCCAGATCTGACCTGTAACTAATAACTCCTACTTAAACCTAGTATTTTACGTATCCTCCGCCAGAAAAGTTACACAATGTACCTTTTTAAAATGAGCTCTTTTGTCATAAAACAGTAAAAGAGCCAACTCTTTGAACGGCTCTTTGACGTGAGCTGATCCAAAAGATTCAAGAGCCAAAAATCTGTATTTAAAAAAATAATAATAATAATTTATTTTATTGGTTTTATTTATTTATTACTATTCTATGGTTTTTACTCTTGTTTTGTTTTATACACTTTTTATATTTTAAGACTAGTTTGATTTAAATCTGAGCGTTTATTTTATCATCACCATATTTTTTGGATTATAAGTCGCTTTTTCGTGGTTTTGGCCCTGCAACTTGTACTCAGGTGCGACTTATATAGAAAATACTTGTTATTTTCACAGCCAGAAGAGGGCGCTCTAGGCTTGTGTACCAGTATCTGCTGCGCCTCAGGCTCTTCCTCCTGCACCACTGTCACTTCACCAACTGCAGCACCTCGGTCCTGTTTGCTCAGTTAAATCCAGGTGGAGACTTTTTTTTTTTTAACCAGACAGTGAATAATCCTCTTGTCCTTTAGTCCGACAGAATCTCACTGCATCAGCGCACAAGCTTCTTCTTTTTTTCCAGCGCTTATAATATATGCAAATGAGTCATATATTTAAGTTTTGTTTCTGTAAAACATGAACAAATGTGCGCAAACACATTATTGCTCAGTGTAAATATTGAGCGGAGAACTGGAAACGTAGAGCGGTGGTAGAGCGGAGCAATCGAGCAGCAGAAAGAAAGTTTGGAGTGAACGAGAAACTTGTTTGACTGGAGAAAAGCGGAGGAAACTCGAACTGTGATGAAGAAAAGAAAAAAGTTCATCGCGGCTAAAAGCTGGATTTAGCTGGATTTAGCTGGAGTCGCTCAGAAGTGACACAGAGGATAAAGAATTCAGTGGATTTAGTGATTTGGAGTGAGATGGAGAGTTTGGTGAACTTGTTCTGTTGTTTCTGCTCTAGTTTTGTGAATAACGGTTCATATGTGACGTGAGCAAACCAGACACATGTTCAGCCTGTTCTTCTCTGTTCTAGTGTTATTACTATAACTCGCCTTTAAAATGAAATGTCTCTTCCTGGTCTCTGATTTGATCAAATAAGTTTACCCCAAAAAATGCGACTTATCATCCAGTGCGACTTATAAATGTTTTTTTTGTTTTTTTTCATTGTGTATTTTTTGGGCTGGTGCGACTCTTATTGTTATTACCATGTATTTATGCAGCACTTTGGAAACAGTTTATGAAATATAACAATAGAAATAAAGTGAATCGGATTGGATTTAGCAACTAGCATGCTAACAGATCATGTTTGCTGTAGTACAACCAATTTGTAGTAGTTTGTTGATAGTGTTTGAACAATATTAGCTCCGACATAGCCACAGCTAACACCGTAACTCAAACAAGCGTGAAGGAAATCTGTGCTTTTTAGTTCAGTCCTGTGTGTTCTTTTCAAAGCATTTAAAGCTGGTTTACTTCTAATTTATAAATTCATTTTAACAAGATGGCCTCGCGGCATCAAAAAATGTTTCTTTCAATATAAAAACCTTGAATCCAGCTGTCCAAATGTTGAGTTAAATGAGAAAATAATTATGATAAAACATCGGCGTAAAGAGACACACTGGCTTCTGGTGAGGATCTCAAATGAAGCGTGAAGTGTGTGAAACAATAGGCCGGCATAGTTATCTCTGCTTTCCCTTTGTAAAGTTTGTACTGTATTTTCTTTAGCAAACAGTCTGGGAAATGTGACAAATGTATTTTTTAGAGATCTGCAGTGTCAGGGAGGGCGGGTGCAGTTAATGGAGACGCACAGGAGGGGGCAGCAGGAGTAGAAAGTCGGCAAAGTTCTGCACGCTGTGAGCCAGAAGAGCAACTTTGTCGGGAAGAGTTGACTCAGAATTAAATGTACTCTTGATGTTTTCAGAAATGTTCATATTGTTTCTGTTGTGGTGCAGTATTTAGGCCACAGCGGGAGTGACTCGAGTCCGATTCCCAGACTTTTACACAGTCTGATCAGTGAGAGATAGGAGTGTAACAATAACTGAAAAATGGTGATATCGTGTCGTCAAAGGTCTCACAATAATATCATGGAGCATCACAATATATCGAATCCCAAGTCTCGTTGCTTAAATGAACAGTTATGATGCAGAAATAGCTAAAAAAACAGAGGGAACTACATAGACCATGATGCTTTGCTCCGTTTCAGTGCAGACGACATGAAGAAATAACTGTTCTCAGCACTTTTACATCTTCATTCTTTGGATTAAGTCTTGTGAAGCATTTTTAGAGGAAAAAGGAACAGATTCACAGTTTATATTGCAATAAATATCGTATCATGAGATGTATAAAATGTCTAAAGATGTAAAAAAATATCGTACAGAGAGATTTGGATTTTGTTACACCCCTAATGACAATAAATGTTGCACCAAATGACTGGTCAAAGCATTTTATAATGTCAGTCTTGTTATTATGTAGAATATTGTAATATCGTGAGCTTTCCCACGATATCGCAATAAATATCATACCGTGAGGTTCATACTGTGACAGTATCGTATCGTGAGACTTTGATTTTGTTAAACCTCTAGTGAGAGATGAAGTAATTTTACCAATTTAGAGTAATTCTCGTCAAATCTCAGAAGCTAAGCAGAGATCACTGGGAATATCAGATGAGACACCAGCGTTACCTCGTATGATGAATCCGACGTGTGCGTAGAGATGTAATATTTAAATCTCTCTGTACGATATGTTCTCCATGTACATCTCACCGTACCATATTTATTGCAATATTTTGACTGTGAATCTGCTACTTTTTCCTCTAAAAACACCTTCACAAGACTTAATCCAAAGAATGAAGATTTCAAAGTGCTTAAAACAGTTATTTCTTCATGTCGTCTGCACTGAAACAGAGCAAAGGATCATGGTCTATGTAGTTCCCTCTGTTTTTTTTTAGCTATTTCTGCATCAGAACTGTTCATTTAAGCAAAGAGATTTGGGATTCGATATATTGTGATGGTCTATGACGGACGCCAGTGACATTTTGGTGTTAAATCCATGTGAAATTAAACTAACAAGAACAACTTTTCTGATGACCAATTTCTCTGACAAGCTTCTATAGTCGCCTCAAAAAGTCTTTATACTTTAATTTCTTCTTTTTTTATCATAGTGCAGCCACAAACCTACTTCTATTGTTTTTTTTAATATATATCCTGGACATGATGGTACTGTATAATCCCTCAGCCCTGTTTAGGCAGAGGAACCTGTTCCCCCCATTAAGAGTCTCAGCTCTGTCCACGATAAAGGACAGAAATGAATGGGCCGAGTCTCAGTAGAATATGGAACAATCTGAGTGATGATTTTCAAAAAGTCTAACACTGTAGAAGCCTTTAAAACAAGGAGAATAAAGCATTGTGTTTTGAAAGGTACAGAGCTCTGGAATGAATGAATTATGCATTGTGTGTGTTTCTTATAAGTCCTTGTGACTTACTGAAATTGTAAATGCAAACTTGCTGTTTATACGCTGCTTTTCTGTCTTGGAATTCTGTCATTGTTTAATAAGGTTTGGCATGGAGTTGTAGTCTATATTTTGTTTTGTTCTGTAGTGCTGCAAAATGACCGAATAAACTACTAACACTGTCAAATACAATACTAAATATTAATAAAATACACACTAAATACAAAATGCAATCAATTAAATATTGTCCCACTTTAAATGTATGTTTTAATCATATTTAATTTGTTTATGTTGTTGTAAAGGGACCTCGGGTGTCCAGAAAGGCGCCTCATAAATAAAATCTACTACTACGACAGAGTGAATTAAATAGTGTATAGTGGCTTTTTTTTTTGGCGTGTTGTGGCTTTTTTTGAGGTGTGTTGTTGCTTTTTATGGCGTGTTGTGGCTTTTTTAGGTGTGTTGTGGCTTTTTTAGGTGTGTTGTGGCTTTTTTTAGGTGTGTTGTGGCTTTTTTAGGTGTGTTGTGGCTTTTTTTAGGTGTGTTGTGGCTTTTTTTAGGTGTCTTGTGGCTTTTTTTAGGTGTCTTGTGGCTTTTTTTAGGTGTCTTGTGGCTTTTTTGGCGTGTTGTGGCTTTTTTTGGCGTGTTGTGGCTTTTTTGGCGTGTTGTGGCTTTTTTTGGCGTGTTGTGGCTTTTTTTTAGGTGTGTTGTGGCTTCTTTTAGGTGTGTTGTGGCTTTTTTGGCGTGTTGTGGCTTTTTTAGGCGTGTTGTGGCTTTTTTGGCGTGTTGTGGCTTTTTTTGGCGTGTTGTGGCTTTTTTTGGCGTGTTGTGGCTTTTTTTTAGGTGTGTTGTGGCTTCTTTTAGGTGTGTTGTGGCTTTTTTGGCGTGTTGTGGCTTTTTTAGGCGTGTTGTGGCTTTTTTGGCGTGTTGTGGCTTTTTTTATGTGTGTTGTGGCTTTTTTTAGGTGTGTTGTGGCTTTTTTTAGGTGTGTTGTGGCTTTTTTTAGCCTGTTGTGGCTTTTTTTGGGGCATATTATGGCTCTATGTTGGCGTGTCGAGGCTTTTTTTTGGTGTGTTACGGCTTTTTGTTGTCTTGCGGCGTTTGCATTTGTTATGAGCCCCCACCCCCCCGACTTCCGCACAAAGACATAATTAAAAGAACGCAATATGTTTAACGCTGTACTGTGGAACATTCCAGTCAAACATCTTCGTATGTATTTATTTGTGTAGCTTTCAGTAAAAATCAATACTACAAGCACATGTTATAATCAGTTTCTGAAAACAATAGCCATTATATACGAAGAGCAAAAATACAGCGTTAAAAAAAAGAAAAGAAGAAAAACGGGCCGTGGGTCAAGTCCTCTGCAACTCCAACTCTGGAAAAAAACACGTGCATAAGAATGTCTCCCTCCCACACACACACACACACACTACACACACACACTACTCACACACACACACTACACACACAGTATTGGACCCGGAGGCAAGACGGTGAAATTAAGCAGGAATTGACAATGAGTACAGTTAGAACGGCAATTATGTGTCTGACTCCTGCTGCGCGTCTCTCCGTCTCTGTCAGATCGGAAACAGCGAGGAGCCATCTCTGTTTCTGTGTGTGGAAATACAGCGGCGTGTCTTCAGGCAACAAGTCAATCCCAATGATCCGGACTCGATACTGTACGGGAAATAACAGGGAAACGCTCACATTATGCTCCTGCTGAATTTTTGTCTCAAAGTTTCCGAGATTGAAGTTTCTGCAACTGCTCCAAGGTAAAAGAAATTTGCCTTTATGACTCATGAACCGCACACACACACAAAGAAAAATGGACAAAAACTAAAATGAGAAAACCAGGACTAAACCTTACCAGGCTACACTTGTGGATTTGGGTCTGTGTCTATGATTGACAGGCAGATTAAAGCTGCACTGCGCAACTTTTCCAGTGGAGGATCCGTCACCTGCTTGTCTCCATGGAGATGTCTTCCGTGGTACAACATTAAACACGTCTGTCTATCATCTGTCCAGCATTTATTCATTACGGGTGTTTCTACTGCTCAAAAATACAATAGTTCCCTCTGTGAATAGGGCTGCCTCTCCACAGATCTGACCTGTAACGTAGCCTGCGGTTGTCTCCTTTGAGAAAGTTTAATCTCTAGAGTGCAGAGTTTGGGACTTGCACGTCAGGACTTGGACTCGAGTCAGACTTGAGTCACTATTTTTAGGACTTGGTTTGACAAAATGGACTAAGACTCAGGACTTGACTCGGAGTTGAGGCCTGTGACTTGAGAAGACTCGATGCTTCTCCTATATAAGAATATATGTTTTTAGAAAATACTTTTCTCTTGACAGTTGATACAAACTGGAACATGTCCCTCCCACTTCTCTGTTTGTTACTTTGGATGTAACTGAAGTACTGTGATACCGTATCCTCAAATGTACTACAGTAATATACAGTACAAGACAGTACTATACAGCAACAGTGAAACAGGGAACTACAGAGAACATGGTCCCTCCATTTCAGTGCAGACTCCGTGTCAAAATAAATGTTATTAACCACTTAAAGCTGAATTCTTTCTATTCTGACAGTAATGATTCACAATAAGACATTTAAAAAGGAAAACTTGCATTTCTACAACTCTTATATAAATACTCATATAAAAATATACCATGACATTTAACTTAAATCTAGTGTGAACTTCATATAAATGCAAAAATCTCAGCTATATCTGGTGCTTTGGTTTAAAGACTCGAAATGACTTGAAGCTCAAAGCAGACGACTTGGACTTGATTTGGACTCGTGGGCCAGTGACTCCAGACTCGACTTGGACTTTCCCGTCTTTGACTCGGGATTTGACTCGGACTTGAGGTCAGAGACTTGAGATTTCCTTAGATGTGCAAAACGACGACTTGGTCCCACCTCTGCTCGCGTGGAACAAAGCAATAACAGCTCCACGAAGACAAGCGGGTGATGGACCCTCCACCAGAAAAGTTACGCAATGCACCTTTAACCAAACAAAAAAAACATTAAACTGAGGACTGACAAATGGCACGAATTTCTGCAGAATAATTAAACTCTTATGCATCTTATGTAAAAAACAAAAGCCTCGCCCATGTTAATTATTGATTGTGATAAATTTATAAGCTTTTTTTTTTTTTTTTTTACAGTAAACCAAGCAACAACTAGCATGCTAAAACGGACTTCCTGCTTATGGGACAATGAAAAGTCCTTATAATTAGATGCAGACAGTTCACAGTGGACTTATTTTTACCTAGGATAAGACATAGTTTACTCAGAAACTTGGGGGGAAAAAAATCAAATACAGCCTCTTTACTCACAAACCCAAAGATTGGAAATTCAATTCTCACTACCGGCATTTCACAGTTTTGCCGTGTCCTTGGGCAAGACACTTTCCCTTTCCTCCGTTTAGGCCACAGACTCGGCTTAAGTCTCACAGCACAAACGGTGAACGCGGTGAATATTGTTAAGACTAATATTGCATAAAGCAGCTCCTGATCCTTCTACTGTAGATGGTCTCATGTGTATTCATTTGTTCCTTGTATTTCTGGAGTTGCCCACAGCGCTCACAGCTAAATAATGATAAACTCTATTTATATAGCTCGCTTTTTTTCTAACGCGATTACAAAGTGCTCGGGAGATAAAGGAACAAAAGGCGCACAGATAAAAACAAGTGAGATAAACCCAGGCCCAAATACTGAGGCTCCAGATAACACAGCCATAAAACAAGGTGGAGCAGGAGGAGGCAGAGGCAGGGGCAGGGGTATAGGTATAGATGGGCAGGGGTAGATGTAGGGGCAGAGGCAGAGAGAGGACTATAGAGGGGCAGAGGCTGGGGTAGATGCAGGGGCAGAGACCGGACTATAGATGGGCAGAGGCTGGGGTAGATGTAAGGGAAGGGGCAGAGGCTGGGGTAGATGCAGGGGCAGAGACAGGACTATAGATGGGCAGAGGCTGGGGTAGATGCAGGGGCAGAGGCAGAGACAGGACTATAGATGGGCAGAGGCTGGGGTAGATGCAAGGGAAGGGGCAGAGGCTGGGGTAGATGCAGGGGCAGAGACAGGATTGTAGAGGGGTAGAGGCAGGGGCAGACACAGGCACAAAGACGGGGACAGAGATGGGGCAGAAACAAGAGGCAAGAGGGGCAGAGGCAAGGGGAGACACAGGACTTGAGACGGACAGGGGCAGAGACACGTGCAGGGACAGAGGCAAGGAAAGACACAGGGCCAGAGACGGGGAGAAAGGCAGGGATGGAGCTGGGGCAGAAGCAGGGACAGGCGCTGAGACGGGGCCAAAGACAGGGGCAGAGACAGTTGAAGACCGGAGCAAACGGGGCCATGTCAAATTCCTGCAGATTCAGCTCATAAACTGTACACTGCACTGAAATGTGATCGTCGTGTCCTAGTTTTGTCAAATAATGTGATTTATAAGCAAAAAAACCCAGAAAGGAAGTAGGTTACCAGGGCCGTGCCTTATACAGTATTTTGGATGGTCTGTACAAAATATGGTCATGTGGACCCCTTATTTGATCATCTCAGTACAGATTTTATCATATCAACAGCAAAGCACCACGTCGCCCATTCTCTGATGTTGAACGGTCTAATTGCTGAAGTAGCAGCATAAACATTATGTTTCAAGTGTCTCATTACAACTTTTTTTTTTCTTTTTCCAATGTCGTCGTCGTGGCGGCACTTTACTATTTTTCAGACATTTCGCTTTTCCGACATGAATAATATTAATGCGATAGCCTATTATACTTTGTGCTCCTATATAAAGATGCTTGGGCCGGTGCTTGGGCCCTTGATCAGAGAATACTTCAGCCACAGAGGATGTCCGACAGTGGGAAAATATTCTAACTCATAGCTACGGCGCAGATAAGAAACTTCACCTGCAACTCCGTGGTAGGATGTAAAAGGGAGATATTAAGCTGAGAGAAGGGGGCAACGGGGCTGTAGGCTGTCTGTCTTACATAGGCTAATTATATCTGTACCTATCGATCAATTTGCATTCAGCACCATGGACAGCAGCCCGAATATGCGCAGGTGACGTGTTGGAAAAGCGATACTAAAAAGTGATGGAAAATAGAGATGTGTCGTAATGAAGGGATTGTTGGAATAGGCGGCGGGCCCCCTCAGGTTCTGTGCATTTGACCCATCCTTAAATACTGCTGGGTTAAACCTGTCAGGAGCAGTGGGACCATCGCCAGATCTTGAGCTAGTCTTGGTCTGGGCTACCTTAGCTGGAGGATTTGACGCATTGTGCCTGTTTTAGGCTGGTGGTGGAAACCGAAGTGTCTGGAGGCAATTTGTCCAGACACATTGAAAACATACAAACTCCTCAAAGAAATTCCCAGGAGTCGAGCACGGAATGAAATGGGAAAAAATGAGAAGTAAACCAGCCTTACCTGGTCTCTCCACAGTTTTATTTGGAAACAGACCCATGCATGTTTGTATCTGCATCTGTATTGTTATGTCCATCCATCCATCCATCCATCTTCTCCCGCTTAATCCGGCTGGGTCGCGGGGCAGCTTGCTGCCCAATACTCATAGCACCTGACCCCCCTATGAACCCCTCTGCAGGTGGTGAGCCCACAGGAGGGTGGACAACATGGTCCTTGATGTTAGTTCATAGGGGTGTATTGTTATGTTGTAATGTGAATTGTGCAGGTTTGAAAAAAATAAGTAGCTAACGAACTACGAGTGACAAGCAGATTAAAGGTGCTTTACGCAACTTTTTCTAGTGGAGGATCCATCACCTGCATTTACTTATTATAGGTGTTTCTGTTGCTCAAAAATACAATGATTCTCTGTGAATAGGTTTGCATCTTCACAGATCTGACCTGTAATGTAAGCCTATAGTTGTCTCCTCCTCCTTCAACACAAGCAGGTGATGGATTCTCCACCAGAAAAGTTACACAATGCACCTTTAACCAATCAGAGAACTCTAACCCTACAAACTCCTCAGAAATTCTCAGCGAGTGGAACTTGGAACCTTCTTGCTGTGAGAAGGAAATGCAGTTACAATACCAACCTTCTATTTGATCATCTAATAATCTAAAAAAAAAATGTTATGGAAGATAATTTGTTTAGTCAGATTTTGAATTTTAAATGCTGTCGAATTTCCCTGAACTCTGCAAAAAGATGTTTGAATTATTTTGATTTTGATTGATTTTTAATTTTTCCATCCCCAGTAGTTTTCAAATTCAGAATAAAAAATTCACCTTTTAAATAATCAACGCGGATATTTTCAAGCCCCCAAATTGAACAGTCAAAAAAAAAAAGTCAGTGTAAAATACAGAATGAAAAATATTTCCAGCAAATTCAATTCAACACTCAAAATTTCATAGTGTACAATTCCCCAGATCGATCCAAGAGGCCAAGGCAGAAGCAATCGATCCAAATCCGACCATGATCCAATCTAACTTGGTAACGAGCAGGAAATGGTGGGGTGAAGCGATCTGATTGGTCAGAATTAACCTGATCAAAACCTTTTTTTTCACAGACGAGAACGGCCAATAGGAAACAGCCTCTGTCCTCCTCACTTGCACAGGATCGATTGCTTCTGCCTTGGCGTCTTGGATCTTTGCTGTGAAGTTTTACGCTCTGAATTCAATTTGGGGGCTTGAAAATATCTGTGCTGAATATTTAAAAGGTGACATTTTAAACCTACTGAAAAAAGGGAAGTATACTTAAAATTTCAGCAACTAAAATTCAGAATCAAAATAATTCAAACATCTTTTTGCGGAGTTGAAAAATTCAAAGCGAAAAATGCGGCAGGATTTAAAATTCTAAATCTGACGGAACAAATTATCTTCCATATTTCATGTCCGCCCTTGTTATTTTACACATTTTTTAACACTCCACAGAACATATAATCAGGTCTTTATCTTTGTTCTTCCTCCTCCTGCAGCTGCTCGGTTCAGAAAACCTGCTCTTCGCCGCCGTCGCCCCTCGTTACCCACACGTACACCGGTCTGCTGCTGCTCTAAATGCATTCAGTTTCAGATTTCAAAGTGTGATCTCGGCAGACTGATTTCCACTGCGTTTGTTTGTGTTTGATAACAGCTCGTCCCTGCAGGCGGCCGGTCCCCAGAGCTGCAGCAGATGTGAAACACGCCGCACCACGCATCTTTAATATTTTAAATTTGGTGTTTGTTTTTGCGTCCTGTTCTCGGGTGGTCGCTGCGAGTCACCCGTCGCTAATGTGCAACGCTTTGGAAACTGATTCGGTGATTTTAAGACAGATGCCCAGACGCCCTTCACATTTGTCTATTTTTATTTTATTTTTTTCCACCCAGCAGCTTTCATCCTGACCAAGAGCTGCACTGGTCGCCCACTGCTACATGAAGGAAGGTCAAATGAAGCCACCGAGTTTTAAATTATGAGAAATCAGGAGCGTTACCATAGTAATTAACAGGGGTTGGAGACAGATGCAGTTTCCACAAGAAGAGATTTTTACATTATTTACTATAAATGAATTGTGCAATCAAATTACTTTTTTATTTTAATTCTCAGCATTTTTTATGTTACTTTATTTAATATTCTTGCTGTAGCACTTAGGGTTGGGCGGGAATACGATGATCCGGTCTCCCGCGGTATCAAAAAGTAGCAACGGTATCAATTTCATTACGTCATTTAAAAAAATCTGCATAAGGACCGAAAACCACAGCAGGACTTTCTCCCCTCCGCTCTCTCTCCTCTTCAAACGTGGTTCCGCTCGGAGATTTCCATCCACACGCAGTGAGGAAGAAGAAAAAAACCCGACTGACGCTTCGTGCGTGATGTCAGGCCGAAGTCGGGCTTTCACGGAGGAGATGGTAAAACCACACAGTGTCCGCGTCTGACCGCCATTTCCGAAACTTTCTAACGACGCCTCAAAACGCCGCAGACAATAAGGGCTGTGATTGGTCCTCTCCACCGCTCTACATTTCCACTGCTCCGCTCATTATAGACTTTGAGGAATAATGTGTTTAATGCAGCTTTGTGCACATTTGTTTACGTTTTACAGAAACAAAACTTAAAACCACATAGCTCATTTGCATACAGTATAAGCGCTGATAAAAACAGCTCGCACGCTGATGCTGATGCGATCGAACGCGCTGCAAAGTTTGGTTTGATCAGAACTTGTGCCTTATCTTTAAATATAATGCTGCTCTTCTGTTTCTGAATGGTACAAAATAATTCTTAATTAGTCATGGTAATAAAGTATTCCCCAGTATAATGCTGAGACGGTTTAACGGTATCAAAATTTGGATACCGCCCAACCCTAGTAGCACTGCTTTTGTGACTGCAGCTTTAGCGACATTTTTTCCAATCCAAATGTAAAAACATGGGAAAAAATCTCAGATCATTTTCCTCATGTGTGCACGATCTCGTGGCAATTTTGTCTTGTGAGATCTTGTCCCATCCCTAGTAATTAACCATTTAAAACAAAATAATATACGTTTTGGTAATAATTACGTATACAGTGGGGCGCCAGTAGCAAAAACTGTCATAGTGTCCTTAGGCAAGGCACATCACCCACATTGCCTAGTATGAAAGTGGTGTGTGTGTGAGTGGTGGTGGTGGTCGGAGGGGCCGATGGTGCAGATTGGAACCTCGCTTCCGTCAGTCTGCCCCAGGGCAGCTGTGGCTACAATAGTGGTTCACCACCACCGGGTCTGGAGTGAATGAATAATGTTCTGTAAAGCGTCTTTGAGTGTCCTGAAAAGCGCTGTATAAAACTGATGCATTATTATTAATATGTTACCAAATGACCCTAAAACCTATGAATGTATGAAGGCTGCTTATTGGCTAATTATAATGAAATTATACAAGATTATATCCAAATAAACGTTCCTTTTAGATTCAGACAAACTTTATTGGAAATTATTTGGACACAGAAACTCGCACATCGCAATAAATTATGATGACAAAGAGAAAAAATATCTAAATGCTAATAGCAATAATAGCAAGTAAAGTAAAAGACGGAAAGTAATAGAAATGCAGTATGTCACAGTTACAAACAAGAGGTCGTAAGGAAAACAGTGCAAAGCTGATATGACTGACAGGAAATAGGATTATCTGTTACATAAGGGTGAGTAGTTGTACAGTTGTAGGGAGTATTATAGCGTGAGTGTGGTCCTGTACCTCTCAGTGTTTGAGCTCAGCTGTAGGAGCCTGTTGGAGAATGAGCTCCTCTGTCCAGTGTGTTTGTTTGTTTACACTCACCTTGACATGTTTCGGACATGTTTCTCCAAATCTGAGTAAATCAGCAGCAAAACATGTCACCGTAACACCACGTGACCCTGAAGCATGTCAAGGTGTAAACAACACACTGGTCTGCCAAAAATAATGAAGAAAAAAGGAAAAAAAAAAGAACCTAAATTTGTATATACTGTACAGGAAGACCAAATGAACCTTTTTGAATTAACACAGGTTTATTATGGCGCGTGAATACTTAAAGGGGCATTGTGCAACTTTTCTGGTTTGCTTTGTGTGCAGTTTCCCGTAGTATGGCTTTAAACCTTTCTATCTTCAAAGAGACCAAACCAGACCAAGCTACAGGTCAGATCTGTGGAGAGGCGACCCCGCTCACAGTCAGAATCCCTGTTTTTCTGGGTATTTTTGAGCTATAAAACCACCTGTAATTTCTAAGGTTGAGCAGAAAAGTTACGCAATGCACCTTTAACTAAATACTGCATTATGTAACTGTTATTGCTTTGTCTGGAATGTTCCACAGTATGGCATTAACTATAGCAATATTGCATTTATTCAACTGCAGGTATTTCTTTTTAAGACGAATCGAAAAACTAACATGATTTGATTTGATTTTTTTTTGGTTTAATTTGTGATATTTTGCATTTATTTATTATTTTTTCCATTTAGTGTGAACGCAGCATTTTTTCCGATGGCTATTCCACCTTTCAGTCACATTTATCTGAACTCCAGGAACCAAAATACAGTACAAAACTCGAAACCGAACTACACACTTTTGTCTATTATAGGAAAAGCGCGCAGTCTCGGATGTCCATTTGTACTTCGTCAGCCGTATTATTGTATTTCTTTATCTCTGCCGTCACACAGATCATCACTGACTTACAGTAAGACCCAGAATCTCTCGGTTTATGCGGTTTGTTCTGTTTAATTCCTGCCCATCTGAGCTCCATGCCTCGTGCCTGGATCCGGCGCCTCCTCCGGGGTGCGCTGCTCTGATGTGAGGGGGTGGAGACCAGACTCTGAGTGAAGTGCCCCCCGGTCAGTGAGTAGGAAGCAGCCCATTTCAGAGTGACCCGGGGCTAAAGAGAGAGGAGGACAATACGTATGTCTGAGGTCAGTAGAAACACTTACGAAAGAGGAAATGTAGAAAAAATACACATTAAAGGTCCTATATTGCGCAAAAATTGACACGTGGGCTTTTCGTCATGTTTTAACGTTGTTCCCTCGTCGAAAACAGACCTGGAGTTATGTTTTTGTTTCATTAGTAACCCTTTATTATATTTGTCAAAGCTTAAAATGCTCAGTTCCACCTTGTGATGTCATGAAATGGTAGTTTTTTAAGTTAACGGTTCCCTTTTAGCTTCAGTTCAGTAGGAATTGACAATCTTCCAAGTGATTCTGGTGAAGGTGTAAAGATGTCTTGTGTTACAAAGCTTTGTTGTCGTTGTCCAATAATCAGGAAGTGCATGTTAGCATGTTGGTTGTTTTACTGTTATGCCGTAATTCCACTCTGAAAAGATGGGAAATGTGCTTATAAAGACTCTCAGTAGTCAGTAGGCATATTAAGGTAATTGAGCGATAGTGGGTCACCCCTATGTTCCCTCATTTCTAAGATTTTCCTTATTTCTTTGATTTTTGTCTCAAAATTAAACTCTAAGTCAAAGTCATTTTTAATTTTTTATACTGCTTTTAAAGAGATGATTCAGAGTAATTTCAACCTATGGTCCTTTGCACCAGGACCTTCTGCTGGACTGAGGGAACACAGGGTTGACCCCATTATCCCTCACTCACCTTATGCATACTGAGAGTCATAATTATGCACTGCAATGAGTTTTCTCAACTTTTTAGAGCGGAATTTCACCATCACAGTAAAGCTAACAACAACTAACATGCTAATGTGCACTTCTTGATTACTGGACAAAGAAAACATTGCTTTGTAATTAGATGCAAACACCTCACAGCAGACTTAGGGGCCGTTTACACGACAACAATAACGGCTGGAAAACAAAAACATTTGGCTAGATGTCCATATCGTTTAGACGCAACAGCGTTCTGGGGGGTTGAAAACACAAAAATCTGAAAACACCCTTCAGAGTCAGAGTGGAAATCTTAAACGCTCCACCCTGACACTGAAAACAGAAAACTGCGATTTCGTGGGGCTTGGCGTAGAGATTACGTCACGAGCACGAGTCAGTTCAGGAAAAAAAACAAACATGGCGGAGCATTTTCAAGTGCCTTGTTGGTTTTATAATTTAACATCCGTCCGCATTAAATTGTTGGTGTTATTACGCTTCACCATGTTGTTTCAAATCGATGCTCTGGAGAAGAGGAAGTAGAGAAGCAGGAGGGTTATACACAGACATTTGGTCTTGGTGGTGCTGCCACCTACACCTTGGGCATGAAAACTGCATCTGCATTTTTCATCTCTGTGTCCAGCAGAATTCCCCCAAAAAACTTGTGTAAACATGGAATAAGAGTGAGAACGAAAACGCACTTTTGCATCTTTGTTTCAGACTGTTTCCCGGTAAATGTAGCCTTATTTTCACCTCAAGAGCTGCGTATTGAATATATCTGCACTAGGGCAAGAAAGAATCGGGTAGAGGGCCTTCACTTTAACGTACCCCTTTGTAATTTATCAGTTGAGGAGAAGATTGGAAAACGTCTCTTTCTAGGTTTTCCTCCAGGCCTTTTCCTGCTTATAAAGCCAACAGTACGGTAACAGCCTACTTTATCTGTGTAAGTAGAGCATGCTTACACTCTTCCCGCATGTTTTTTTGGTTTTCTTCAGGTAAATTTGACCTCATATCTCCACCCGTGACAAATGAGTCTACGCTGGTTGTCATCGGTAACTGGGGCAGACATCGGACGCTCCAGTTCTTCACGACGCTTTGACACAATAGAATAGAAACATGGACGAAAACGTGGACACTGCATCACGTCTCATCACATTAATTATAAGAAGTCGGCGTGAGCGTCCTGTACGGTGCCAGGGGAATAGAGCGTCTGAATAAAGATGAAGATGCCGTGTTGATTTTGAAATCTCTGGGTTAATTATTTAGAAGTTTTCTTATTATAGTCTTGGTTATTGTAATATAATGTGACGCGTGAGCTCCGGTGTCCAAGTAATTTCCCTTGTGGATCTATAAAGTTTGTGTAAGTTTAATTCGGTAATTGACAGTCATGATCATTAAAGTTACTGCAATCATAAGAACAAATGGAAGTGTGGCAAATTCAGAAGCAAAAATAAAAGACAAAACGTGATTACAAAGCGATTTATACCCCAAAAAAGTAAAGAAAAACTCAAAAAGGTGAAATTGACACTAGGTAAATGTGTCATGTCACCTTTTGCCAATCCAATCCACTTTTTATAAACAAATGCTGTTTCCCAATGTTCACCCTTGTCCCTGACCAGTCTTTCACATTACGTTGTTTTCCCGACTCTTGCAATGCATTGTGGTCTATATTGGTCCGTCAAAGTTTGAGCGCATGAATTTTTCATCAATGAGGTTCATTTGGTCTTACGATAACAAAATAACAATCTCTTGATAACCTGATAACACACATTTTTACAGTGGTGTAATGGGGACTCAAAATGATGCGGAATCATGTTATTAACATTAACGCCGTTCATAACGACCTACAGAACGTAAATTTGAGAGCGTCAATCCAGGGATAGGCTAATTTTTTTCCCTTCCACGTGTCTTCTGTCCATATCGTGAACGGTGAAGATCTCGCAGCTTCACTTCGTCCGCGCTGCTGAAGCTGTGAGAACTTTGGTTTGTGTCCCAGAAGAAACATCAACCGAGATGCTGGACTTTTGCACCACATATGGACTGAACCAGGACGAAAACAGGTCTAAACCAGGACTGAACCAGGACTAATCTTGGACTTGAGAACGAGAGAGACAGAGAGAGAACCCAAGTCCTGGAGCAGGGTGTCCCGGTTTCGTCCCGGTGTCGTCCCGGTGTCGTCCCGGTGTCGTCCCGGTGTCGTCCCGGTGTCGTCCCGGTTTCGTCCCGGTTTCGTCCCGGTTTCGTCCCGGTTTCGTCCCGGTTTCGTCCCGGTTTCGTCCCGGTTTCGTCCCGGTTTATATGACCTGTGCAGGTAGTTTTCCTTTCATCAACTTTTACTTTTTACTACAGTCTTACAGCATAATTTTAAATGCATTTTCTTTTTCTTCCCCCTTTCTTTCCTTTCAATTTTCCTTAATTTTTTTTTTAAATTATGAATTCACTTTTTTTCATTTAAATATCTGAAAATTTACTATTACAATTTTTTATTTGTTTTGTTTGTTTTTCGTTTTTCCTCCCATTTTTAATAAACACTTTTAGTCAATACTTTCAATTCCTTTCATCTTTTACTTTTTACGACAATATTAGTGTAATTTTAAAGGTATTTTCTTTTTCTTCCCCTCTTTTTTTATTTATATATATATTTTTTATGTTTTTTTTAATGTCTGAAAATTTGCAATTAGAATTTTTTCTATTCATTTTTTTCCCCTCCAAATCTACTTTTACTACACTATAGTTGTATGGGTCAGATATGAGTACATAACCTGAATGAATCAATAATAATAATATAATAATAAATAAAAGCAGAATTGTGATTTTCTTTCCCAGTAACAGCAGCGGTAACATCAGATAGTGCGAGTCCCGGCTCCGAGCACTATAGGAGACACATGTGGGACAGTGGCTCCCGGGGGACCCTCTGATCGGCCCCTATACCGCCGCCGAGACTCGGAGGCGGAGCGAGCTATCGACCGCCACAAATTGACCCGAGCGCTGTGTGGCCGGTCCCTGGGGTGGCACCATTAGCCGCTCAAACTTTCCCATGATCCCGAGCGAGAGGGGGAGGCGAGGTGGAAGATGAGTCCCAGTAGAAATCTGTCAAGCTGCAGCAGACCTGACCCCATAAAGAACTGACGGACGAGCCGAGGTCATCGCGGAACCAACGCCGCCCGATCAGTAACTGAACCAGTAGTAACAGAGAAGTAGTAACAGCAGTAGTAGTAGTATCACAGAGGACTGAAAAACAATTCAAATTTCTAGTAGTTGTAATAGTAGTAGTAGTAAGGTAAGGTTTTTTATTTATATAGCGCTTTACACAGACACATGTCCCCAAAGTGCACACAGCATTTTACAGAGCATTCTTCATTCACTCCATACCCGGTGGTGGTAAACTACTGTATAGCCACAGTTGCCCTGGGGCAGACTGACCCGCGGCTGCCAAGCCAAGCGGCGCCAACGGTCCCTCCGACCACCACCAACACTCACTCACACAACTTTCACACCTACAGTGCATGTTTTGGGTTGATGGGGGAAACCGGAGTGCCCGGAGAAAACCCATCCAGACACGGGGAGAACATGCAAACTCCACACAGAAAGGCCCGGGCGACCCGGGGATTGAACCCGCAACCTTCTTGCTGTGAGGCATGAGTGCTAGCCACTCAGCCACCGTGCCGCCGTAGTAGCTTTAGCAGTAGTAATAGAATCTATAGCAGTAGTCGCAGTAGTAGCAGTAGTATCTGTAGCAGCAGTAGTAGTGGCAGTAGTTGCAGTCGTAGCCTGTAGGAGTAGTAATAGTATCTATAGCAGTAGTCGCAGTACTAGTATCTGTAGCAGTACTATCTGTAGGAGTAGTATCTGTAGAAGTAGTCGCAGTAGTAGTAGCAGTAGTCGCAGTAGTCGCAGTAGTAGCAGCAGTAGCAGTAGTCGCCGTAGTAGTAGCAGTAGTAGTAGTAGTAGTAGTAGTAGTAGCAGCAGCAGCAGCAGCAGCAGCAGCAGCAGCAGCAGCAGCAGCAGCAGCAGCAGCAGCAGCAGTAGTAGTATCTGTAGCAGTAGTCGCAGTAGTAGTATTATCAGTAGTAGTAGTCGCAGTAGAAGTAGTAGTAGTAGCAGCAGAAGTAGTAGTAGTAGTAGCGATAGTAGTAGTAGTACCACAGGAGACTGAAAAACAATGCAAATTTTCTTCAGAACCAATGAACAAAGCAGATCTGAGGTGAGAGAAATGTCATTTTGTTCAAAATAAGTGACCAATGAGCTTCTTTGTTTCACATGAGTCACTGAAACAGACAAACCCGATTGGACGATCGGGTTTGAGTCTAACTCAAGATGTAACAGAGGGAACGGTGACCAGACTGATGTACACAAATACAAAATACAGACACATCTCAATTAGGGGTGGGCGATATCTCGATATTTAAAATATATCGAGATATTTTTGAAACTTGATATGAATTCTGACATATCGATATATCGCTATAATGCTTACGTTTACTTCTGGTTTCGCTGCTTCGCTTGTTTTACCTTCTCTGTGCCGCGTTCGCCTCCGCCTCCGCGCTTATGTCCCCTGAGCTCCTCCACGGAGCCTGGACCTGACCTCGGACTAAACCAGGACTAAACGCGGCCGCAGAGCCCGGGGCTCAGTCGCGGACTAAACCAAGACTAGGACCAGGGCTCTACAGTGCGCCCATTTCACTCGCATTTGCGAGCAAATATTTCGGTGTGTGAATGTGGAAAACAAAACAGGTGCATCTGTGCGAGTGCTTCTGCAGCACAATAAGGAGCTGCACACAGACGTAACGTGACGAGTTAAACTTTCTAAATGCACCTGCCCAGCGTGAGCGCAACCACATGACACCTCCGACCGCCCACGACCCCAGCGTACGAGCAGGACTCACACCTGCCCCACCTCTCAGTAGACACCCCCACGCCACTGGACTTCCTTCTCCGCCAAAGTGAGAGCTTTGTCTTGGTCTTGTCTCGGACTCGAGCGCATTTGGACTCGGTCTTGTCATGGACTCAAGGTCTGAATACTGAGTGCGGTCATTTTTCATTAAGGCCGCTGCTGTCGCCAATAAACTCATCCCGGCGTGCGGGAGCGTGCGGGAGCGTGCGGGAGCGTGCGGGAGCGTGCGGGAGCGTGCGGGAGCGTGCGGGAGCGTGCGGGAGCGTGCGGGAGCGTGCGGGAGCGTGCGGGAGCGTGCGGGAGCGTGCAGGGCTCCTCTCTGCAGCCTGTGCCAAATGCCAAATAAATCTGTTTGTCACAATGTGCGTTTGATTTGGTAAATGTGCAGAGGCAAAAAAAAACACTTTAAAACAAAATCCTACACACTTTATTCACTTTGAAGCAGTTTTGTGTAAAGTGCCAGTGGAAGTTCTCTTAAAGAAGAGGTTCTTAAACTGTGGGTGAGGGTCCAAAAAGGGGTGCAGAGTGTTTAAGTGCAGAACTAAATTAATATTAATCAGATACAATTTAATTTACTTTTGTAATACGAGATATATATCGTATATCGAGATATAGCAAAAATATATCGAGATATATATTTTTTGCTCCATATCGCTCAGCCCTAGTCTCAATCAGTGATTTCATAATTGCAGACTGAATTTCAGTAGTGGTCGTATTAGCAGTAATAGCAGCAGTACCTCAGGGTGCTTTTTTACTTTAAGTTGAGGAAAAATCGAATGAATAAAAAAGGCAGATCATCAGGTGAGTGATACTGACATTTGTTCCAGTACCTGAGTTTAGAATGGAGAGACAGGAGGAAGAGAGAAAGACGATAGTGTGAGGAGGGAGAGAGCAGAGAAAGAAAGGGTGAGAGATGAGGGAGAGAAATGAGGAGAGAAAGAGGGGGGAGAGGAGAGAAAGAGAGGAAAGAAAGGCGAGAGTGGAGAGAAAGGAGAGAAAGAGGAAAGAAAGAAAGGGAAGAGGGGAGAGAAAGAGGAGAGAAAGAGGGGAAGAGCAGACAGAGAGGATAGAAAGAAGGGAGAGCGGAGAGAAAGAGGAGAGCAAAGAGAAAGAGGGGCGAGAGTAGAGAGGGGAGAGAAAGAGGAGACAAGAGGAGGAAAGAAGGGAGAGCAGAGGGAAAGGGGAGAGAAAGAAGGGAGAGCCGAGGGAAAGAGGAAAGAAGGGAGAGCCGAGGGAAAGAGGAGAGAAAGAAGGGAGAGCCGAGGGAAAGAGGAGGGAAAGAAGGGAGAGCCGAGGGAAAGAAGGGAGAGCAGAGGGAAAGAGAGGAGAGAAAGAAGGGAGAACGGAGGGAAAGAGAGGAGAGAAAGAAGGGAGAGCGGAGGGAAAGAAGGGAGAGCGGAGGGAAAGAGAGGAGGGAAAGAAGGGAGAGCGGAGGGAAAGAGAGGAGGGAAAGAAGGGCACTTGATGGAGAGTGGAGTCTCTCTCTGATACGAGACTCTGTCATCCATCTCACCTGAGTTTATGTGATGGATCTGCTCATGTCAATGACCCCGGCAATATATCACTGCACCGGAGAGAGGGAGGAGAGGAGGAGAAGAGAGGGAGGGGAGGAGGAGAGAGGGAGGAGAGGAGGAGAAGAGAGGGAGGGGAGGAGGAGAGAGGGAGGAGACAGGAGAGAAAAGGAGAGAGGAAGGAGAGTGGGAGAAAAGGAGAGAGGGAGGAGGGACGACATGAGAGAGGGAGGAGGAAAGGAGAGAGGGAGGAGCGGAAGGAAAGAGGAAGGAGGAGAGAGGGTGGAGACAGGAGAGAAAAGGAGGAGCGTGGGAGGAAAGGAGAGAGGGAGGAGTGGGAGAAAAGGAGAGAGGGAGGAGCAGGAGGAAAGGAGAGAGGGAGGAGCGGGAGAAAAGGAGAGAGGGAGGAGAGGGAGAAAAGGAGGGAGAGAGGCGGAGGAGGAAAGGAGAGAGGGAGGAGTGGGAGAAAAGGAGAGAGGGAGGAGCGGGAGGAAGGAGGAGAGAGGGAGGAGACAGGAGGAAGGAGGAGAGAGGGAGGAGACAGGAGGGAGGAGACAGGAGGAAGGAGGAGAGAGGGAGGAGACAGGAGAAAAGAGGAGAGAGGGAGGAGCGGGAGAAAAGGAGAGAGGGAGGAGCAGGAGGAAAGGAGAAAGAAAGGAGAGGAGAGTGGGAGGAAAGGAGAGAGGGAGGAGCAGGAGGAAGGAGGAGAGAGGGAGGAGACAGGAGAAAAAGAGGAGAGTGGGAGGAAAGGAGAGAGGGAGGAGCGGGAGAGAAAAGGAGAGGAGCGTGGGAGGAAAGGAGAGAGGGAGGAGCAGGAGGAAAAGGGAGGGAGGAGCAGAAGGAAAGAGGAAGGAGGAGAGAGGGTGGAGACAGGAGAGAAAAGGAGGAGCGTGGGAGGAAAGGAGAGAGGGAGGAGAGGACAGAGGAGTGAGGGAGAGGAGAGAGAGAGAGAAGGAGAGGTCGATGGAGAGATGAGAGAGAGGCAGGATAGAAAAGTGGGATGAGTGAGCAGGAAAGTGAGATGAAGGAGAGAGGAGAAAGGGAGACAAGGGAGGAGAGGAAAGAGGGAATTTGAGATGAGGGGGAAGGATAGAAATGAAGGAAGAGAGGAAAGGGGTAGAAAGAGAAGAGAGGGGGTGGGGGGAGAGAGACGCCTCCAATAAAACAGGATCTTTCTTTGAGGTCACTGCAAGTTTATTGTAAATGTTATAGTTGCTTCCATTTATTTGATTTGGGAAAAAGAAAAAGAAAAACATTATTATTATAAGAGTAAGTGTCTTTATATCGAATTTGAAAACCAAAGCTGTGCACAGGTTTAAGACTCGTATTTCAGAAATCGTTAGCCTCCTGCATAATTGCCTGAGTCATTTTTCAAGGATTTCAGGAAAATACAAAATGTAAAAGCACAAGTCGATAAACAGACGGTGAGATTTCTGCGTTTTTAGCTGTAAAAGTGCTTCTGATTGGGCGAGGACATACGCACATACAGAAACACTCAATTTAGTAAAAAAAAAAAAAGAAATTTGCTCTGAGGCAGGTGAAACATGAATTCAACCTAATGAATCACCATTTTGATCCAAACATGGTGGAAATGTGTTGTTACTGTTTCCAGCTTCTTTTGGAGCTAGAAGGGTTTTGGCTCTACACATTCACCCACCAAACTGCAGGTTATTTATTTTTAGGTTTTTTATTTATTTATTATTAATAATAATAATAATAATAATAATAATAATAATTATTATTATTATTATTATTATTATTATTATTATTATTATTATTATTATTATTATTATTATTATTATTATCATATATTTTTCATTAATTTTGTTATTTTAAAATGTATTTTATTTAATTGTTTGTATTTTATTAATTTTGGTTTTATGTTTTTATTTTTTTATTTATTTTTATACATTTTATTTTAAGGTTTTTTATTTATTATAATAATAATTATTTTTTATTAATTTTGTTATTTTAAAATGTATTTTATTTAATTGTATGTATTTTTTTTATTAATTTAGTTTTTTTTGTCTTTATTTATTTATTTATTTTGATTAATTTTGTAATTATTTTAAAATGTATTTTATTTAATTGTATTGATTTATGTATTTATTTGGTATATTTATTTCTATTAATTTTGTTTATATTTTTGTATATATTTTGTAATTTTAATTTAATTTTGTTGTATTTATGTATATATTTATTAATATGTTTTATTAATTTTGTGTTTTTTTATTAGTTGTGTATGAGTTTATTTTATTAATTAATTTTATTTTTGCATTTATTTATTAATCTGAATCTGTAGCTTGTTTGTGAATTTTTTTTTATTTTTTATTTTACTTTATTTCACTTGAAATAATGACTGCAGCTCAGTGTTGGCTGGTGGCTGCAGTATTGGCCGGGTAACAGATTGGTTTGTCGGCTGATGTTAATGTGGACAGAGGTGACCTACAAAGAGTCATAAATGCTTTATAATGCACAGATTAATCACACCACGGCCATTTGTAAACCATTATGGGCTAATGGAACGCACTCCATCAGGACGAGACAAACTGATCAGACTCCGGTCAGGGCTGAGGAGGACGACGCAAACACAGAAACGCCGAAATAAAACAAGAAATAATCATGCTGAAACCAGATATTCAGCCGTTTATGACACTTGGCTTGCGGTAAAATGAAATAAAACATAAAAATTGACGAGTACTACATATTTTAAAGGGGCAGTGTGCGTTTGTGTTGGAGATGGAGATGTTGTTGCTTCATCAGAAATGTAAACTTTCAATTACTTCCTTTTCAATTACAAGTTTTAATTGCAAAACATGCATTTTTACTGTGAGCGGGGTCGCCTCTCCGCAGATCTGACCTGTAACATGGCCGCCCGCCTGTCACCATGGATACAGACACATTTAATGCCATATTTACATTAAGGGCTGCATTGTTATTGTGTTTATATATTGTGTGAGTTTGCTGAATATCTGCAAGTAAATCCTGGCTTTGCTCATATACACACACACATATATATATATAGCTTTTTTTTTTTTTTGCATAAATAGTAGTTTTTGCATGAGCTCCCCCTGCAGGTGTAGTTTTGTCAGTGCAGTTTGGGTTAAATACACAGACATAGGGAATAGAGGGAGGGGGAGAGGGCTGTTATTTATGTATTTATTTTGTTTTATTTTTGTCTTTATATCTGTGTGTGAAACTTTGACGCAATAAAGTATCAAAAAAGGAAGTGGGGGAAAAGAGAGGGGAAGGCAGACTTGTCTTTAATCCAACAAGAATTAGTTTAGTTGAGACTTTTTCCTTCTGTCGACCGCAGTCCTAATAACAGTTTTCGTTGCCCCTAAACATCTGTCGTGGAAATGATCTGTAAAATGATACCAAAACATACAAGAAGAGTGTCTTTGTTGGTTTATTACGCTGATTCTGATTCTGATTCTGATTCTGATTCTGGGCAGTGGGGAAACAACACTTCAGAACTGTCCGAGGTCCAAGCCCTTCCCCAAGAACAAATCCCATTTAGTTCAATCCGGCCATTGTTTATTTTTTTTACTATTTTTTTTTAAAATTAATTTTGTAATAGATTAATTTGGTGTGATTTTAAGTATTTATTTATTTATTTTGTATTTTTTAAATTAATTTTGTAATTTATTTTTGTATTTATTCAGTTTTATTTTTGTTATTTTTTTATTTTTTCATTTAATTGTATTTATTTTTGATAATTATTTTTTAATATCTTGTAGTTTGAGATGATTTTTTTTTTTTTGGTTGATTATTTTTCTTTTTTTTTTTTCTTTTTTTAATATATGTATATATCCTTTCTAAGCCTTTATATCTGAGTACAGGTCAGGATGGTGAAACAATTAAGATGGGAAATAAAACAACTGATATGTAAATGAAAACCCAAAGGTCCCTTTAGTCTTCCTGTGACAGTAGAGGATTAGACAAAGAATAATGTGGCTTTTAACATTTCTTACAGTGTATCTTGAACAAGGGAAAAAGAAAAAAAAAAACTCCCAATACTGAAATTTCCAGCTCACACCACCAACGATCTCCACGCGTTTATTTCGTTATTCCATAAAAACGCAGTGAGTCGTGTCAGATGTTATTAGTGATATAAAGTCCGAGCTGGGGAAGGATACAGGGTCTGTCCACATGAACCTGAGCCTATAATCCTCACTTATCAATGGCCCTTATGGATCCGCGCTGACAGGACGATACGGCGGCTCAAACTGCAGCTCCGACGGCACAAGGAGAAGTCGATGCAGCAGCGGGCGTATCGACACCGGTGTGAGGGGGGTGATTTACATGGTGGTGTATGGTAGATCATTTCAAAGGGCCAACGTCGGGCTATTTTCCAATGTTATAACGTGGTTTCCTCATCACAAACAGACCTGGAGTTGTGTTCCGTTTCATTCACACAAGTTTAATACCAAAACTCTGTTCTTCGCTCAAACCGAACACGCTCTTCCACCTTGTGATGTCATGTGGTATTTCAGGAAGTGCTCCATGGCGTTTTGAAACTCCACACATGTTCACTAGAATGATTTTGGATCATTTCAGCCCAGGAATGACCAAACTCTACTGAAATAAAGGTAAAAACTGCCGCTTCATGACATCACAAGGTGGAACGGAGCATTTTGAGGTTTGGACATGTAGACAGACTGATGATAAAGTTACTCAAACATGTGTGAATGAAACAACACGACTACAGGTCTGTTTTTGAGGAGGTAACAACATAACACGACTTAAAGCTCACAAAAGTGCATTTTACGTAATATAAGACATTTAAATTGTTGTTTTATTTCCAATGAGGCGATACCGTAGACCAGGAGTCTCCAACCTGTATTTCGGGAGCTACCGGGAGCTGTCCACCCCCGTATTTGCACGTATTATGCTGAATAAGTCAAATTTGATTAATTAAATGCCTGTTACCGTTGCATTTGTATCTTTCCTAATGGTTTACCTCATGCTGTGGGTCTTATACTCAGTTTCTTGTGGCTCTCTCTGGCATTTTCGTTTGATAAAGGTACATCGCTGGAAGAAAACTGTATAAAAGAAGTGGACTAAAGGCCGCTCGCTACACACTGCAGGATTTTTCGGTCTTGTGTGACAAAAAGCGCAAACACCACTGACACGAGGACAATTTGATGAGACTTAAAATCTCTGATTGCAAAAACTGCAGCAGGATCTGTCTGCAGACCACAGGATATAAAGCTGTGAGGCTGTGATGGCCTCAGCTGTTTCCTGTCTACAGTAAAACCACTCGCTCTGAGACTCTGAAGTGTTCAAAGATCAGACTCTCCACTTCCAGTTTAGACACAAGTCCAAACTGTTGTTATTATTTGTGAAATGTGGAGCAATACTTCAGATACAGGATTTTTAAAGCATAAGAGGAGATAAAGTCCACAGAAAGTAGAGTCTCTGTTGCTAATCTGCAGCTTCACCTCGATCCGTGCGCTGTGTGGATGTAAACAGACATGAGGAACTGTTTTTTTACTTTTAAAGAATGCCTCAATCTGGATTAATAGCGCGGTTTTGTGGACTGGGGTCATTATTTGCGGAGGACGATTTCTCTGGATAATGTGGATGAGACGCAGCACTTTAGGTAAGGTAAGGTTTATTTATATAGCGCTTTACACAGACACATGTCCCCAAAGCGCTTTACAGAGTATTCTTCATTCACTCCACACCCGGTGGTGGTAAACTACTGTTGTAGCCACAGTTGCCCTGGGACAGACTGACGGAGGCGCGGCTGCCAGGCCAACCGGCACCAACGGTCCCTCCGACCACCACCAACACTCACTCACACAACTTTCACACCTACAGTGCATGTTTTGAGTTGATGGAGGAAACCCATCCAGACACAGGGAGAACATGCAAACTCCACACAGAAAGGCCCGGGCAACCCGGGGATCGAACCCGCAACCTTCTTGCTGTGAGGCATGAATGCTATGCTAGCCACTGTGCTGCCACTTTAAATGTACCACTTTACGAGAGCTGAGGTCTTTATTTTCATTATATCCCAAGTTTGTTTGTTGCGTCTCTGTGTCCGTCGCTCCTCTGCCCCTGACGTTTTATCGGCTGTTGTCGTAGCGTTGTTGATGTTCGGTGGTTCTGATCTGATGCCGACTCCACAAATATGAGTAGCAGCGGCTTCAAAATGGCGCACAGAGACAAAAAGTCGGGTCTCCTCGAACTCGGGGAGAAGAAATCGCAGCAAAAACTGGGCAAATTCTCCTGTAGTGTGCGGCAGCCGTAGCGTTCAGCTCCAGTCAAACGCAGCTCATGGATGCAAACCAGCAAAACAAAAACACCTTGATCGTACCGTATAGGCAAGGCAAGTTTATTCGTATAGCACAATTTGTACATAAAGTAACTCAAAGTGCTGTATAGAGTGCGTTAATACGAACATTTTTAGACCAAAACGAGGAGTCTGACACCAGCAGTTACAGAAAGAGCGTTTTCTTCTTCTGTAAAAAGTGTTCAAGAAAGTATATAACATAAATAAAATATCTATCATTTTCAGATTAGGTGACATGGCAATAAAGGGTTGAAAATAAAATCGCCCAGAATGCTGAAACGTATCAAACATGGCGTCTATAAACAGAAAACTGCTTACACTTAACTAAAAAGCACATTCCCCTAAATCTCCATCCTAACGGGGCACTTCAGAGGCAGGAAGTGACGTCACGTATTGATCCGGGGCTCATCGATTGTACTTATTAGAGAGACTCGGTTACAAAGGCTGTATTGATTCTGTGTAAGAGTCTGGACAAAATAAACCAAACGGACCTGCAGCTGTTGGCACATCAATACATCGACCGAGGCCAGTTACGGACCCGATAGAGTCGACCTGGACGTTGTGCAGCTCCCAGGCCGCGAACGGCTCTTTGGGCGGCTCTGACCGGCCCGTTTAAGCTCATCTGGAATTAAAAAGAAACATTTGTTGTAATTTTATCTCGTGCATGGACTAAAGCTGCATTGCGGTGTAGAGGTGTTTTTTAGAGACGATTTTCGAAAGACGGCCTCACTTTTGCATTGCTTAGTCATAAGATAAACTCTTACCAACACGTCAAAACAGTGTTATTTACAGCTTTTTAAAATTAATATTCTGCAGAACTGAGTGGAGCATTTTGGCCCGGTGTCCTGTCAATTTGTGCTCCCTCATGCGCACAAGCCCCAAGCGCTGTTACAGTTTAAATGCCGTCGATTTGAGCTCCCGAGGCAAAAGTGGAGTCCCTCATAAAAGGTACCCGCAGTACTCCTCTCTTTCTCTCTCTCACTCTCTCTCCCTCTTTCTCTCTCTGTCCCTGCAGTGCACCCTCCCCTTCTATCTCTCCTTTTCTCCCTCTGTTTTTACCTCCCTTCCTATTGTCTCTACCTCCCTCTCTACCCCATGAAAGTTAACTACAGTACTCATCTCTCTATCTCTTTCTCCCTCTCTCTTGCCCTTTCTCTCTTGCTCTCTCTCTCTCTCTGTTTCTTTATCTGTCTCTCTCATTCTCTCTCCCTCTTTCTCTCCTCCTCTCTCCCTCTTTTCTCCCTCTCTCTCTCCTCCATCCCTTAGTTCCTCCCTCTCTCTCCCTCATAAGTTAACTACAGTACCCCTCTCTTTCTTTCTCTCCCCCTCTTTCTCTCTTTCCCGCTTTTCTATCTCTTTTTCTCTTTCTTTCTCTCGTTCTCTCTCATGCTCCCTCTCCTCTCCATCCCTTAATCCGTCCCTCTCTTTCCTTCATAAAAGTTAACGACAGCACTCATCTCTCTCTCCCTTTCTCTCTTGCTATCTCTCTCTCTCTCTCTCTCTGTCAGTCTCTCTTGTTCTTTCTCCCCGTTTCTCTCAATCTCTCTCACAAGTCACATTTTAAAAGTGTATTGGTTTTATTGTATGTTTTGACCAGTTAAGTTATTGACTTGTGCCTGTCAGATTTGCTGCAAAATACCTACGTTATATGATTGATTAGTTTGGATTTAATACTTGATTTTATCGTTATCATTTTCATTACATCGTATTTTATTTCGTTTCCATGTGTAGAAAATGCAACTTTGTTTTAAAAAGGTGCTGGATAAATAAAATACCACTCTATTATAACAGGAAATTCACACTGTAGCTTGTGATATTAGCGTTAAATATTATAGATTTAAGACAAAGATTTCAGTGTTTCCCGTAATGTATTTCTCTTATACAACGGGAGCCTTATTTAATAGAAGATACAGGCCTGTCGAAATGAGCTACCTCTGCACATATTCATATAAATGAGTGAATAATGGTGATTCTCCAGTGGGAGCTTTATTCGATGGTTAAATTGCCCTGTCGATATGTGCTCCTTCAGTTGAGCAGAATATAACTGTCCAAGTGAACTATTATTAATGAGTTTAAATGTGACATAACTAAGGTTTAAACACAATCACCGTGTGCGAACGGCATCAAACCCGCTATTTCTGATTCAAAGTGGTAAAACTGGGGAGGTTCGCTTTGTTGGATGTAGAAACGGGGAAAAACGTAAGGTCGCTTATTTCGAGCGTGAATCAATAGACGCCGCTGTCGATTTAGGCTGCGGGGAGCTCATTTTGACAGAACAATATTTTCTGTTTCTCACGTGGCCGCATGGGAAAAAAAGAACGGCCCACGCCTGCAATAGAGAATCAATGGGTTTAGGTTAAGAAACAGACTGCACTTTTTACAGCCATCGAAGGGAACATTTACACGTTTTACACACTTGTATATATAGACAAAATAAGAACAAACTGGATCTGAACTTGGGCTGGACCCGGACCACAACAGCACCAAAACCAAGTCTACATCAGGACTAAACTGGGCTCAAACGAGGAACTAACCAAGACCAGAGTGAACACAGCTTTACTGTCATGTGCACGTTACTGTATTTCCTCATACACGACCTCCATGAAGTTTGCCCCTATCAAACGCAAAACCTACACAAAAACTGTGTCTGTTGTTTGTGCTGCAAAAAGTTTAGTCTGTGCTGGTTTAGTTTTGGAGATATTAACGATTCTTTTATAGGTCAAGCTGAGGTCAGGCAGCGCCCCGGGAAGCTTCAAAATGCTCTAAAACGCCCAAAATGGGGTCAAGCGTTTATGGAGAAGTCTGTATTATATAAAATATGAATCAAAACCAAGTTACTAAAGACTGATACATACTTTTCCACAGCCCGAGATCGTGTCTCTTCACTAGTTTTGCAGAGTTTTGCTAAAGCTGCTGCGGAAATGATGTCCTGTGATATCGCAAAAATACTATTAATAATTTTAGAAATGTACTCGCACAAATGAAAAGATGTCACAGCACAAAACGGCACAAACAATGGACAAACGTTTCATAGAATTTCCTGCCTGTTTTTTGGCCAGATGACGTCACCGGCCAAAAATAAAACTGCTAATATCTTAATACCCAGAATCGCACAAACAAATCTGTTTACAGCACAAAACGGCACAAACGGTTTACTCCATTTTGGCCGTTTTAGAGCATTTTGAAACTTCCCGAGGGTTCGCCGACCCCAAATGAACCTATAAAAGAATCGTTGATATCTGCAAAACTAAAGCAGCACAAACAAAATGTACAAAAAAAGATTGACGTAGGTTTTTCTATATTTTCCACATGCAAGCATCTGGATTTCCTCGTGCGCGCTTATCGATTTCCTCATGCACACTGCTCTATATTCACATGCTCCTGTATATTCACATGGATCTCCAGTATTTCCTTGTGCACCCTCCTGGATTTCCTCACGCACACTTCTGTGTTTTCATTCTGTATTTTTGATGTTCGCGCTTCTGGATTTTCTCGTTCACGTTCCTGTACACACTTTTTCCTTTCACATTCATGTTCCTGTATTTCCTCGTGTACACTGCTGTATTTCCTCATTCTCACATGCGTTCTCCAGTATTTCTGTGTGTACACTCCTGTATTTCCTTGTACATGCTCTTGTTTTCTTACCTACACACTTTTTTCCCTTCACGTTCCTGTATTTCCTTATGCAAGCTCCAGGATTTCCTCGTGCATTCTCCTGTATTTCCTTCTGCATTCTCCTGTATTTCCTTCTGCATTCTCCTGTATTTCCTCGTACATTCTCCTGTATTTCCTTGTGTACACTCCTGTATTTCCTTGCGTGCTCTCCAGTATTTCCTCGTGCATTCTCCTGTATTTCCTTGTGTACACTCCTGTATTTCCTCGTGCATTCTCCTGTATTTCCTTGTGTACCCTCCTGTACTTCCTCGTGCATTCTCCTGTATTTCCTCGTGCATTCTCCTGTATTTCCTCGTGCATTCTCCTGTATTTCCTCGTGCACGCTCCAATATTTCCTCGTTCACACTCCTGTATTTCCTCATGTGCTCCCCTGGATTTCCTTATGCACGCTCTCCTTTCCCCTTTCTATATTTCCTCATTCATGCTCTTGCATTCTCACATGCATTCTCCCGTATGTCCTTGTGCACACTCCTGTATTTGTACTTTCACTCTCCTGTTTTTCCTCGTATACGCTCCAGTATTTCCTCACGCACGCTGTATTCTCACATGCATTCTCCAGTATTTCTTTGCACGCGCTCCTATATTTTCACGTACACACTTCCTCCTTTCATTCTCCTGCATTTCCTCGCACACGCTCCTGCATTTCCACACTTCCTTTATCTGCCTGTTGTTTCTGACATTCCTTTTCGGGGCGCACATTGAAAGTCCAAAATCCTCTCGAATTACGGCTCTCGCGGCGTCGCCTTTGAAGTCGGCTCCTTTTGAACCAAATTCAATAACCGTAATAATAAAGATGAAGAGAACAAGGCCATTTCTGCAGCGCTCCTCTGCTGCTCCACTGTTCTGTACCCAACAAACCCTCTTTTACCCCCAACTCTCACCCACAGACTTTACAAAGAGCTGGACTAAGTGAGTGTGACGTCAAACAGTCAAATGAAGCTCACCAGGCCAGCGGTTATAGGAGCGAATTTGGAGCCAGGTCCGTAGTACGAATAGAAATGTACTGACAGATAAAAATATCAAAATAAAAACACCGGGATCACGTGGAGAGGGTTAAGACGAACATTAAAAGACAAAAACGAAGGGGTTCACGGCAGCACTTACAGATTTGGGAGGCAGTTTTTCCAATGTAAAGCCGGTGGCACTGCAAATTTCTCTGGTCTGGCCAAGATTTTAAAGGTCATATCAGGTTCTTCGTCTTGTTTTCAGAATTATTATCGACTTAGAAGTTCTGAGACGGCTTCATTCTCGTCTAGTGGCCGTTCGTTTTAAGATAACTTGTCAAGTAAAGTGATCTTGCTGCATAGACGGATAATTTCACTACTTTTAAGTCATTTTCTGATCGATTTAAGTGTTACGTGACGCCTACATTTTCTGTCCAGTTGCACTTTCCGTTCAAATTTCGTAATAATTCACCACATTTCCGTCGTACCTCTGACCTCAATGGAACCAAATCATTTTTTTTCTTTCAGAAACCATGAGTTATTCTGCATGTTTTTTGTACTTAAAGTGTTAAAATGTCATGTGGTGCGACCGTGCATCATGTGGTGCCACTAATAACAGCAGGAATTCTACGGCTGGAGTTTTAATAACAGACAAAGTCGATTTGGGTGAACGGTTCTTTAGGCATTTTTCTTCATTTGATGCGTTTTCCAGGGCAGTAGTTTGTTCATTACATTACACAAGCAGGCGACTGTCATATTGGAGCAAAAGAAAATATCAATCTGCATTAAAAATCTAAAGAAACGCAACAGTTTGTTTCTATACACTTCATATTACTCACAACTTAGATTAATATCCCAACCGTGTTTTAGAAAATACAATGACTTTAAGGTTATTCTCGGTCGCACCACATGACATTTTATGCTAAAAATCCTTCATATAAATGTTAAACACAGATTTATGCACCTGACACTGGAAATATTGGAAAAAGTTCAGTAGAAACGAATATTTTTTTCGATTTAAAAATTTGCCTGTTGAAAATCCTTACACGTCATTGACCCTTAGTCCCGTCCATCTTACATTTAGTCCAAGCATTTTTGCAGCCTGTCCGTTTATTTACAGTTTATATATTCATTGTCTCTGCCCTCTCCCTCACTGAGACCTCCTCTATCTCTCTTCACCTATCCCCTCTGTCTTCCTCTCTCCCACTCACCTCTGCCCTGCCATTTTATCTTCCAATTTCACCACCTCTGCCTCAATCCCTCTCCCAACCCCAACTCTCCATCTCTTTCTTTCATTCTCTCCTTTTCGTCGCTCCATTACCTTCCCCGGCGCTATCTTTCTCTCTCCTTTCCCTTACCTAACCCTTCTTTATCTCTCTCTGTCTCTTTTTCTCTCTCTTTCTCACCCGAAACCTGTACAAACGAAGGTGCAGACTGGCCGCCTCGGGGCAGCTGTGGCTACAGTCGTGTGGAGGTGTGGAGCGAATGAATAATGCACCGTAAAAGAGCTTTAGGAGAACAGTATTTAAATATGCAACACCGAATCAGCGCGTTTATTATTTATAGGCCGATCCACGTCGTATGCACGGGTCTGTAAAGCTTTACGGGCAACACTGGATGGTGTAAATATTTTATAGCAACATTTGGCAGAAGTAGGAGTATCTATCTGGAGTAATTTAATTTAATGCCATTTATTTATTTATTTTATTGAATTGTATTTAATTTGATTATTATTTTTATTTATTTTATTTTAGTTCATTTTCTTAACTTTTTTATTTTTATTGGTTTATATCATTTATTTATTTTAGTTCATTTTTTTTTTAAATTTTGGTTCATTTCATTTATATTTTATTTTATTTCATTTGTATTTATTTTATTTATTTTATTTCATTTTTATTTATTTTATTTCTTATTTCATTTTATTTCATTTTATTTGAGTTCATTTTTAAAATTTCATTTCATTTATTTTTTATTTTATTTTTATTTATTTTATTTCATTTCATTTTTATTTATTTTATTTTAGTTCATTTTCTTTTTCTTTTAATTTATTTTATTTGTTTATTTCATTTTATTTTTATTTATTTTATTTCATTTTAATGTATTTAATTTCTTATTTTTATTTATTTTATTGGTTTATATCATTTTAGTTTGTTTTAGTTCATTTCACATGTGCGCAAAAACACACACACACACACACACACACACACACACACACACACACACAGAACACTCACACACACACACACACACACACACACACACACACTCAGAACAAACACACACACACACAGAACACTCACACACACACTCAGAACAAACACACACACACACACTACACACACTCAGAACAAACACACACACACACACACACACACTCAGAACAAACACACACACACACACTCAGAACAAACACACACACACACACTCAGAACAAACACACACACACACACACACTCAGAACAAACACACACACACACACACTCAGAACAAACACACACACTCAGAACAAACACACACACACACTCAGAACAAACACACACACACACACACTCAGAACAAACACACACACACACACACTCAGAACAAACACACACACACACAGAACACTCACACACACACTCAGAACAAACACACACACACACACACACTCAGAACAAACACACACACACACACTCAGAACAAACACACACACACACAGAACACTCACACACACACTCAGAACAAACAGACACACACACACACACACACACACACTCAGAGCTCTGCAGTATCCACCATCTTAGTTTAGGAGCCAAAAATCTCTCTTTATTTACTGCATTTTTAACCTTGTCTCTCTCTCCTGCTTCTGTCTCTCCTCCCTCGTTCTTTCTCTTCATCCCTCTCTTACTCATTTCTTCTCTTTCTTTCTCCTTCTCACTTTTTCACCTGTCATTCTCTCTCTCTCTGTCTTTTGGGATGCATCAAATCCCTGTTTCTCTCCCTCTCTCTGTCTACAGTATGTCTCCCCCTTTCTCTTCCACTATTTCCTTCTCCTATTCCTCTGTCTGTTCTCTCTCCCCTCTAATCCTCGTTTTATCTTCCAATCTCTCTCCCTCAATCCCTCTTTTTTTGTCTCTCTCAGTCCCCCACTCCTCTCCTCCCTCTCTCTCATCTCTATCTCTCTCCCCCTTCTCTTCCTCCCTCCATCTTTGCTTTTCTCTCCTCCTTGCTCTTCTAATCTCACCACCACTACCTTAGTCCCTCTCTTTCTGTCTCTTCTATCCCCTTCTCTCTCTCTCTTTCCCTTCTTCTCTGTCTCCCATCTCTATCTCTCTCCCCCTTCTCTTCTCCCCTCCTTCCCTCCTTTCCTCCCCTCCTAGTGTTTTTAAATACTTCCACTCTCCCTTTTTATCTTCCAATCTCACTACCAGTGCCTCAGTCTCTCTCTTTTTGTCCCTCTCAGTCCCCCTCTCTTTCATATTTATCTGTCTCCTCTCCCTCTATCCCTCCTTTCCTTTTCTCTCTCCTCCAAGTGTTTAAAGACCTCCCTCTCTCCCTCTGTATCTTCTAAACTCACCACCTCTTTCCTCAATTCCTCTCTTTTTGTCTCTCCCACCCACGCATCTCTTTCCTTCTCCCTCTCTTTCATCTTTATCTCTCTCCCCCTTCTCTTCCTCCCTCCTTCCCTCCTTTCCTCTCCTCCTAGTGTTTTTAAAGAACTCCACTCTCCCTCTTTACCTTCTAATCTCACTACCAGTGCCTCAATCTCTCTCTTTCTGTCTCTTCCATCCCCTTCTCTCTCTCTCTCTTCCTCTGTCTTTCATCTCTACCTCTCTCCCCCTTCTCTTCCTCCCTCCTTCCCTCCTTTCCTCTCCTCCTAGTGTTTTTAAAGCCCTCCTGCTCCCTCGCTCCCTCCCTCCCTCCTCCGTAGTCACTCTGCAGTCTGTGATTACATTGCGCTGCTGCTCGGAGCCTCTCAGTCCCCGTCTTCGCTTTTGGGACCCGCAAAGTGACTTTTCTATTTACGCGCTCGCCCTCAGCCCCTTCCCCGTCGCTCTTCCTCCTCTTTCCTCCTCTCTCTTTCAATTATCTGCGTCGTATGGGATTATTTAATTGCGCGATTATTAGCAGAATTATCCTTAATGCGCCCGAGCTCTCGGTGAAATGAACGCAGTCTAACCAAGGTGCTTAACCCCGAAGATGGAGGCGGGATACGGACTGGCGCGCTCCCCTTTCGTCCGTATAATCAAATTACTGGGAGTGAAATGAATTGAAGTCATACGCTGTTGAACAATGGGGTTTAATACGAGTTAATAGAAAGTTTCTGTTCGAGTCCACGAGCTGAAAACAGGAGCAGATCCTCGGAGCGATTAGGGCACGATTCCCGGGAGAGGAGGAGGGGAACGGGAAACGAAATCAACAGCAAAGCTATTCACTGTTCGCTATAGAACTGGGTTTTTGTTGTTCAAAAATAGTGTCCATTATCAGTGAATAATAAGACAACAGCATGTAACGAGAAGGTTCCTGGTTCTGTTCTGTTAAGAAGTGTTAAAGGTGGATTGTGTACCCTGCGAATTTCTCTGATTAGACCGAGATTTTAAAACTTCTATCAGGTTATTCATGTTGTTTTCAGATTTATTATGGACTTAATAGTTCTGAGACGGCTTCATTCTAGTCTAGAGGTTGTTTATTTTAAGATAAGTTGTAGGGCTTAGCAAAAAATCGATTTAAAATAAAAATCGAGGAGGCAAAGTCAAATCGATTTGTTTTTTCGGGACATTGATATTTAACATTTTTTGTCATACAGCGCGTACATTTTGTATTCGCCAAGACTTCCCATAGTCTTTCCGTAGTCACTTCCTGCAGCGCATCTTTCTCACTTTCCCCCCGAGAACTGCACAAGCACAAACAAATCTGTCACAGAAAGAACGCTCATATTTGTGTCCTTTAGTCTGACAGAAGCTGAAGCGTCAGTGCACAAAGAAAGAGCTGCTTTTTTCAGCGTGTATAGTTTATGCAAATTAGCCATGTGGTTTTAAGTTTAGTTTCTGTAAAACGCAAACGAATGTGGCAAAGCTGCTTTAAACACGTTCTGATCTCACACAGGCTGATGTGGCTCTATAGGTGATGGTTTATATGTTGTAGAGTTGAGTTTATTTATGCGGATTAGTAATAGTAATAATAATGATGACGATTTTAATTTAGCGTTAATGATTCTCCTGGTGATTGATTAAGAAAATGTAATCAAACGCCCATCCTTACTGTGCACCATATGACATGCTTCCAATTTATTCGGTACAGAAGAGAGGTTTTCATAACATGAACGATACGGTGAACGTTTTGGATGCTGCTGTACGGTCGATTCGAATCGTGAATCAAGTTTTTTTTGCGGGGAAGAAATCGCACAGCTCTAATAACTTGTCAAGTAAAACTATCTGTAACTATGCTGTTATGACCCAGCGCTGCTAGGGGCAAAAAAACAAGATGGAAAATGGAATAAATAAGTCATTAAAATTAAATAAGTAATTTAATTAACAGGAACGTAAAAGGTTAAATTAACAAAACCTGCAAAAATATGTGCATAAAGGAGTGAAATCAAAGCAAAACAAACTGTACAGAAATGAACCAAAAAGGAACGCCACACAAGATGAACAAACATACAAAGGTCATGCAAGACGTCGAGTCCACTAATAGAACATTAAGAACTGAATAAAAACACATGTAACTGAATAAATACACAGTGGTTTAACGCTACACTGTGGAACATTACCGGCAGAGTACTTCTCCCCATGTATTTTCATTGCGCGGGATGTTACTGGACAATAAAATCCTTTCTTATTCCATGCAGACTGCACGTGACTGACTTATATCTCTCTCCTCCTCTTTCTTTCAAGTATCGGTGTCCAGTGGGATTATTTAATTGCGTAGGCTTGCCTCTACATAGAAAGTTTTCTTGCGCAAACATTCAATCCATTCTACGTTGAAATCGAACTAAAGATCATGATGAACTTCTCTCATAATGTGAAAGGAGCAAACTATAGGCGCCAATTCGTGTCACATCGTTTTAAAATGCGGAAAACATCTCTTGAAAATTCTCAAAACAGTCAAAACTAAATATTTCACTTATTTTACCTGAGAGTTTAGTTTTTTGTCCTCAGGATTGTTTTCTCCCTTTTTTTTTACTCATAAATCGCAATATTTTTTGACACGAATAGTCCATGCGTCCCTCTGCCTGTCGATAACGTCCAACTCACTTTTTTTTTTTTTTTTGCCAAATCGTGTGGTTTTGAATGGCCTTGAAAATGGTTCCCAATAGTGTCATAAATATTATCTCTATGGAAAATGTTCCCAAGTATGACTTTTGTACTGCTTTGTCTAATTTCTTGTTCTTGTACTGTATATATTGCCTGTTTTTAGTTAGTTGTCTTTGCACGTTGTCCTTGAGTGTCTAGAAAGGCGCCTTGAAATAAAATGTATTATTATTAACTTCCTATCCACCTTTAATCTCCTGTTCCTACCTCTTCTCTTGCCTTACGGCTCGAAGGTGGCAGGTTCGACTCCCTTTCTGTGTGGCGTTTGCATGTTTCTTGGCTGTGCTTGCGTTATTTTCCTCCCTAAAACTCCTCATCAGTCCAGAACGAGCCCAGACAAACAGGTCAAATGCTCCCGCTGAGGTAGAAGGAAATAAGAGCGGAGGCCGTTTGACAATGCCTCTCCCCGAGCTCTCTGATTCGGCGTCGTAACAAGTGAAGTGCAGACGAGGGGAGTCAGTGAATGATCAGCTGATTACTCATAACGAAGTAGAGCTGGATAATGTGTCTGGTACCTCCATGTGTAATCCGGTGTCTATTCAAAACAATTAGCCATCAGTCCTGCCACTCTAATCGCTCCCTGCGCTGCTCTGTTCATTTGGTGCTGTCATACTCTCCCCGTCGCCCTCGTCATTAAAAACTTTAATTAAGTTCCGACTACAGAGGCTTCCGGTGCCAAAAGGGGGCTCCTGGTTGGTTTTTGGTGCACAAAGCCAAGGGTAAAACTGAAATGAAGTGGCAAAATTGTAACAAAATGAAAACTGAAGAGATGTGGTACAGTATCTGAGCCAGGCTGGCGCCACCCAGTGCCTCCGCTCACTTTCATTTTTCTCCAGCGACGTCAAACTCAAGTGCATCTGGATCCTTTTTGTGGTGAAGCACAACAGTGAACAAAGCAGTCGAGGTGGATGTAGACGAAGCCATACATTTTGTGTTGGCAATGATTACCGACATCGAGGATTTAAAGCCGGAGAAAAGAGAATGTTGGTGAATTTTATTAAAAGAAAGATGTTATTGCCCTTGTTCCAACTGGATTTGCTGTTGTGCCACGATTACTTGGACACCATTGAGTGTTCCAGCGCATTACATACGTCACCACCAAACAGCAGCGATTGGTTAAATAAAAAAAATAAAAAATACCCGCCTACCGTCGAGCGAACGAATCCTAATGATGCGAGGTCAGACGGTTTCCACGAACTGAGACCCTCTGGTGTGTTTTAGGGTGAAATATTGACCAACAAATGTAGCTTCCTGGTAACAAAATGCAGAACTATTGAAGACTTTTTTGCTAGCAAGATAAGATAGACATTCAAACACCTAAAAGACATGGTATTGTAGTTTCAAGGAATCAGTTAAAGCCCCACTCTGTAACTTTTTAGCCAAAATATTGACTCAAAATCATTGTTATTGTGAGAGAATTTGCAGCTTCACTCATACCTGGTTTGTCTCCATGTTCCTTTAGCAGAATATTCCATAGTTGCACGGCATAAAAAACTATTTATCATGGAAAATGTTCCGAATTATGGTTTTAACATTATATTTACATTGATTTTGCAGGTGACGTGCCTACCTCCAGAAAATTACGCAGTGTTGCTTTAAAAACTCAATTGTACAAGTACACAGGGACTTCAATCTCCACATTGTCGAAATAAACTCAAGAAGTGATATTATAGTTAAAGGTTTAATGCTTTAACTATTTCCACAAGGTTTCTGGTGGTGTTAGAGCATCCGCTTGTTGCCATGGAGATGCTATTGCTTTGCCTAGAATGTTCCACAGTAAGGCGTTAAACTTATATCTACCTATTTACTTATGCAGGACCTTGAAAAAACATATACTATGAGCAAGATTCCCTCCCTTCTGTTTTTTTTTTTTACTGTTCTTAAACTGTGCGTTGCAGCGTTGGAATTTCCCCATTGTGGCTCTCTTATCTTATCTCCACAGATCTGACCTATAACCTTCCTTTGTGGTGCTACTTACACATCTAGATACACGATTTGAATGCCGTACCGTGGAGCATGCCCACGCAAAACAATATCACCTCCATAGCGACCCGAAAAGTAGCTCAGTCCACCTTTAATGCGAGGTCTTTCCGAACTTCTCCGGTCTCCTGCGTTTTTCCATCATCGTGTAATTGACCCTCCACCAGGAAAGTCACAAAACGCACCTTTAAATTATAAATGTGTTCATGGATTAAGTTTGTGTGGTTAATTACATTTTAATAATCAAATCGAGACCCAGCCAATAGAAATGATCCGATTCAATAATGGAGAGGTCAGAGGTCTCCAGCCAATCCTCTGTGAGTAAAAGCATGCAAGACTTTGGAGGAAGAAACTTTTTAAAAAGATAATTATCATGAAATTAAAATTAAAATCACCTGAACGCCATACCGCGGAGCATTCCAGTAAAAAAAACAAAAAAACAGTAACATCTGTTATGGAAATTTTCACATAATCATTACTAAGGGTTCGCTCGAGGACTTTCAAACTACAACAGACCACTTAGTCATAATATATCTCCTTAATGATGTCTTTCCATCTTTGTTGAATTCAATTTGCTTCCATATGTTATTTTATTTTTATTTCTAATGACCCAGCGTTGTGTCTGACTTGTCCTTGACGCTGTGTGGGAACTATAAGCTCCTGTTTGTGAATCTTTTGGGGCTGCTATAGTAAGTGTGACCAGACGTCCCAATTTACCCGGGACAGTCCCAGTTTTGAGCCCTGTGTCTCCTGTCCCGGCAGATTTATCCAAAAACCAGTGATTTGTCCCCGTTTTATACAAGAAATGTCCCAGGCGTCCCTATTTTTGACCAATCTGAGCCCTGCCAACAGTAAAGAGTGGCATGCATTGTTATTTAGGTAAAATACAGAAAAGCTGCTTAAAAAGACAACAAAACACAAAGAAAATGTGACTATACAGACTCGCATTAGTGCCGAGTGCAGAACAATGGTCACTCTAGGTATAGTATACGCTCTGGATGGTTATTGTAAACACAAGAGATGGAGAGAAACGGCTTTGTGAGGAACAGTCGGGGCTGTGATTTTGTGCACAATCACTGGAATAAATCAGACTCTTTGATCTCAGGCAACTTCTCAGTTTTGTTCTTTATAATTTAGAAATTCCACAACACTTCTCCATGAAAACCAGAAAAGTAACTCAGTCCACCTTTAATGCAAGGACTTTCCGAACTTCTGAACTGAACCCATGTCATTGTTACCTAGAAAAACAGGCATTCTGACTGTGAGCGGGGTCTCCTCTCCACAGATCTGACCTTGAACTTGGTCTGGTTTGGTCTCCTTGAAGATAGAAAGACTTAATACCATACTGCGAAACATTCCAGACAAAGCAATAACGTCTCCATGGAGAAAAGCACTTGACGGACCCTCCACGAGAAAAGTTACGCAGCGAAATGACCTGGTTCGGTAAAGGAGAGGTCTACAACTAATCCTCAGTGAGTAAAAACAACCCATAACATCTCCATAGAGACCAGAAAATTAACCCAGTCCACCTTTAACGCAAGGTCTTTCCGAACTTCTCCGGTCTCCTGCATTTTCCATCATTACCTGGAATACCGTGTCCATACTAAAGCGCTAAATGTGATTGACCTTCCACCAGAAAAGTCACAAAACGCACCTTTAAATTACCGACTAAACGCGTTAGTGGATTAAGCCCGCGCGGTTAATTACTCTTTAATAATCAAATCGAGATCCAGGCATTTGAAATTATCAGTGATCCGATTCGGCGATGGAGAGAACGGCGACCAGAAAAGTAACTCAGCCCACCTTTTAATGCAAGGTCTTTGCGAACTTCTCCGGTCTCCTGCGTTTTCCATCATTACCTGGAATACCGTGTCCATATAAAAGCGCGTGTGATTGGTGAAAGTCATTGGTAATCCTCCCCGCGCTCCTGCTCCCAGATATAGTCCCTCCTACGGCACCGAGCCCATGTCATTGTAACTCACTCCCTTTTACCCTTGCGGACTTGTTTTGTATTCCAGCCGCTCATAATGAATATATCGATTTACATTTTAGGGCCCGGCCACAAGTCGCAGATAGTGATGACAATATTTCTGCAGGCAATAAGGTGAGGAGATTAAAAATGGATCCCAGGGAGGAGAGGGATGGAGCGAGGGAGCGAGCGAGGGAGGCGGTAGAGACATGTCCGTCAAAGTCCACTCTTCCCTCGCGCTATCTGATGGAAGCGTGCACTCAGCCATGCTCATTATTAAATCTATTTTGAATTTTATACTCCGAGTCCTGTGTCCGCGACAGTTTTGGCCCAGGTGTAATAAAGAAAAATGTGTTCCAGATAAGGCCAAAATGACATTAATAGGACAAAAACAGCAAGTTCACAATATATACTTGGTTAGAGGAGAGTGGAGAGAGTTTTAATGGTGCAAAATATAACTTCTCATGTGGGCGGGCGGCTAACTGTAATGGAGAAGATATACCTCATATATACGCCATGTTCCGCACTGTGGCATTAAACTTGTGGTTAAACCCGGCAGCTTTTCCCTACCTTGGTATCTGTAAATTTGACTGTGTTAAATAAAAAAGTAAATAAATACAAAACGTTTTTTTCTGGTCGAAGGTGCACTACCTAATTTGTCTCGACTATTTTTTATATTTTTTTGGGCGTGAAATCTTTCTTTTTCCATGCAGATAAGTAAGCGCCGCCATCATACCGAGTTATAAGTCAGATCTATGGTGAGGCGTAAAAATGCTTGGCACGTTCCACAATATGGCATTAAACTTGTCTTTCTCCATGGAGTGAAGCAGGTAACAGGTTACAGATCTGTGGAGATGCAAGTCCACGAATATTACAGTAAGAATTGAATAAAAACACAGTGGTTTAATGTAGGGATGTCCTGATCCGATATTCAGTATCGGTACTGGCTCCTGATCCGGCTCTTTTATGAGTATCGGACATCAGATTCAGTCACGTGATCAGACCGATCCAGTTTCACATGTTTTTGCAGCATTGCCGCGCTTTGGTTAGGTCGGTGAGGCTTTCGTCATATAATTTCGTTGACTTTTTGGAGCTAAGGTAGATTACAGAGACGGCGCTACCGAAGCTATAAAAAAAAGTATCAGATCAGTATCGGAAGCCAAAAAATCTTGATTGGGACATCTAGTTTAATGCCATGCTGTGGAACATTGTAGGCAAAGTACTTTTTTGTTGTGAGTGCGGTGGCCTCTCCTCAGAGCTGATTTTATTTTAAAAATTTATGTCGTACGGGGAGAAATTTCAGATAAACCTAGCATCTCCATGGCAACGAGCATAAGTGGTGAACCTTCCAGCAGAAAAGTTACTGAGGCTGCGTTCAGACTGCAGCCTGAAATGACCCAAATCCAATTTTTGTTCCCCCATACGTGACCTGTATCTGAGTCTGAACAACATAGATTTGATTTTTCCAGTCCACTTGGATATGTGCTCCTAAAACCGATACATATCCGATCTTTTGACGCGAGTCTGAACGGCCAAGTCGCACAAAACGTCATGGCCAAAAACCTCGTCCTTCTCCTTCTCAATCTCCTCTTTAAAACAAATAAACCGCACATGTTCTGGCTCCGGTACAACAGCAACTTTAAAATCACCAGATGCTCAATGTTTGCGTCCATGTTTAGGTGACTTCCGTAAACACTTCTTGATTATTAGACAATAAAATCCTTTCTTATTCGATGCAGACAGCACGTAACTTACTTATTCTGACTTCAGGAGATGCTTATACCATATATCTGTACTGGGGCAAGACCTTTTTAGCTCAAATACACAGGGAAAATTCAGGTACCAGGCCTTTAATGTCCTTTACATAAGGAAATTACATTTGACCCATCCTCAGATCCTTTTCTCCGTTAATAGTTATAGCTGCAAAGCTCAAGAACAGAAACACATTTATCAAAGAAAAAGTACATAAAATAACAAAAACATAACCTCAGACAAGTCCAGTTTCATCTGTATGTCCTAGAAAGGAGTCCACATCTGTTCAACATAAGAACAGAAACGCGGTTTGAAATGAAACGCAATTGAAAGAACAAACATTGAACAAACAAAAGAAAAAAAGTTGTCTCCCAGCTGAAGGTGACATGTATTCAAACCCACCTGGTCTGTGCACTGACCCTGTGACCCTCTGGAACAGATGCATTGCGGTGTACGGCAGAATGACAAAGCGTACAATGTCCCATAGTGTGATTCTGGGTCATCGTGACGGATCTATACCCGTCTTTGTCAAGCGGACCCGTGTACGGAGGCACATACGCTGGGTTTGTGAGAGAAGAAAAGACTACAGCTCTGGAACGCTGTTTTCTATGGCCTCGGTATGTCGTGAATGAGAGTGCAGCAGCCCTCCCACACAGCACAGGCAAAAGTGACAGGCGTTTGTGTACAACACCATCTTTAACGGCCATTTTGGGAAATCTGAAGAGCTTAAATTGTATGGATGTAACAATAACCGAAATATAGTGATATCGTATCGTCAAAGGTCTCACAATAATATCGTGGACCATCACAATACATCAAATCATAAGTCCCTTTGCTTAAATGTATAGTTCTGATGCAGAAATAGCTAAAAAACCAGAGGGAACTACATAGACCATGATCCTTTGCTCCGTTTCAGTGCAGACGACATGAAGAAATAACTGTTTTAAGGATTTTGAAATCTTCATTCTTCGGATTAAGTCTCGTGAAGGCATTTTTAGAGGAAAAAGTAGCAGATTCTTTCAAAATATTGGAATAAATATGTTACGGTGAGATGTTTATGGTGAAAATATCGTACAGAGAGATTTGGATTTCGTTCCATCCCTAATGACAATAAATGTTTGTGAACAAATGACTGGTCAAAGCATTTTATAATGTCAGTCTTGTTATTATGTAGAATATCGTAATATCTTGAGCTTTCCCACCACATCGTGAGTCCCACGATATCGCAATAAATATCGTATGTGAGCTTCATACCCTGATTATATCGTATCGTGAGACTTGGATATCATTACATCCCTATTAAATTGGCGACTAAATGTGTTTATGTATTAGGGCTGTGAAATTACATAACATTTGAATCAAGACACAATGAGAAGAATTATCAATGATCTGATTGTTTTTTGTTTTTTTATGGAGAGTCCTACATCCAATCCTCTGCACTTGCACCAAAAACTTGGGCAAAGTTGAAGATAGCAAGATCATTTTACTTTACTTTATTTCAAATGGATTTTTTGCCCAGCCCTACAAGTTAAAATAAATGATCTATAGACTAGAATGAAGCAGTCTCTGAACTAGTAAATTGATAATAAATCTGAAAACAAGGTGAGTAACCTGATAGAAATTTTAAAATCTTGGCCAAATCAGAGAAATTTGTAGTGTGTCAGTAACAGCAGGTAAAAGATCTCTCAACTTTTCGGTTGTAGGTCCGTTTTTCTATGGATGTGTCACTGCTCTGCTTGGAATGTTCATTTGTTTTTATTATAGTCACCTTGTTTTCCTCTTTTCACAATATGGCTTTAAACCTTTCTATCTTCTTGGAGACCAAACCACATCAAGCTACAGATCAGATCTGTGGAGTGGTGACCCTGCTCACAGTCAGAATGGGTGTTTTTCTAGGTATTTTTGAGCTATAAAATTACCTGTAATTGAATAAATGTAAGGTAGAGCTTAATAATATTATATATTATTATTGTCATTATTATTTCTATTTATATTATTATTGTTTATCTTGATTGCATCACACTTTTTTCCTTTTATTTTTGCACTAATCTGTCCTGGAGCTACTGTGACTGTTGAATTTCTCCACTGCGAGATCAATAAAGTCCAATCTTATCTTATCTTAGAGCTGTTTAATGTCATACTGTGGAACATTCCAGGCAGAGCACTGACTCTAAAAGTTCCATAGTGCACCTTTAAGCGAAACACATACACAATTCAAACAGAACAGAAGAAGACAATGACGCACTTTTCCTTATTTATTTGATTGTAATTTTTCTGTTGTCACAATATCCTCGCAAAAGTGTAACTGCCAACAACCTCTCCGTTCATCAAGTCTGGAACACCTAGCGCACATCTCCTTGACAACAACACGCTTTCTGCTTTCTTATTCCACAGAGGTTTTAGCCGCCATCTCAACAAAACTGACAACATTTACACCACTTATCCCCGCACGATAAACCTGCCTTTGTTACACGGCAGGTTCAAGCTCTTCCTTTTCCACAATCTGATCCGACTCGGAAAAAAGAAACAAAACGCCACGTCAACAGAGATCTCCACGACAAATCAGCCGCGGAGGATTTGAAGTTTCGCCGTGGTGGGATAGGACATTTCAAATTCTCTTTCTTCTCCGTAAAGCAACACTGGAAATTAATTGCATGAGACGGCCAACAATGGAAAAGGCTATCGCTGAGATCCGGGTTCAATTTCCTAGCAATAAATTTGAGAGAGTCGAAGTATCATTTTAGCAAGGCTGCAAAATAATATGATTGGAAATGGAGTTCTTTCAAATTGGACCAGAAACCCAGCCAATTCTGCTCCAGATAAGTTTGTACGAAGCGGCTGCCAATGTATCCATATCGTACATTAAACATGGCGTTCAATATATCTGCATTATTTAAACCAGCGCCTGCAGGAAAATAGAGCGGCCAACCCAAACTGCATTTTAATAACAATATTAAAGGAGGAAATCCAGCGTAAAAGTGCATTTGCATAGCATTACCACGGCGACCTTGGGGAGATGTGTTACGCGGCTGCGGAACAACTTTGGCCGTGACTTTTGTGGACTGTCAAATAAACATCGAGCAGCGAGAATATGGGTTGTAATAGAGTTAAAGACGCAGTACGGGACTTTTTAGTAGAAGAGCAAACACGTGCGATCTCCACGGTAACTTATCGCTTTGTCTGGGATATTCCATTGTTTACAGGGAGTCTTAAAAGGGTCTTAAATTTCATGTTACTAAAGTAAGGCCTTAAAAAGTCTTAAATTATGTTTCCAAGTCGTATTTTTTTCACAAAGGTTTTAAATTTCATTAACCTTTTTGTTTGTATACTCAAGCCCGAAAGACTCGATCGCCGATGTCGTTTCTAATCCCATTTATTTAGGAGTGAATTATATTTTTTGAAAAACGCTAAAAAATACATTCCCGAACCATTTTCTTTCAACAACTTTCAGTTTCTCTTCTTCACCGTCAGTAATCGATTCTCACTTGTTGCTTCTGGCGGCTTTTGGGCTTTGGCCTGTGCAGTGGGAAATCAACAAACGCAAGTGTAAGGCTGCTCAGAAAGTTGTTTTCTAACGTTTCCAGACACTAATGAGTGAACCAGGCAGAGCGTTTTGTTTGTCAGACTCGTGGCTGTTGTCAGATGGGTTAAAGTGGAGTTAAGCTTCTTCAGTCTGAAGCAAATTGGTGTTTTACGTGGAAGTTCAGAACTTGCCCCCATCACTACACTAGTTTGTTGCTTTGACAGACTCACTGCCACAGTGAGATCTCCATCGAGGAAACACTGATCTGTGCTGTTTTTTGGCTTCTGACAGAATTCAACCACCTCCAGCAACGGACTTTAGCTTCAAACGTGCCGGAGTTCCACTTTAATTTTCTATTGTCGAAAAGTCCAGGCATAGAAAAAAACATCTCTATGGAGACGAGCAGATGGTGTTTTATCCATCAAAAAAAGTTACTTTCAATTAAAATTTGCCTAAAGCAGTGACCATAGCTGCAACACATTTGGTTTTTTGAGTAACACCAGATTTAAACCAATTATTCTAGGTAGTCTAAAAGTGGACTACATACAGTAATTACATTGATGTTTTGTGAATTAGCCATGGCTATAAACACTGTGATACATGCATCGGATTATTTTGACACAATGATCTATGTTTATTGTATCTGTCTCTATGAAATAAACAATAAATAAGCAAATAAATAAATTTCCACTACAGTTTTTAATAAGAAATTATGTAAAAGAGAAGAGAAAAGTGGACAGTGTGAGAAACCCTTGTCTGTAGTTTGATTTGTTATTTTTTCCCAAGAATAATCTGTATGAAGATAAAGCACCAAAATTGGACCAGGACCAAACCAGGTCTACTTCCAAACTAAGTTAAAACCACGGCTAAACTAGGACAAATGTGAACCTAATCTTCTTTGAGGCCAAACCAGCCCAAGTTACAGGTCAGATCTGTGGAGAGACAACCCCGCTCACAGTCAGAATGCCTGTTTTTCTAGGTATTACAAGGTACCGCATATCAAATCTGTACTAGACCAGGACTAGGACTCAACTAAAGGTTCAAACCAAAGCCAAACCAGGACAAATGTAAATCCACCCAATACTTCATGTTAAAGTGAAAGTATTTCCAAGTTTAACTGCATATCCAACCCCACATTAAAGCTTTATTTTTGCATAACGAGTCTGTATCCTAAACTGCGACCAGGCCCAAACTGTATTTAGTCAGGCTTTCCTCAGCACTTTATCCCCAATGGGACAAATTAAAGAAATCCGAAAGGTCAAACAAGTCACAAACTCCCAAATATATGCTCACAGCTACTTCCCCCTCTCGCACTCTCTCGCTGCAGCACAAACCGGAACATGAACTCATATTAAAGATTGTGTGTATACAGCGGAGCTATAATGAGTGTCAAAATGAACCAACCAAAGCACAGCCAAAGGGGAGGTTTGTAAAGGAGGTTTAACTGTATATTTCTTAACTCTGCAATTTCTGTATTTGTTTCTGTAGACAAATTGCTCCTTGTGTCTCAGCCTGATTTAGCTGTTATGTAGTCCGTCTTATCTGTCAAGCCATGAAAACAAAGAAACTATCTGAAAATATTAAGATTGAGAAAAGGTTTTAAACCTTTTCTGCTTAAATGACAGAAGGAAATCATTGTTTTACTGTATTGTTGTTGAAAAGGAAGGACGTCTGGTGTAGAAACCCAAAGAGCAACCTTCCGAGATCAACTTCCATGAGAGAATCAGAGAGCAAATACTCTAACCTCGACTATACTATGAACATTCGGGTAAATAAACTGATACGTTGCTGCTGTGTGAAGCTGACTGAAGGCACTACTCTGGCAGAAGCTCAATTAGACGTTAACCTAAAGACCGCCACAACCTACAGGAGAATTTGCCTGATTTTGGCTGCGATTTTCTTTTCCTCGAGTTCGGGGAGGCATGACCTGACATTGTGACCTCGTGTGTGATTATGAAGCCGCTGCGCTCCTCGTGTGTGTGTGTGTCAATGTGACTCTGACCTGCACTGTAATGTTTTATCCACCAAACCACGGCAACAGCCAATAAAACAGAGCGTGAGGAACAAGGAACAGACGGAGTGATGGACACAGGGCGCAACATAAACATCGGTAAATAGCAAAAAATGATTATTCCTCACCTCTCGTAAAGTTGTAAATTTAAACTGCAGCATCTCATCTGCATGATTCATCTAATTTGTCCTCAAATAATGGCATCCAGTCCACAAAACAGCGCTGTTGATCCAGTTTGAAGTTTCTCTAAAAAGTAAAAAGGTGAGATAGTTCCGTTCCTCATGTGTGTTTGTTTCCATCCACACAGCGCACGGATCGAGGTGAAGCTGCAGATCAGCGACAGTGACTCTACTTCCTGTGGACTTTATGTATTTGAAGTATTGCACCCATGAGTCCTGCACAGGTTTAGGTACGCGCGGATACCCGATGGGTGAACCGCAAATTTTATTGAAACGGGTGAAAAATGTGCTGTTTTGGATGTGGGTTGGACGCAAGAGAGCGCGGGTCTACAAAAGGGTTTACAAAAACATTGTGTGCTCATAAAAAAAAGGGCTGGATTTTAGTGAAGTGCAAAAAAATGCCATTGTTTTTACAAGATGATTCAATGTAAAAATCCGTTTTCGCTGCACAAGCGCATTCCCAGAAATCTCTGTCGCTTTCATTTTCAAACCACACATACGATGTCCTGCAGTTCAGAACGACTCCCGAGGATCTGAAAAGAAAATTAGCGAGTGGAGAGTTTAAAGTTGTGGCTTTTTTTTGGCTTTTCATTTGGGTGCGGTTCAGGTCTCAGTATTTATTTATAGCGGGTCGGATCGGGTGCGGGATTTTATTTAAATTCTGTCGGAAAAGAGGTCGAGTGCGGATTGAGGTATGACGGGTACGGGCCGGTGCGGTTTGTCAAAATCAGACCCGTGCCGGACTCCGATTGCACCACATTTCACAAATAGCAGTAACACCATTTTGACTTGTGTCTAAAAGTGCAGAACTCTGATCTTTTGAACACTTAAGGAAGAGTCTGAAAGCTGCAGTCTTTGTGATCAGAGATTTTAAGTCTCGTAAGATTCTCCTCATATCTGTAGTGTGCGTGTTCTTGTACGTTTAAAAATCGTTTAAGACCAAAACATTTATTTTATTTTTATTTTATTTAACCTATATTTAACCAGGTAAACCAGTTGAGAACCAATTCTCATTTACAATGGCGACCTGGCCAAGAGGCAGCATTAACAAGCAGCACATTAAACAGACACATTCATACAAAGCAAATAGAGCAACATGGACAATAACGACAGTGATAATAAAGGGCTACAACTAGATACAAAGCAAACAGTGCAGCATAAACAATAACAACAGTAGTAATAAAAGGCGACAACTAGAAAAAAGAAACAAAAACTAAAAACAGGTGCAATGATCTTGCACAGTAACATGCAGTGAGTTCTTAAATGTGCTGATTGGAATAAACACGGTGAGTTTAAGAGAGCGCTGCAAACTGTTCCAGTCGCTTGCAGCGGCGAACTGGAATGACAGGCGACCAAAGGAAGTGCGAGCTTTAGGGATGACCAGATTAATCAGACTGCTGGAGCGTAATGTACGGATTGAATGATGAATTTGGAGAAGTGAGCGAAGATATTGTGGAGTTTTGCCAATGAGAGTTTTGTAAATGAAAAGATATCAATGGATCAGTCTGCGGGAGAAATCCTGCAGTGTGGCGGCCTTAAGTTGTGTTTTAACAGTTATTTCGTTATTATCAGGACCATGAACGCTTGTATCGATCACTGGCTCCGGAAATGTGCAATTTAAATCCATTTTGTATTTTTTTCTTGAGCCTTCAGACTATCTTCTAATGTTCTTGGCAGTGTTGGCAAATGCACTGTGTCTGAATGGTAACTACTGAACATTATTCCTTAGAGATGTAGAAAGAGCATCAATAACAGAGCTGTGTAAGTTATTCCATCAAGTGAAAACCGTACAATAACATTTCCGAGAGACGAGCGGATGACCTCCACCTGGAAAGCCCCGTAGTTCATCTTTAACTGAGAGCTCTATAAGCGTAAGTTCTTCCATAACTAACGGAGTACAGGCCGTCTTCTCCGTCTATAGTGCGAGCGGGGCTGCAGAGGTCTGATGTTCCATATTCATGACGGGTTTCTATTGACGGGGCGTGTTCTGATAAGAGCGATGCTGAGTTGCACAGATAGTACGTTAGCTGGATCACACGAATGCTAATACATCAGATACCGATGCAAATGTGGGCCCCAGTCATTTCGGAGCTCGAGTGGATTATTTATTCCCATTTTACACAATTTATTTCAAGTTCCAGCCGCTTGCGTATTCAACGCTGCTTTCCAGTCTTGGCCGAGATGCTTTGGGGGTAATTAATAGTGTATTGCTTGTAAGGGGCCAATTACCGTCTGGTTTTAGCTTAAACATAAGAAATTCTGCTATAGGCTCTGTGATGTTATAGCTTTGTATCCTCAAATACACTTGACATTTTGTGTTGTAAAACATAAAAATGCACAATGTAACTTTTAATAACAATAAAAATGTTGCTTTACGCTTATAATTCATCCCATTCACTCCAAACACAGTAATAGTAAGGTAGTACTGTAGCTTGGGTTGTCAAAAGTATACAAAATCAGATACTAACCAATACCAAAACAATATCGAAACTAGATACTTATTTTTTTCAGGTATCAATACTAAAAAAAGTCCCATTCAGGGTACAGGAATGAAGCCTTTCTGAGCTTTTAGAGTAATCTTGAGCTGTATCAGAACAAGTATAAGAGCACATAGACTAGTATACGCCCATGGACCTGGTTTAGACCTGGTTTAGACCTGGTTTAGACCTGGTTTAGACCTGGTTTAGACCTGGTTTAGACCTGGTTTAGACCTGGTTTAGACCTGGTTTAGACCTGGAGCACTATGGAACCTACCTGGAACACTGAGGGATTACACAGATATAAGGCCGCATGGGAATATAAATGAAAGTACTGTTCTTTAATGTTGCACATTCTAGTATCTTAATAGTTTTTTACTATCATTGTGTTAAAGGTGCACTGTGTAACATTTTCTGGAGAATGCTTTGGTTTAAGTTTTCTACTGTATGGCATTAAACTAATCTGTCTTTAGTTTTATTTAAAAAAATATATATCTTAAAAAACTTTACTAATTCACCTCTCCACCAGTCTAACCGTTAATTTGGCTCGCAAATCTCCGTGGAGATTCTTAAGTTTATGGCCATACTGTGGAACATTCTAGGCACATCTCCATGGAGACAACCAGGTGACAGACCCTCCACCAGATAAGTTACAAGTATTGAGAATAGTCTATTTTTTGGTATCAAAATCGATTCAAATTTTCTGGCAGAAGGTCCTAGGGTTGTCAAAAGCATTAAAAATCAGTTGCCGATCAATACTAAAACTAGTATCGAAACTAGATACTCATTTGAGCAGATATTGACACTAAAAAAAATCACATTCACAAGACAGAAATGAGCCTTTCCTGAATAGCTGTAGAATGGGCTGGGGGCCAAATGTGTGGCCCTCAAACCAGTTGTTTTGGCCCTCAGGCTTCCAGGTGAATTGGCCCATATTACCTCAAGTAATACTTTTTATGGCATGTTTTTGAAATAAACCTTGATCAAGCAAATTTAGTGTGTCCTTTTGAGGGTCTAAGCCTGAACAAAGGTCTGGTGGGTCTTTCAAACTTGTTATAAATGCACAGATTTGAATTACTCACTGTTTTGACCCTCAGTCTATGACCCTCACCCTGCCCTGTGTTTTAACATGTGGCCCTTGATGCAAAAAGTTTGAACACTCCTGTCTTAAGCTGTATCAGAACAGGTATAAGTGCACATAGTGAAATGTTCAAAATCACATTCTACCGTCTAAAGAAAGCGTATTTTATCATCATTGTGGTATTGGAATCGGTATTGAGTATCGAGTTTATTCCTTAGCATCGAAATTGTCTTTTAAACGTAAGTATCGTCACGCTAATTGTAGCCAGAGTTGCCCTTGGTGAAGTGTCTTGCCTAAGGACACATCAACAGAACAGTGGTCTCCTCTAACCACTGAACCACTGTTTTCTCATACAGGTTTGTCAGTTTCTTGTCTCCATGGAGATCTTATTGGTTTGCCTGTGTAATTTTCCGCAGTATGGCATTCAGTGTATACTAGCACTGATTTTACGGGTGCTTTTAGCAATGATGGGGGTCACCTCTCCACAGATCTGACCTGTACCTTGGTCTGGTGGAGTCATATGTATATAAAGAGATGGATTTATTGTGAAACATTCCCGCAAACCAATGGCATCTCCATGAAAAACAAGCTTCACCAGAGAACGTTACGCATCCATTCCCTGCTTAAATCAGCTGGGACGGGAAGGGCATCCGGCTTTAAAACCCAAACTGACCCAGCGTTTCTCTGTGGGAACTGATATGAGACGGGAAAAATGCTCATATCACCGGGTTGTCTCGTATTATCACACATTTGCATAATTGTTTGGATCCACATTTCTCATTTCAGTAAACAATGGGACTTGATCGAGCTGACATTTATGAATTCAATATAACACAAGGTAAAACTGTCGGGGTAACGCACTGCCAGCAATTTCCCTCAGATCAGACCTGTCACTGCTGTTTCCACTATTTAGACCACACCGTGCAATAATACCAGGAAATAGATGCATCCCAACTGTTTCCATCGCTTATTTTAATAGGCTTGTTTGAATGGGACACACATAGGGATTCAAATAACGACCGTTTTTATCTGTTTTGTGGCGTAAATAACGTTAAAGCTTTTCCAGACTCAGACCCAGAGGCCGTCCCATAATTGCGAAAGGTGCCGATGTTCCCCGTTAACAAAAATACAAGCAAAAAACAAAATCTGGTCAAGCTAAGATGACTTGAATGAAGAAAGTTTTACCGTGATTTGAGTAAATTTCACTTCACGCCAGCGGAATAAGACTTTTTTTAGTTAAAATATGAAAATACATCGTGCTACACTTAAAATAAGAAAAACAACAAGTTTTTGCACTTAAAATAAGAAACTATCAAATGTTGCTTGAATTAAGGAAAAAAACAATTATTCCATTGGTAGATCATTTTACTTGTCAAGTTGAATTTACTCAAATAAAGTAAAATGTTCTTAATTTACGCCATTTTAACTTACCTAGCTATTGTTTTTTTTCCCACTGGGTGGGCCGTCCTCATCTCAGGTTATCGTTGTGAACTCATAAAACAGCAGCATGTAGAACTTTGTACATGACTCCCTGCACATCAGCCCGGAGCAGAAGGTCTGAGGTCGGGTAACAGCAGCAGTGAACAGCGGGACTCGGGAGGACTCACCAAAGCCCCTCAGGACGGGATTGTGGGTCCATTCCTTGCTCTCGTGCCACCCTCCTCCATGTGCTAGTTCCAGACAGGGGTGAGTAAGACTATCGTGCAGTGAAAGCGAGAGTGCTCAGTGGAGTACACGTCTGGGCAAATTTCTCCGGTCCTCTACGTTCGAGGACTGCGGCAGGTTCCGAGTTGGCACAAAACATCCGGACAGAAGCGCCGATCCAGGTTGGTTTGTTATATCTTGTTCTGAGTGGTCCATCTTCCACACCGAGGCACGTAACCAGTCCCCGCTCCAGCTTCTCTTGAGCCCAGCCTGAACCAGAGCTGCTCCCGTTGGTTCAGGAGTCTGAGTTTGGATCTAGTCCGACTGTAGCATTTCTCACACGAGGCTAAATGCAGTTCATTTTATAAGTTCAATCAACTGAATAGGACCTATTCAGAGTCTAAACTTTTGGGCTTTCGCATGTGCAGTGGCAAATCAACGAAGGTAAGAATATGGCTGCTTATAAAGTTGTTTTCTAACGTTTCCAGACACTAATGAGTGAACCAGGCAGAGCGTTTTGTTTGTTAGACTCGTGGCTGTTGTAAGATGGGTTAAAGTGGTGTTAAGTTTCTTCAGTGTGAAGCAAATCGGCGTTTTACGTGGAAGTGAAGAACTTGCCCCCATCACTACACTAGTTTGTTGCCTTGACAGACTCACACGCTTTTGACAGTATTCGACCACCTCTAGCAATGGATTTTAGCTTCAAACATGCCGGAGTTTCCCTTCAACTTGTATTTTCGTTGATTTGACAGTCTATTATTCATACATGCTTCAGGAGAAGCATCTGGACCTCCTCAAATTTTAGCTGAATACTCCTGGTTTACAAGGACTCTAACACAAACGTTACATAATGGATTGAATGAATATATATGTATTCACTGATCATGGGCGTTCACCCTGTTGAACAATCAATTGCAAATCAAGTGTACTTTGGATCACTGTTGCATTTTTTTCTTTCCTCCCTTCTTTCCTTTAGCGTGCACTTTATGTTAAACCTTAAATATAATTAATACATTTCAGACTCTCTTTCTACTGGGAAATACCAACTAGCAAACAAACTAACCTTCTAACCAACGCTCCGGGCTCCAGCGCTGTCAATTACCGGCTGCACTTTGCATAGAGCAGCAGCCCGGGCTCGGACCAGTTCATTAATTGATCCGCGGAATTCCCGACTGAGGCAAAAACAGCTCAATAGGACGTCTTACCCCATAGTGTCCACCGGGGGAGTCCTTACACATGCCATAATGTGCGAGTGGACGTGCGCATGGTGTTCTGTCACGGTACAAAGGCGGCGCGGTGTGGGGGCTCATTACGGGGGAAAGTATTGGAAAGCGAATCGCGCTGTTTCATTGATCCGGTCGTTATGGTAACGTACCCCAGGCCAAACACACTTCAGCTTGTTATAATTACAGTTTAGTCATGAGCGGGGTTAGGCGCGCTTTAAATGTGAACTGTGGAACTTTTCTGGTCAAGGGTCGCGGCCTCCTCGTCTCCATGGAGATGTTATTGGTTTGATGGGAATATGTGTCTAATACTGACAGCTACATGGTCATAGCAGTGGTGGAAGAAGTGCTCCCTTTTGTTAAAGTAAAAGTACAAATACTGAAGCAAAAAACACTCAACACACACACGTTAAATTATCACCTGAAAAATCGTAAAAAGTCCCAAGTATTTCGCACTGATTTTTAAGTCTAATAAAGCTGCAAATGCACTGATTTTTGCTGAATTTTGTTCAGGAGAAACAAATAAATCAGTTGTTTTTTGCTAGATGGTTTTATTTTTGTATATTTTTACTTGCTCAAATTATGAACATTATAACAATAAACTCATCCTTTTCAGCAGGTTTCAAACTATAATAAGAAATACCTTCATTTTTCAGTCCAGTTCTAAAAAGAGAGAGACCTAAAATGTCCAATCCAACTTTATTTGTACAGCACATTTTATAAACAAAACCGTTTCCAAAATCTAAAAAGTCAAAGCAAAATTATGTTCAAACAAAAGGAACGATTATAATCAATAGATACAAGAATAATAATAAAATCAATGAATAAAAAATAAGGATGAAATCAACAGATAAAGGCACGACTAAAAGAATAAAATTGATAAAAAACAATAAAAAAAAATAAAAAAACAACAACAGAAAACCACAGGGTGTTAAAAGCCAGAAAATAAAAGTTTACAGTACTTTACTACTTTTACTTTTTTGTTACATTGGTTCAAGGTTAGATTTTGGGTTCAATTCCCGCCCGTCCATGTCTTTCTGTGTGGAGTTTGCATATTCTCCTTGTGTTGGAGTGAGTTTCCTCTAGACACTCTGGTTTAGGGTTGATAAAACATGCACTATCGGTCAAATCTTTCAGCTAAGGTCGTCCTGACCAAGACTAGCTCAACTTGAAACCCACGGACAGGCAAAAACAACACACAACTTCACTTACAGACCACAGGTTATGCTCTGTTTTGTCTTCTGATGTGCACTGCCTGGCCAAATAAATAAATAAATAAATAAAGTGGCGCCACCTGGATTTAACTAAGCAAATATGTACGAGGTCGCTGCAGTTGGTCAGATCCAGGTTCAGCAACAGTGTGTGAAAAACTAATGCATTCGCCATGGCATTGTTTCCGTAAGCTTCTGCAATGTCACAAGATTTATTTCGATCCAGTGTTGCATTCATTTTTCACCAAGATCTGATGATGGTCGAGTCTGAGTCTTCTCCAGCACATCCCAAAGATTCTCAAAATGATGCCTCTTGCTCCCTGAACTGCTCTTTCACATTTTGAGCCCGATGAATCCTGGCATTGTCATCTTGGAATATGCCCGTGCCATCAGGGAAGAAAAAAAACATTGATGGAATAACCTGGTCGTTCAGTATATTCAGGTTCAGCTGACCTCATTCTTTGAGCACACACTGCTGCTGAACCTGGACCTGACCAACTGCAGCAACATCGGACCTGTTTCTTAGTTAAATCCAGGTTGCCACTTTTTTTTGTGTATGTTATAATGTAGTTTCCTCATCAAACAGGCCGGGAGTAGTTTTTTGTTTCATTCCCACATGTTTAACACACATACCATGCACTGGGGATGGCGAAAACAAAAAAATAAAATAAAATCTTGACTAACCACCGAGTCTCTTTAACCGTTTAAAACTGTTTTAACCGTTCAGTTTAAAACCTATTCTAAATCTAATCGCTATTTGAAATCACAGCCATTTGGACTGAAGCCGCGCTGCCGCCGGTTCTCACATGTGACAGCGCTGAAGATAAAGGTGTGAGAAGCTTATTTGGAACATCGCCATGGCTCAGTTCAGAAAATGACCGCTCCCAAAAGACTCTGCTTACAGACAGCGGAGCTCAAGTCTGTCAACGCCACACATGAGGCATTTATACACGGACACGCACATAAGGCTCAGTTTAACCCAGCAGTCATGACTTTAGTCCACAATACGCACAAAACCATGAGTATAAAACGCCAAAACATCCAACAGTCGCCTACACAACAAAAGCACTTCTGTGGAAACTCAAACTGCAGCTCGTAGCAGCACTAAAGCTGTAGAGATAAACAGAAACACAGAGAAAGCACTCGGCGGGGCACAGTTAGCATATTTAGCACAGTTAGCACGGTAGGTTAGGTTTTCTCACCTGTAGAAGAGGCTTGAGGGTGTTGCATTTTGAAATGAAGCATCATCGATGATGTGCTACTATTGTATTTTAACACAGTATCGCACAAGGTACAATTGACATCAGTGTCATTCATTTTGTTGAATCCAAGTCGAATGGATAAACAAACACAGCAACGAGACCTCACACCACATAAATGTGCGTTTCGGCTCCTGTCTGTGATCATTTAGGACGACTCACACTTGGACTGTAGAACCGTGCCGTTCTCAGTCACCATTACGTAGGGTTCCAATTAACCGACGGTCAAAAAATGTTGACCTGTTAACATTGATTCGGTCAACCGCCAGTCAAACAGTTACCAGTTAACATCCCTACCCTGCACATAGTTCTTCTCTCAAACAGAAAACACTCCTTCATGGCACCCACCACCTTGTGATGTCATGTGGTAATACAGGAAGTGCTCCAGTGTGTGTTTTTAAACTCCACACATCTCTAGAATCATTTGGATAGTTTCAGCCCTGGAATCGCCCATCTCTACTGTACTAAAGGTAAAATAGGAGCTGTTGAACTTGAAAACTACCACTTCATGACATCACGAGGTGGAGTATTGAGCTTTGGAGATGTAGAGAGACTAAGAATAAAGGTTTACTCAAACGTGTGAATGAAACAAAACTTAGAAAAACCGTATGCTGCGTAGTCAATTTAAAAATGCTTTAACATTTTTATTTATTTATTTATTTTCATAATCCTAAAAACGATTCTCAGGAAATCCATCTCCTCCTCATCTGCCCGCTCCACTCGACTGAACCAACCGGAGCTTTTGGACGCCGCAGACGCTAAATGAGACAATTAGAAGCTCATTTAAAGATAATTAAACATAAATAAATGAGAGCTTATCCCGAGGCGTCGCTGGAGTGTGTGTTGCCCCGCGGAGCCCCCCTTTGCCCCCCCCCATCCTCCCCAAACCCCCCCCCCCCCCCACCCCCCTGCCCCCCTCTGCACACGGCACTTCAGAACAGCAGAGCACTCGGGAGGAGAGCCTCTTCACACTTTTAAAGACTTTTTTCCTTCGCTGTTATGAGTCCTTTTACTTAATGGTTTCTACTCGATGACGCTTAAATGTTTTATTGTGGTTCTGAATTGCCCCAAAGCCTCTTTAAAAAAACCTTGATCCCTTCACCTGTTTTTGTTTTTTTCATTGCTACGTCCATTTCTTTCTTTTTGTTTTCCATTATATTTTCCAGTTTATTGTACACTGACAAAGCGCGTCAACCTCAGGCCCCTTCCTCCTTTTCCAAAAAATTAAAAAGTCGCTGTTCATTTATTACAAGAATTATCAAGCTTGAATAAAAGAAATACATTTTAAAAATCTGATAATAATAAAAGTAAAAAATATATATATTAAAGAAATTATATTAAAAAATAAATACAAAATCAGGTCATAATCAATTAAAATCTAATCCATTTCTAACATATAAGTAAATGAGTGAATTCATGTTTTCATTTTATTTTTATTTTAATTTTAAAGGTGCATTGCGTACCATTTCTAGTGGAGGGTCTGCCACCTGCTTGTCACCATGGAAATGTCCAGATCTGTGGAGAGGCGCCTCTGTTCACGCAAGGAATTACTGTGTTTTTGAGCAACACAAACGCCCGTGATGAATAGATAAATGCTACATGGACGCGTTTAATGTCCCATCATGGAATATTCCAACGCAGTAAGATCTCCATGGAGACGAGTAGGGGGCAGACTCTCCCCAGGAAAAGTTAGTGCATCTTTAATTTAAATTTTAATTTGCTTCTGAGCTCTTCTCCGCTCAAAGGCAGCTCGAGATGAGGCGCATAATCTCCTCATTCACATGGAAGCAGCTCCGTCCATCAGGGCCGTGGAGGGAAGTGCATTGCTCAAAGGCACAAGGGGATGCAAATCACCGCCCTGCCCCATCCTAATGAACTGAAAACTGATTTCTCTGATACGGGACACTATTTTTATTTCTTTCTTTTTTTTTTTTCTTTTTTTTGGGATGAGCCGCAAATTTGTCTCCATGGAGGTGCTTTGCCTGAAATGTCCCACAGTTTGGCATTAAACTGCTCTATTTCCATGGAGACAAGCAGGTGACATCATCGGGTTATTTTACATTTTAGGGATTTTTTTTTTTCTTCCCCAGATTTTTTTTAGCACTAAAATGCATGTACATGTGCAATTTAGGCTTGGTTTAGTCCTGGTTTAGTTCTGGTTTAGTCCTTGTTAAGTACTGGTTTAGATCTAGTTTATTCTGTGTTAGTTTGTTTTGGTTTAGACTTGGTTTAGTCCTGGTTTAGTTCTGGTTTAGTCCTTGTTAAGTACTGGTTTAGATCTAGTTTAGTCTGTGTTAGTTTGTTTTGGTTTAGACTTGGTTTAGTCCTGGTTTAGTTCTGGTTTAGTCCTTGTTAAGTACTGGTTTAGATCTAGTTTAGTCTGTGTTAGTTTGTTTTGGTTTAGACTTGGTTTAGTCCTGGTTTAGTTCTGGTTTAGTCCTTGTTAAGTACTGGTTTAGATCTAGTTTAGTCTGTATTGGTTTGTTTTGGTTTAGACTTGGTTTAGTCCTGGTTTAGTCCTGGTTTAGTTCTTGTTTAGTCCTGATTTAGATCTTGTTTATTCCATGTTGGTTTGTTTTGGTTTAGCCCCGGTTTAGTTCTCGTTTAGTCCTTGTTAAGTACCGGTTTAGATCTAGTTTAGTCCATATTGGTTTGTTTTGGTTTAGACTTTGGTTTAGCCCCGGTTTAGTTCTGGTTTAGTCCTCGTTAAGTCCTGATTTAGATCTTGTTTATTCCATGTTGGTTTGTTTTGGTTTAGACTTGGTTTAGTCCTGGTTTAGTCCTCATTAAGTCCCGGTTTAGATCTAGTTTAGTCTGTGTTAGTTTGTTTTGGTTAGACTTGGTTTAGCCCTGGTTTAATTCTGGTTTAGTCCTCATTAAGTCCTGGTTTAGATCTAGTTTAGTCCATATTGGTTTGTTTTGGTTTAGACTTTGGTTTAGCCCCGGTTTAGTTCTGGTTTAGTCCTCGTTAAGTCCTGATTTAGATCTTGTTTATTCCATGTTGGTTTGTTTTGGTTTAGCCCCGGTTTAGTTCTCGTTTAGTCCTTGTTAAGTACCGGTTTAGATCTTGTTTAGTCCTTGTTAAGTACCGGTTTAGATCTTGTTTAGTCCACATTGGTTTGTTTTGGTTTAGACTTTGGTTTAGCCCCGGTTTAGTTCTTGTTTAGTCCTTGTTAAGTCCTGGTTTAGTTCTCGTTTATTCCTTGTTAAGTCCTGGTTTAGATCGAGTTTAGTCTGTGTTAGTTTGTTTTGGTTTAGACTTGGTTTAGCCCCGGTTTAGTTCTGGTTTAGTCCTCGTTAAGGCCTGATTTAGATCTTGTTTAGTCCACGTTGGTTTGTTTTGGTTTAGCCCCGGTTTAGTTCTGGTTTAGTCCTTGTTAAGTACTGGTTTAGATCTAGTTTAGTCTGTGTTAGTTTGTTTTGGTTTAGACTTTGGTTTAGTTCTGGTTTAGTCCTTGTTAAGTCCTGGTTTAGATCGAGTTTAGTCCTTGTTTTTGATTTATTCCTGGTTTAGACTGGGTGAATAAGGGTAATAAAGGGTTTAAACATGTGCAAATGAAACAAAACTCCAGGTCTGTTCTTGATAATTATAACACAGTTTAAAGTTAATTTTGTGTAATATCGGAGCTTTAACATGTTCGTTTTATCACTTTTGTAGTTGTCTTATCTTCACATTGTTCACTGGTGCTTCTGTCCATAGTGCGTCATAGTGAATTGTGTGAGAAAGTAGAATTTTGTCTTTCTAATATAACAGTAATTATTTTGTCGAAGCCGATTTTCTGGAGCGCTCTAGGATGTTGTAGTTCTTTCAAACACACTTCCAGTCATATTCTGTTTAATTGAAGTGTGTTGCGGGCGACTTTTGCGCGGTAGTTTTCACATTTTATTACCAGCACATTTCTATCATCAAGGCAAATCGCTTCAAAACACGAGCCCGAAATAAAAACACTCATCGATTCGTCTGTGGCCAAATGTTCGGTTTTGAAATGAGCTCTCAAAAATAATCAGGGTTTATTTTTGGAACAATGTTGAAATGAAAGTTTTCCCTCCAAGAAATGAATATTATCTGATCGCTAATACGGCTTTATGTTCACGGCAAACACACACACACACACAGACACACGGACACACACAGGCTCTCAAACACACATATACAAATATACAAACACAGGCACATAAAGGCACACACAGGCTCCCAAACACAGACACACACACACACGCATACAAATATGCAAACACACATAGACACACACAAACACAGGCAAACTCACACATACACGCATGTACGCACACACAAACAGACTCACAAACACATGCACACACACACACACACACACATATACAAATATACAAGCACACACACTTATAACTAAGCAAATAATCAAACACACACACAGGCACACACACACATAGACAAATATACAAGCACACACACACACACCTATAACTATGCAAATATTCAAACACACACACAGGCACACACACACATAGACAAAGACACACACAGATACACATGCACATATACAAATATACAAACACAGGCGCACACACAAACAGACTCACAAACACATGCACACACACACACACACACATATACAAATATACAAGCACACACACACCTATAACTATACAAATATTCAAATACACACACACACAGGCACACACACACAGACAAATATACAAGTACACACACCTATAACTATACAAATATTCAAACACACACACAGGCACACACACACATAGACAAAGACACACACACAGATACACGCATATACCCACACACAAACAGATACACATGCACATATACAAATATACAAACACAGACACACACATAGACAAACAGACACACACACAGATACACGCATATACCTACACAGGTGCACACACAAGCAGACTCACAAACACAGACACACACATATACAAATATACAAACATACAAATAAACTATTGCTGTTAAAAATATCTCGCTATTAATGCGTTAACGCAAAACAATTTTAACGACATTAATTATTTTTTATCGCAAGATTAACGCTCTTTGTGACCCAGTGGACAAGTTTTGCTATGACCACAGCTGTAACGTTAGAAAAACTACAGGATCTGGTTGTAAACGGAAAAGAAACTGTATGAAACTGAGGAGTCCCGGCTGGAGGAGGTGGGTCAAAGGCACACGTACATGCGCCGATGCCACACGCACGAGGAAAACACGAAGCAAAGGCCGCTTCAAAATATACAGTGAATCCGCAACAAGGACCACGGACAGCGACACAAACACACGGAGGAGCACCGCAGCAGGATCCACACCTGCCCCATCACGCAATAGACACGTTACGCCGCTGGACTCACCCTCTCCGCCAAAACCACCAGCTCTGCCACACGACCCGCAAACAGTGCTGTGCGACGACGCCCTGGCTGCAGCCCGACAGGTGCAAATGCGTCCACAGACCCCACGGCAACTGCACGGCCCAAAAGTTCCAGCGAAAGTGCGCCCCGAGTACAGCAGGTGCTAGGGCGACAACCCAGTCGCACTAACTGGAGATCACTGGACGTCCCTCAGTCATGAGAACTACCTCAGGTCAGACAGAAGACAGAAGAGGCACTTTGCGATTGTTCTGGTTTGCGATAATAATAATAAAAAAGTATTAAAATGATGATTCAAAGGATTAATCACGAGTTAACTACGACATTCATGAGATTAATCGCGATTAAATATTTTAATCTATCGACAGCACCAAAAGTTACACGATGCACCTTAATCCAAACCAGTGCTGACCTTTTTTAACCCATATGTGAAGTTTAAATCTTCTTGTTGATCTAATAATAAAGGTTTAACATCACAAGGACCTGGTTTTTGTCCTCATGAGGAACACAGGCCCCATCTTGTGAATGTATACAGATAAAAAAAAAACCCTCCAAAAACCTTACAAGTTTGATCCAACCTCCTGAAACCCTGAAACCCTGAAAGCTCCGGGCAGAAAGGACGAGGCTGTGTTCTCTCAAATAGCTTTTTCTGAACGTCGTTTAAAAATGAAAAGAGCTCAGAGATAAAGAAAGGAAAAAAAAAAAAAAAGCACCGTGGCCAAAACAAATCGATGGGGGCAGCAGATGAATTCTATCCTCGCTCGTCAGATGGATCCTCCGGGAGAGCCCCAGCCTTCCCACTCCCCAGACACTTCCTCCCCAGCGCGCCGCTCCCATTACCAGACAATCCCCCCGCAAATCCCGCCCAAAGCCCCGAACCCAGGCGAGCGGACCTGAGCCCTCCACGGCGAGAGCGGAGCGCAAAGAGACCGGGAATGTTCGGAAATATGGTTTTGAGAGTGGAATTCGAGTGTGGTGTAGAAGAGATCAAATTCGGACGGAGTAATCCCAGTGAGATTTTGTTTTTACGTGTGTGCTGGTAAAGAAAAACTAGTAGGTCTTCTATGAGGAAAATCTACTGTCTTATTTTTATTTTTATTCCCATCCAAGAAAAGTTACATGCAACTTTTTTTAAACTACTACTACTGAAACTTTTTAACCATAAAATACTAAAATATAAACATTTTTTGAGTGTTTATTGCATCGAAAACACAGAAAAAAACACGTGTCCTTACCGTGAGCTTTCCACTCAGACGTTTTCTCGTTATTATTTGTAGAATTGGTGCAAATGAACTTGTACAGGTGTTTACGTTTTCATTTATTCAGCCCTGAAACATGTGAGTCCGTTTCTTTGTTCGTGAAAATGCTGAATCACTAGACGTTTGTTTCATCGCATACGAAACCTGAAGTGGCTGACGGGAATGTCGTTTCGTTTGGGTTCTGAACATGTGTAAAATAACAGAGAATATGGAGATGTCGGTGGCGTCGGTAGAGCTGAAGCGATGTTTATTTTAGAGATTTGATTTTAGTCTAAAGGTTCGTTCAGATCGCAGTGTCAGTTTACCCGCAAAGACTATGTGGACGGGTGTGTGGGGCGTCCTGCGTTTTTGTCTTCAGGCTTCAGCGCGACATGAATCTGGCGTCGAGGCGGCGCGTCGTTCAGGTGTCGGGGACAGAAGTTGAAAAAGCTGAACTTTCGGCGCCAAACGTGCCGTGTCAACCAATCAGGAACGACTGTCCAGTGATGTGGCCATGTTATTATCCAGAAGAAAGAGAAAAAATCTTCTTCTTCTTCTTCTTCTTCTTCTCCTTCTTCTTCTCCTTCTCCTTCTTCTTCTTTTTCTCCTTCTCCTTCTTCTTCTTCTTCTTCTTCTTCTTCTTCTTCTTCTTCTTCTCCTTCTTCTTCTCCTTCTTCTTCTTTTTCTCCTTCTCCTTCTTCTTCTTCTTCTTCTCCTTCTCCTTCTCCTTCTTCTCCTCCTTCTTCTTCTCCTTCTTCTCCTCCTTCTTCTTCTTCTTCTCCTTCTTCTTCTCCTCCTTCTCCTTCTTCTTCTCCTTCTTCTCCTTCTCCTTCTTCTTCTCCTTCTTCTTCTTCTCCTTCTTCTCCTTCTTCTCCTTCTTCTTCTCCTTCTTCTCCATGTTCTAATGTTTCCTCATCACAAACAGACCTGGATTTGTGTTTTGTTTTATTCGTACGTGTTTAACACACAAACCCCACATACTGTATTTAGGCTCAGTTCTTCTCTCAAACTGAAAACACTCTGTTCCACCTTGTGAGGTCATGTGGTGATACAGGAAGTGCTCCAGTGCGTTTTTAAACTCCACACTCCTTCACTAGAATCATTTGGATGATTTCAGCTTTGGAATTGCCGATTTCTGCCGAACAAAACCTCATGACAACAGGTTTTCATGGACATCCTTATGGGAAAGTCATGGAAATTAAAAATGGAATTTTCCAAACCTGGAAGGGTCATGGAATTTTGTAAATTCAGTGAAAGTTTTGGAAAAGTAAAGGCATTTTGGTATCTCTTTCACACATCTACGGCGTTCTGTTAACTTCTCCTGAGGCTATTATGTCGCTTCACCAGGACAATACACAATAAGTTTTGTTTAAAAGACGACAATAAACGCACTGACAGGATTTTGAATGTTAAAAAAACTATGAACCAAACCATAAGGTGAGTGGAAAGAGTTCACATTTCATATTGAGCCCTAAAAGTATAAGTATTTGCTCGATTCGACACACGTAGGTGCTGTAAAGTCATGGAAAATTCACTTTAGGTCATGAAAAGTCATGGAAATGTTTTAAAATTTCATCAGTGAAAAAGAGTGAAAAGCCTGTCTTGTTTATACAGCAGCTTTATTACTTATTTTTCTATTTTATTTGTACACGTACATATTTTTACTACTTATTTAGACTTTATAATGACCATTTATATATATTTTTCTCTTTGTTATTTTATATTGTGATGTGTGAGGTCCTGTGTCCAAATAATTTCCCTTGTGGATCAATAAAGTTTGTCTTTGGAGCTGCTCATGTGATGCTAGACCAAAATAAAGCAGAATTACTCAGACGTGTGACGGAAACAAAACACCAGGTATGATTCTGACGAGGAAACCGCATTTTAACATGGCTTAAAACACACAAAAGGCAACTTGGCGTAATATAGAACCTTTAAGAACCGTTATCTCTACACCACATGAGCATTTTGGACCAGGCGTTTTTCATTATTTCATATTTTTCCTCCGTTAACGGCACCGTTTCCTGACTGCGGATTCATATTTTCGGAGACTTTTAAGCCTCTCGAAACCCGTGAGTCACGCAGCTCTCGAGGTTTCGCACAATGAGTCGCGCGCCGTTAAAGAGCGAAGTGCGTCAAGTATGCAGATTACGGCCAAACAATGCGAGCGTCGTGGCCTTGTGGAGACGGAGAGGCAGATCTGTGGAAGGACGCGCGCTGCTGTGAGCTTTAATTCACGCTTTTAAATCCTTCTCCGCTGGTGTTGGGTGATACGTCAGTGAAAGCTACAGCAGGTTACACTCGGATAAAAGGTAAACTCCATTATCACGCGTAGGTTCATAACGATTTCCGCGTTTGTCGGGTGAAATGTCTCGACCTGGTGACTCAGACCTTTTCTAATTGCTCACGTTATAGTGCATATTGTTGTTGTGTCCTTGAGCGATACACTCACAGCGCAAAGGGACCAGGAATGTTCAGAAATATGGTTCTGAGAGGAGAATTCAAGTGATCGAATCTGGACAAAATAATCCCAGTGAGATTTTGTCTTTACGTGTGTTCGTAAAAATAAAATAAAAAGAGGAAATATTTTTTAGAGTAGCTTAAAGTAAATAAAAAATTTAGAGAAATAAGATAAAAATGATAAAATTAAATGGAATAAAACTAAACTAAAAAAAACATAGAATGGAACAGAATATTATTTTTTTTAATAATATAAAAATAGAATAGAAATGATTAAACCAAAACAAAAAAAAACAAAAAAAACATAAAAACGATATAATATTAAAAGAAAATAGAATGGAATAAAAGAAAACTAAATTTTATTAAAATGATAAAATAGAATAGAATAAAACAAAATAAAAAATAAGTGATAAAATAGAAAAAGTTGAATAAAGTGTTGTTTCCTCGTCAAAAGTGACTGGTCGTGTTGGTCGTGCTCTTTACTGCCATGTGTTGTCTGCATCTCTTAAAGATTTATTTTTCCCCATCAAGAACCAGGAGATGCACTGTTAGCATGCTAGTGGTCCTAAGCGTTACCACGACAGTAAAGCCATTCCCAGTACAGTAAATTTGTAATGATTTCCGGGTTCGTCCGCTGAAATGTCACATACTGGTGACTCAGACCTTTTCCGTAGCGCACACTGGCCGACTGAATGAGCGATTACACTGAAATGGTTGTATCCTTGAGCAAGACACTTCACCTACATAGTCTTAAAGCTTTTTTTTGGCATGTTTTGAGTGTGGTAGAGGACCCCGAAGCAGAGACAGAGGCACAGGCAGGTTTTAAACAAGTTTATTCAGCACTAGTTTATTTATTACCGGACGACGAGGACATACACAAGCAATGACACAGGGCTGAGGAGGAAGGAACTGACACAGAGCAAAGGACTGAGCAGTGGGGCTGATTGGACAATAAGCTGCAGGTGAACCACTCAACACAGCAGGTAAAGCTCATCCACGCCCCCGGAGAGGTGCAGAAACAGACGCAGAACAGAGGTGGAACACATAACAAACACCGAACCTTCACGTTTTTATCCTCCAATCACCAGGAAGTGTGCTGTGTGCATGCTAGTTGCCGCAGGCGTTCCTGTTGCAACGAAACTTCAATCTGGGCTTTGAAAGTTTGGAAATCCACTTATAAACTCATCACGGTGGATGATTAGGATGAAGGTAAATGAGGAATAACTTTGGACCACTGCAAACTTACAAGGAATTTGGTCTTTTTCAGTTTTAAAATCAAATACAGCGCCTTTAAGATAACCTTGCTTAATTTTACTGTGTGATTTTATGTCTGTCTGTGTTCAGTTTTATATTGTAAAAGCAGCTCTTAGCCTCAGAATCATACCACGATGTACTGTCTGAATTATAAAGAGTTATATAAAGATCTTTAGTATGCCAAATGTTGTTACTAATCCCACAAAACTCCAGTCTCTCGAGCCTCTGAAAGTTGTGAAAAGTTCTTATAAACTGATTGCGGTGAATATTTAGGCGGGTCTGAAGACAAACGGTAAGTGAGGAACATCTTTGGGTGACTGTACACTAGCTTTGTTTTTCAGGTAGCACCTTTAAGCACATTTTATGTGATTTTATGTATTTCTGCAACTAATTCTTAAGTGTTTTATCCAGGAAATGTGCTCTGAGCATGCTAGTTGCTAGAAAAATTGCAATCTTGGCTGTAAAAGTTGAGAAAAGTGCTTAAAAAGTTATTGTGGTGAATAATTTGAATTATAGGAACGCTTAGACTTCGACAAACCTTATTGATCCAGAAGGGAAATTACTTTGACATAGTAGCTCAAACATCACAATATATCACAAAGGGTGACCAGATTTTCATAATAATAATAATAATAATAATAAAACTGGGACATCCCTGGTTTGGGTTGGTAATAATAAAATTGTGAAATGAGTCCATAATTAAGGAAAATTGTTATGCACTTGGCACTGAGTCAGTTCAGTCACATTTTTTTTAAATGTTTTTGTCATTTTTAAGCAGCTTTTCTGTATTTTACCTAAACAAATGACCATTTATGCCCCTCTTTACTGTTGGGAGGGATCAGATTGGTCAAAAATAGGGACATTTCTTGTATAAAACTGGGACAAATCACTGGTTTTTGGATAAATTCGCTGGGACAAAACTGGGACTGTCCCGGGTAAATGGGGACGTCTGGTCACTCTAATATTATAATAACAAAGACGAAAAAGCATAAATGGGGATAATAAATTCAAAATAAGTAGCAAACAAAGCAAGAAACTGGTGTCAAATAAGGCACAGTCATAAAAACGTCTATGTAAAAGTGTATATTCTGTATGTGCAATGCTGTAGGAAAGTGTGGCATAACTTTGAAACTCTGCAAAACTTATAAAATCAGGTGAAGCATGTTTAAAACCACAAACTTTTACCACAGTTGAAATTAGCAAAAAAAAAAAAAAAACTTACATTTTTGCAGCTGGCTTACACTCAACTCAAAGCCGCTGCTGAAATGCTATACACAGTTCACCGGGGACGGAGCTAAACCTTTATATTCCTTTGTTTGTTCTTTCTCCATCTATCTATTTTCACATCAGAGCCGTGCTTGTGTTTACGGCTCTGTGCCATTGCCAGGAGGTGGGCAGTCGGCGGTTTGAGTAAGGCCTGATGGGAGATCTTTGAGAAAACTTGGATTGAGTGATGAATCGATTACACGCCACTGCTCCTACTGCTGCTGCTGCTGCTGCTGTTGTTATTGTGAAGGTAGAAAAAGAAGAAGAAGAAGAAGAAGAAGTCACGGTGACCTCAAAAGGCCGGATTATGATAACTTCAGAGTTTATGGAGGAAGCTGAGGCGTTCCGGTGAGTAATAAGGGAGACGGTTATAGGAGTGGATTTATTTAGATGTGTTTGAAATGAGAACACGGTGTTAAACTGTTCGTGAAGAATGCTTAAAATGGATGGATAAAAAAATGAGCAAAACTTCACGTACTAAAAATGATCCGAATCCCAACTGTAAAACCAGCAAGAAGGTAAATATTATACTTTTTTTTTTTTATTTAACCTTTATTGAACCAGGTAAAGACCCACTGAGCTCCAGATCTCATTTAAAATTAAGACAAACATTAAGTATAAAAGTAAAGTGCAATGAATGTAGAAAATATCTGGAAAGTGCAGTAGCTGTAACAGTCTAAAAAGATAAAGTGCAGTAGTTGTAAGCAATAGATGATAAAATGCAAAAAAAATCTGTTACAAAGAGCACTTTTTGCAGTGACATCTTAAAAACACAGGCACTGACGAATGGACTCTTTTTGCCTGTTACATAACAAATAATAATATAATAATATAATATAATATATAACTAGTCTCAGTATTCAGTCAGTGCAGCATAGGGACGTTTGTCATCTGTTTGATGACGTGTAGGTCAGATGAATGTGACGTGGCCGTTCAGACTGAAGCCGCATGTCAAAAGATTAGATCTGTATCTGTTTTAAGAGCACATATCCAAGTGGCCTGGGTCACATTTAAAAAGAAACAGATCAGTGTCATTCAGACTGTCATTAAAAGATCAGATACAGGTCGCATAGGGGCAAAAAAAGTCAGATTTGGGTCACTTCAGGCTGCAGTCTGAAGCTTAGTCGCTGTCATTTTTTTGGACAGGATCATCGTATCGATCACAGGCTACAGAAAAGTGATGATTAAATCCATTTTGTATTTTTCAGACTATCTAAAAACTGTTTTGGCTTTGTTTGCGCACATCTGTATGAATTTATGCACGTCATGATGGTAAGTGATGCATGGAGAACACCCCCAGCGTAATCTCACTGAAAAGTATCTATAGTACAGTACTATATAACAATGTGGGGACCTTGAGGTGTGAGAACAGACCTCAAATGAACCCGAGGCAAACGGGTGGGACTCTCTTCTGCAGAAAAAGTTCCACCGCTTTAATATGGAACAACCTGAGCGCCGGACTTGAGTTGCAGAACATGCGCCCAACTCCCTGTAAACACTTGACGAGTGATTCCGTCCCCATGAAGGCTTTATTAGCTAATGCAAACATATCAAAGTCAATTGGACTGTTTCTGCTCCATTAGCCGCTGAGATATGATAAATAAACATAATTAAAGAGAGTGCGGTGTGTGGGCTCAGACGGCGGCGCACACACACTGTGACATCCCAGACCTCCGTAAACGATTAGAGCAGGACACAGTCTGAGCTAACGGCCACATTATGGACTGGTCCGAGACACACGACCATCGATTCAGATTGTTTTGCTGGAGCCGACAAATGAGCCGTCAGGAGTAATGAGGCGGACGGAGCGCAACACACACACCTGTATGTGTGTGTGTGTTTATACTGTACACACTTAGTACACACACACACCTGTATGTACTTGTGTGTGTGTGTCTGTACTGTACACACATAGTACAGACACACACCTGTATGTGTGTGTGTGTTTATACTGTACACACATAGTACACACACACACCTGTATGTCTGTGTGTTGCATGTGTTTGTGTATGTGTGTGGGTGTGTGTTGTATGTATGTATGTATGTGTGCATGTGTCTGTTGTATGCGTGTGTATGTATGTGTTTGTACGTTTGTGGTGTATGTGTGTGTATGTGTTTGTGTGTATGTGTACACATGTGTGTGTGTGTTGTATGTGTGTGTATGTTTGTGTTGTTTGTATGTGTGTGTATGTTTGTGTTGTTTGTATGTGTGTTGTATGTGTGTGTATGTTTGTGTTTGTATGTGTGTGTTGTATGTGTGTGTGTTATATGTGTGTTGTATGCGTTTGTATGTATGTGCGTCCGTGTGTTTTGTTTGTATGTATGTGCGTCCGTGTGTTTTGTTTGTATGTATGTGCGTCCGTGTGTTTTGTTTGTATGTATGTGCGTCCGTGTGTTTTGTTTGTATGTATGTATGTGTTGTTTGTATGTATGTGTGTGTCTGTCCTGTACAGATTTTCACGGCTCGGGTCACAGGAGCCACAGGAGCAGCTCAGTTGTTTTTAAGGGAGGAAAAAGTAGATCCTGAAGTGACTTTTCTCAAACTGAAAAATCAAGATTTATGACCCAAAAAAAAAAGTCTCAGGCAGCAGTAGCTCAGTCGCCTTGTGCCAGATCAAAGCGTCCGCTGATCCCGAGGTTGGGAGTTTGAATCCTGCTCTCGACATAAATATCATTCAGCAATGAGCAATGTTTTTTTGTTTTTGTTCTTTTCATTTTGGTTGTTTATGGCCCTTGCTCTGAGTGGACTTTAATCTCCACAAACCGGACTCACATTTGGCCTGGAGACTATAATTTTCCACAGTATTGCATAAAACTATCTCACGTTTGGTTTTAATTTTTCTATTTCCATAACATTTTGAACTGGACGCCCTAATTTGCAACACACCACTTATTTTTTTTATTTTTTATTTTTTTTAAAGAGTTTGTTTTATGCATAAACGTTCTAAACTCATCCCATTTTTCTGCCCCCGTTCCTCCATTTCCCTGTAAAAGTGCACGGTAGGACGTAGGGCACTTGGTGAATGTTGAAATAATTTGCCAAAAGGACGAGGCGACTTCGGAGTCGAACCGGAAACCATCTGGACCCTGCCGTTAGTTCATGAGAGTCCAGAGCTCCGAGGGCCACCGCGAGTCTCCGAGCCGCTCTGCGGGGCAACGCCGCGGAAACAACAGGAGTAACGGCGATCAGTTTGAAAATTAACCAAAAAAAAAAAAAAACATTGACGAAACTTCATAAGATGTTATCGTTTTGCCCAGAATGTTCCTCAGTGTGGCATTAGACACATCTGTCGCCATGGAGACGAGCAGGTGTTAAACCAGCGTACAGGAGAGAGCTGCTGTGATGTCATGGTACATATGCACGTACTGTATTTTGGGGTAGTTGTTTCTATGGAAATGCTGTTGCTTGGAATGTTCCACAGCAGGGCATTATCTCTGTTAATCTACATCAAGACGAGAACTGTATTTGCTGACTGGCAGTTTTAGGTCAGATCTATGGAGAGGCGGCCATGTTTAGAGTAAAGATGCACGTTTTATTGCTATACTAAGGCGAGACACTACAGGCAAAACTTTTTATCTAATTATTTTGTTATTTTTTGTTTGTTTTTTGGTCAGTTGTGTCTCTTGGCGTACACGATTTCATGTGGAAACAGAACAGTCCACCTTGAACAACTGAAAGCTCTTGTATTATTTAATTTAATTCACTTGCAGCCACAGAGTTAAGTGAGACATTTTAATTCAAAGGCCGTTTTCTGAAAATTACATGATGAAAAACGTGTAATACATTTTTCTCTTACATTTATGTGAGCAAACTATAGAAAAAGTTTCAAACTGATTTCTCAAAATGTATTTATTATTTTTTCTATTCACCTGCAGCCATTGAACACCCTCCCGAAGCTTTACTTACTAAATTCTAATGTTCTGGCTGTAGTTAAACCTAAAGAGGCTGTTACAGAGTCCAATTTTTAATAAATATGCACTAAAATGCCAAAATAAGACCAGGGAGAGGTGTACGCTTCTATTTTAGATCCATTTACACAGATAAGCACTTTAGATACATTAGATAGTTCATGCCTGATTATGGAAAATAACTTTCATAGCGAATCCCCGACAGAAAAGTTACATAGTGCAACTGTGACGGAGTCGGTCAGTCTATGATTCTAGGCGACGTTTTCCCTCTAAATGTACCGCGGCCCCTGCACTGGCGGTGCCCGTGCACACATACACGGGTCTCCAGGGAGAATAGCTGATAAGTAATTGTAATTTAATTAAATGCGATCAATCAATTCGAATCCCGTCTACTACATGAGTAAATGCTAATAAAATACAATGCGAAATACAATCAATTAAATACTGTCCTACTTTAACTGTGGCTTTAACTGTATTTAGTTTATGTTGTTGTAGGTGACCTGGGGTGTCCAGAAAGGCGCCTAATAAATAAAACGTATTATTATTGTTATTATTATACGCTGATTCATCCCGCACTCCCCATATTCTCTGCTGTTTCACCCATCCGTGCCATATCCCCCCCTTCCCTTCCTCCGCCGCCGCTCATTCACCGCGAGTGCAACACTTGAGCGCGTTACGATGGTTTATTTCGTACACGCAGCTCTTACCTGTTCGCTGACGTCGCCTCTGCTCCCACGCGTCTCCTCCCTCTGCCAAACTGATCCACTAATTTCCTGTGGCTGAAATAGACGCTGTTCGTGCTGTGTCGCCATTATTTTTGGTCGTTTAATGTTGGTTATTGCTGTTATCCATATGCAGAATATACAGTGTTGGGTATTGCTCAGTGGGAGGAGCAATGGGGGTGTAAAGGGGAGTCGTTTCGGCCTGAAAAAGGGAACTCTGAGTTAATGTTTCTTTGTCTTTTCCTGTAAATACTTTAAATACTGTAAATATTTTGGCACTTTGGACATTGACACAATAAATTCCACCTGCACTTGGAAATATCTAAATCAAACGTGCACGGAGAAAAGCTGTAACATTTCTTCTCGTTCCTCTTTCATATCCAGTGGTGTGTTCGCAGTCTTTACTCTTCTGTTCTCTCATTGTGTCCGTTGTGTGTCCCTGTGTTTTCCTCCTGTTTCCCCGTCTGTGGTCCGATAACACTGAGAAACATCACACCGGAGCCAAAGTCCAGCTCCTGTGCGCCGCTGCTTACACCTGCACATTTTAGGATAACATCAGCAATCCTCTCTCCTCTTCCTCTCTCTCTCTCTTTCCCCGCTCCATCTCTCTTCCTCTTCCTCTCCTTTACTCCATCTTCATTTTGTACTTTCATTTTCGTTTCATCTCTTTCTCTTTGTTGCGATTGTACGAACACAACCGGTTCTGTCTTTTCCTCTTCTCTCTTCTCTTTCCCCTCTCTTCCTCTTCCCTCCCTCTCTCCTCCCCTCTTTCCCCAAGCTTCTCACTCACCTTACGTTTCCTCCTCTCTCCTTTTCATTCTTCTTTTCTCCTCTCCAAATCTCCGAATCTTCCTCGACAAATGACATAAGCTGCTCTCTCCTCCTCTCCTCTTTCTCCTCTCCCTCCTTCTCTTCTCTCCTTCTCACCCTCATCCTTTCCTCCTCCACCTCTCCACTGCTCCCTGGACATATGGTGTAGGCAGTGACGGCACAAACTTATCTATGTTTGGCTCCATCTTTCCTCCTCTCTTTCCTCTCCCTCTCTTCCTCTCCTCCTCTTCTTGAACATATGTTATTGTCCGCAACTGTTTCTTCTTCTCTCCCTCGCTTCCTCTCCTCTCTTCCTCCTCTTTCTGGCGTAGTCTGCGATTGCTCCTTGTCTTTTTTATCTCTCTACTCCTCCTCCTCCTCCTCTTTCTTCTTTCTTTCTTCCTCCACCCCCCGGACATATGGTGTAGTCTGCGATTGCACAAACTTCTGACTAACTCTGACCTCTCCCCTTCTTCTATTCTCTCCTTCCTCCTCCTCTCTCCAGACACAAACCTCTAACTAACCCTCCCTTTCCTCCTCCCCTCTTCTTTCCTATGCTCCTTCTTTCCTCCTCCTCTCCTTCCGTCCTCTTCTCTCTATCTTCTTTTCTTCCTCTCCCTCGCTCTCTGGACATATGGTATAATCTATGACTTCTAACTAGCCTCCTCTCTCCTCCTCCTCTCCTTTCCCCTCTTTCCTACCTTCTCTCTATCTTCTTTCCCTCTCTCTCTCTCCTCCACTCCTCTCCTTCTATCCCTGGACATTTCTCCTCCTCATCCCTCTCTCCCTGCACAATCTCCGACAGAGCAAACTTTAAACTAACCCTCCTCTCTCCATCCTCCCTTCCTTCTCTTTCTCCACCTTTCCTCCTCTTCTCTCTCCATCACTCTTCCTCTCCTCTCTCCATCACTCTCAACCCACTGCTTTAATTTCTCCCTCTCTTCCTTCTCATCTTTTCCCTCCCTTCTCTCTACCTCTTTTTTTCCCTCCCCCTTCTCCTCTTCTCTCCCTTCTGTCTCTCCACCTCTTCTCCCCCTCTTCTCCTCCCCCTGCACTCCCTCCTTTTTCTTCTCACCTCTCTTTTTTCTCTCTCTCCTATCACTCTTCCCTCCTTCTTTCTCCCCACCTCTTTTTCTCTCTCCCTTCCCTCTCTTCTGCCCTTCTTCGTTCTCCACCTCTTTTTTCTCTCTCCCTCTCTCCTCCTCTCTTCTTTCCTCTTTCTTGCTCCAGCTCTCATTTTCTCTCTTCCTCCTCTCCTTCCTTCCTTCTTTTCTCTCCACCTTTTTTTGCTGCTTCCTCCTCTCCTTCCACAAACTTTTAACTCATCCTCCCCTCTCCTCCTCTTCCCTTATCCCTCTCTCCACCTCATCCTTCATCTCCTGTGACTGCACAAACTTTTAACTAATCCTTTCTTTCCTCCTTCTCTACTTCCCTCCCTTCTCTCTATCTATTTTCTTTTCCTCCTCTCTTCCTCTCCCCCACACTCTCTGGACATATGGTATAATCTATGATCGCACAAACTTTTAACTAGCCTCCTCCTCTCCTTTCTCCTCTTCCCTCTATTCTCTTTCTTTCTTTCCCTCCCTCCCTCTCTCTTTCTCTCCTCCTATCCCTCGACATCTCTTCCCTTCTTCTCCTCTCCTCGCCGACTCTTCCTGCGCCACTGGCAATGGCATAAACTTCAAACTAACTCCTCTCTTCCTCTCCTCTTCCCTCATCTCTCTCTCCATCTTTCCTCCTCATCCTTTCCTCTCTCCATCTTCCTTCCTCTTCCTGTGCGTATGGTGCAGCCTGTGATCGCACAAACTTCTGACTAACCCACTGCTTCAACCTCTCCCTCCCTCTTCTCCTGTTCTTCCCTATCCTCCTTTCCTCCTCTCCTCTTCCTTCCCTTCTCTCTCTACCTTTTTTCTCTCTCTCCCGCTCACCCTCTTCCCTCCCTTCTCTCTCCTCCTCTCCCTGCACATAGAGCCAAATAACACAACCTGTGATTGCACAAACTTCTAACTCATCTCCCCCTTTCTCTCCTCCTCCTCTCCTCCTTTCCTTCTTCTCTCGTCTCTCTTTCTCTCCTTTCTTCTCCTGCACAAACTCCTAACCAACCCACTGCTTCCCCCTCTCTCCCTCTCTTTTTCTCCTCTCCTCCCCTCCCTTTTCTCTCTCCACCTCTTTTTCTCTCTCTCTCCTTCTCCTCCTCTTCTTCCCTCCTTCTTTCTCCACCTCTTTTTTCTCTCTCCTCCTCTTCTTCCCTCCTTCTTTCTCCACCTCTTTTTTCTCTCTCCTCCTTTTCTTCCCTCCTCTCTCCACCTCTCTTATCTCCTCTCCTCTGTCTCCTCCCCTCCTCCTTCTTCTCTCTCCACCTCTATTTTCTGTCTCCCCTCTCTCCACCTCATTTTTCTCTCTCCTCTCCTCCTCTTCCCTCCTCCTCTCTCCATGTCTCCTTCATCCCTCTCTCCTCCTCCTCTCTTCTTCTCCGTCCACAAATGGTATACCTGTCATTACACAAACTTTTCACTCACCCCCTCTCCTTCTCATCTCTCTCTCCACCTCTTTTTTCTCTCTCATCTCTGCGATTATACAAACTTCTACCTCTCCCTCCTCTTTCTTCTCCTCCTCTTCCCTCATCTCTCCCTCCACCTCCTCCTTCACCTCCAGCGACTGCACAAACTTCTAACTAATCCTTCCTTTCCTCCTCCTCTTCCCGCACACACAGGCCGACCTCACCCAAACTTCTAATCTAACCACCCCTCCTCTTTCTTCTCCTTCTTCTTCTTCTTCTCCTTCTTCCTCTCCCTCTCTCCTCCTCGTTTCAGTGTTTTCTTCGAGGCCGCCGCTTTCCGAGACGCTCGCACCAATTTAGAAGCGGCGGCGCGATGGAGATTCACATGAAAGGCCTTGTTATTCTTGATTATGCCTTGTTATTCGGCCCGTGTTGGCAGCCGCATCGATCGGCGTACAGTGTATATACTCGGCCGTATTGATCCCGGCTCTTCCCGGTGCGGGTGGGCGGCCGCTGATCATTGGCTGGAGCCGGGGAGGGGGGTCTTTTTACCCTTAGATCTATGCCGCGTTGAAAGGAAGGTGGCAGGTGGGAAATCATGCATAATACATCAACTCGGGGCCATTAGTCAACTTCGGGAATTATTGCGTTTCTCACACCGGGACGGACCTGATGGTTTTAATGATCTCGCCGTCTCCGTGTCCATTTGGATTGAAAACGTGATAACGGGGGATGAGTCTGCGACGTGTAGCTTTGTTTTACTCGCCGGTATAAATAGAACTTAACGACGCGATGTTGGAAATTCAAGAAATATGAAAGATGCATGTTCGTTAAAGACGCGTTATGTAACTTTACAAGGAGGTTTGTTATGCTTTGTCACATGCAGGTTCAACACAAATGCAATGAAATGCTGAGGATGAGAAGAACCGTTGACTCACTAATATTCAAGAAGTACTAATAGCTGCAATAAATAGTGCTGTTTGCAAATACAAGGGAAATAGTAAACAATATAGTAAAAAATAATATAATGGTATAATATTAGTATAATAATAAAATGCAGATCATAAAAATGGATAATAACATACAAAGGTGCAGGTAGGATTAAATAAGGTGTAGTAGAGTATTTCACAGATGAGTTGTGAATAATAATAATAATAATAATCATAATCATAATCATAATCATAATGGCATATTATTGTAGCACTTTAATTACAGTACCATATTTTTTTTTGGACTATAAGGCGCACTTAAAGTGGAACTCCGGCACATTTGAAGCTAAAGTCCGTTGCTAGAGGTGATCGAATTCTGTCAGAAGCCAAAAAACGGCACAGATCAGTGTTTCCTCGGCGGAGATCTCACTGTGGCAGTGAGTCTGTCAAGGCAACAGACTAGTGTAGTGATGGGGGCAAGTTCTGAACTTCACGTAAAACACCAATTTGCTTCACACTGAAGAAGCTTAACACCACTTTAACCCATCTGACAACAGCCACGAGTCTAACAAACAAAACGCTCTGCCTGGTTCACTCATGAGTCTCTGGAAACAACTTTATAAGCAGCCTTACACTTCCCTCTGTTGATTTTAAAGCCCAAAAGACTCGATTGTCGACTCCAGCGGCGGCGAGAGGCTCGAACCGCCAGAAGCAACAAGTGAAGATCGACTACTGACGGTGAAGAAGAAGAGAAACTGAACGTTGTTGAAAGAAAATGGTTTGGGACTGTATTTTTTAGCGTTTTTCCAAAAAATATAATTTGCTCGTAAATAAATGGGATTAGAAACGACATTGACAATCGAGTCTTTTGGGCTTTGGCCTGTGCAGTGGGAAATCAACAGAGGGAAGTGTAAGGCTGATTATAAAGTTGTTTAATAACGTTTCCAGACACTAATGAGTGAACCAGGCAGAGCGTTTTGTTTGTTAGACTCGTGGCTGTTGTAAGATGGAAGATGTGCACATGTGCTGTTTTTTAGCTTCTGACAGAATTCCACCACCTCTAGCACTGGACGTTAGCTTCAAATGTGCCGCACTTCTCCTTTAAGTGTTGGTGCTCTTGAATACAAACATATCACGGACTCTACTAGATTATTTACGCATTTCTAACCCTCTATAAACCAAGTGTCTCGTCACCTCATGTGTTGGCAGCCGTATTGATTTTCGAACCTCCCTCGTGTCGCCGTCACGCTGATCGCACCCCTTTCACCCAGCAGGGGGCGTCTCCGCAGTGGGATGTATGCCATGTAGATGGCGGCGTGGCAGGTGGGAAGTCATGAATAACCCATGAAGCGGAGACGTTTTTTTTTTCCGCGCCGCCATTTTGAGAAACCATCCCTCACCTTCCGATGTTTTGTTGGAAATCTCACTTTCCCATGAATTACAGCGGCGTCTCCCCTCTTCATACTGCATCATGCTTATCAGCACGCCGGCCCCCGAGCCATAAATCAAACCTGCGGGAGAATTTTGGCAAAGTTTACGCCGGTGATAGACGGCGTTATCAGCGAGTTCGTCTCAAAACAAGTCACTACTCAAAAGGGACACATACATTGTTTCGGAGAATGCCTCATTTTTTGGAGATTCGCAAAGTTTAAGGGAGCACAAAGTCACCCCAAAGTGTTCTGAGGTGAACGATGCGCCGCGTATGGCGTCATTATTATATCTGCCACATACGGGAAACTGGAGAATTTTTACTAGTTTGGGAGTTGGTACAATTTAAAGTTCCTATATTACGCAAAATTGACTCTCGTGAGCTTTAAGCTGTGTTATAATGTTGTTTTCTGCTCAAAAACACAGCTGGAGTTGTGTTGTTTTTTTCCATTCACACGTTTGAGTCGCCCTTTATTATTTCTCTGTCTACATCTCTGACGCTCAAAATGCTCTGTTCCACCTTGTGATGTCACGAAGCGGTAGTTTTCAGGTTAACAGCTGCTTTTACCTTCAGTAAATAACAAAAATTCCAGGTCTGTAATTATCCAAATGATTCCAGTGAAGGGGGCGACAGTAGCTCAGTTGGGAAGAGCGTTTGTCCACTGATCTGAAGGTTGGCGGTGCGATTCCAGCTTCCACAGATGTTAATGCTGTTGTTGTGTCCTTGGGCAAGACACTTAGCCCACCTCACCCCCACCAGTGTACGAATGTGTTTGTGAATGGGTGAGTGGGTGAGCGCTTTGAGCCTTAGATTTAGACAAACTTTATTGATCTGAAGGGAAATGATTTGGACACAGTAGCTCAAAAGATGGCAAGAGACACGTATCTAATGAGGCTTAATTATATGTAAATGTACAAGTCAAAATAAAATAGAAAAATTAGTAATAAAATCTATGAAATCTCAGCTATATACAAGTTATAGGAAAACAGTTCAATAAGTGCGGGACACAGGCTTATCTGTTACATAAGTGCGAGTTGTTGTACAGTTGTAGGAGGTATAATCCGTTGAATACTGGGGTTGTGTCCTTGAGCAAGACGTGCAGGAAACTGTGATTTGTACACTCAAGCTGTAACGTGTACTTTTTGGTGACATTGCAGAGCGTAAATTCTCAACTTTAAGCTTATTCGGCCGGCATTTGGGAGCGTACAGTGGCCCAGGAGGGACAATTTGTTCTTCGGTGAATAATGTGCTAAAAGAGTAATGCTCCTCTCCTCCTCCATATGTGCTTAGCTTGTCCCCAGTAGACTCACTTTGTCCACGCTCAGCTCAATCTATAGACGACTGTAAGTAATGAGACGACGACTTTTAAGGACACCGCAAAATAACGGTTTATTAGGACGTTACGGCAAGAAATTATTGACTTTAGCAGCAGTAGCGAGAAGTGGGGACTGTTTATTCTGGGTTTTATTGGAAGAATTTTGACAAAGTTTAATCATTTTTGTCACTCATTTCAGAGACTCATGACACATACAATAGAGTGAAGCTTTCAGGCCTTTATTTCTTGACATTTTGATGATTACGGCTTAATGGAAACCCAATGGAAATTAGAATATTATATAAGATAAAAAAAAAAAAACCCCAACAACAAATAAATAATTAAACGGAAAGTAGTGGAAGCCCGGGTTGTTTTGCCTTCAGGTCATCTGCATCACTGGCTCTGGTGTTTCTCATCCATAGACCGTATATATGAGCAGACATAGCTAACCTGTTAGCCGCCGCGAGCCAAACAGGAAGTGCTCCAGGAGGCTCTTCCAGCTCCTTCTCTCCCTTTTTCCCTTTGGACATTGGGATCTTATTGCCCTTCTCTCTGTAACTGCTGCTGTGGCCTCGTCATTTTTCTCTTAAAATGGCGGCACGGTGGCTGAGTGGCTAGCACTCATGCCTCACAGCAAGAAGGTTGCGGGTTCGATCCCCGGGTCGCCCGGGCCTTTCTGTGTGGAGTTTGCATGTTCTCCCCGTGTCTGGATGGGTTTCCTCCGGGTGCTCCGGTTTCCCCCATCAACCCAAAACATGCACTGTAGGTGTAAAAGTTGTGTGTGTGAGTGTTGGTGGTTGGAGGGACCGTTGGCGCCGCTTGGCTTGGCAGCCGCGCCTCCGTCAGTCTGCCCCAGGGCAACTGTGGCTATAACAGTAGCTTACCACCACCGGGTATGGAGTGAATGAAGAATGCTCTGTAAAATGCTGTGTAAAGCACTTTGGGGACATGTGTCTGTGTAAAGCGCTATATAAATAAACCTTACCTTACCTTACCTTACCTTAAAATGTTCGTATGAACCCGCGACACATGATCCTGAAATTCTCATTTTCATTTCACTATTTTGTTCCTAAATCATATGAACATAAATAACGGACCAATCAGACGCCTTCATTCCCCGAGGTCCCTCCCACCTAGCGTTAGCAACAAGGTTTGATTGACAGTTCCGCTGGTAAGTAAGTTCCCTTCCCGCTTTCCTGATCCGATTTTTGAAATAAAATGACAAAATATCTCAAACAATTACAATAGCTAATGTTACTAGAATCTTAACTAGCATAAAGTAAAGTGAATTTTGATAAATTGCAGTGTCTATTGTTGTCCGTACATAACATGGAATATAACATAAATCAATGACTTAAACTTACTGTTTAAAGTTTGGTGATAAAACCTAAAAGTTTCCTTATTATTCTCAAGAATCACTGAAATCCAGTGGTCCGTGCAGGTGCAGAGTATCTCCGCTCTGAGGAGGGCGGAACATTTAACGACCTCAATCATGATTGGCTCTTGTGTTGCTATGATACTCGCGATCGCGATTTCCAAAAATGGCCCCAGATTCACTCCTGTAACCGTGGCTTCAGGAGTCTCATCTGAGCGACGCTGAACTCTGTGGAGACGTCACATTCACTTCGTCCACTCATATATACGCTCTATTTTCTCATCTTCTTCTTGACAATACCCCAGAGATTCTAACACATTTATAATAATAATAATACGTTTTATTTATACATCTCTATGGGGTTCAGGTCAAGCGAGTTTACAGGCCGTTCAAGCGCAGTAACTCCCTGGTCAGTGAGGTGTCTTTTGTCTGTGTGGGTGGAAAATGAAATGAGCTTCTTCATAAAAAATGACAGTTTCATAAATAATGTCCCTTGTGGATCAATAAAGTTTGTGCAAGTCTAATTCTTTAAAGTGTGTCCGCATGAAGTGGTTTGCACATTTCAGCCTCTTTGTCTTGGCGCAGAACAGCTGCCACTTTTCAGCAGTTTGTCCCAGGGCAGGTGCGACTACAGCACAAAGTAAAGTTTAGTTTCCTTTAGTTTATTTGATTTATTTGATAGGGACAATGTACAGGAGCATTAATCTGTGCCAGACTCTTGGAGCTAATATCCGTCTGCAGTCCCTGAGACAAACAACATTACAGACAATGTTTGTAACAAGTAAGGCTAACGAAGAAGAATTGGAATTGGAGTGAACATAAGGCATAAAACAATGCAGTTCATAATATTTACAGTGTCAGTGATACATTTCATCAGTAAGTTAAAAATAATTAAAACTTGTTTCCCGATACCTCCCCTGAATCCCCTTCTCATGTCTAGTCCAACATTAATGCTGCCACGTCTGCGCTCTTAGAAATGGTTGCTTTAAAGCAGAGAATATAAGATAAACCCACAGCCATGTAAGGAACAAAATACGCACTAAATAAAACTAAGAAAATAATAGAATCACTCATTTCTGAACGGTAAATAGTCACATTTTTATATTACGCTTTTACACCTTCAAGGCTCTCGAAGCGCTTTACAACAAGGAACCACTCACCCATTCACACATCGGAGTACGCAGACACTGGGGTCGAGGAGGGTTAAATGTCTTGCCCAAGGACACGGCAGTATTCATCTGTGGGAACTGGAATCGCACCACAATCTGATCCGATCTGACCGCTCAACCAATGAGGTACTTGAACCGCCAACCTCCTGATCAGTGGACAAACGCTCAACCAGCGCAGCTCCAGTCGCCCACTTGAGTTGGCTACTGTATTTCTGATGCGCAAGGCCTGGAATGTTCCACACTATGACATTAAACGCATCTGTCTTCATGGAAACGGGAAAGTGACACAACTAGAACAGGTTACGGTTCAGATGATTCCACCACTGCGTTTTCTGAACAGTTTGAGCAGTAAAAACACCTGCAGTGAAAGCGTTTTTGCCATTTGTCACCAATCAAAAGTTGAACCTTAAAGCGGGAGTGTGTAAAGATCGGGTCTCGAGAGTTTGTTAAAGCTTGAACAAACCAGGAAAGCAGTAAAATCTCCATGGCGATAGACCCCAAGCAAAGTCACATACTGCACCATTAAGAGACGACATAAAAATGTAAATTATCCCACGTTATGCATTTTGTGAGTACAAGAACAAATGACTGAGTAAATGAAGTTATACAAGTAGCAACAAAATTGAAAACGATGCATTAACTCGGTTTGTGCACCGTTAGTTCTTTTGAATTTCAATTAAGAATGAAAGACAATAAAATGGGAAAACTGTTTATTTCATTTTTTTCAGATTTCGACCTCTATTTCCAATATTTAAAGTTTATTTCAAATAACACCAATCAAAAACCATCAGCGTCATCCTGCCTATTTCAATTTCGACATTTTATTCTCTGGTTTATTCGCTGTGACTCAAATGAATAAAGAGTTTATCGCTTCCTGTTTCTCATCATGGACTTTAACAATTACTTTCTAAGATGGAAAAGTAAACGTGTAGCTATAAAAGAAGAACATGTTTGTCCACAAAACCAACAATTTTTCAGGTAAGTTCTACTAGCAGAATAACTTCCGGGGTGAATAAACAGAAGAGAATAAAATATATAAAAAATAAATATGATTGGTGTTATTTGAAACAAACAATTTTCCTATTTTATTGTTTTTCTTAATTGAAATTCAAAAGAACGAATGGCACACAGACCTAACTCTTATTCGATTATGTACAACCAAGAGTAAACCAGAAGTCGAGACTACACCAGGACTAAATCGAGTCTGAACCAGGACTAAACCAGGACTTAACTAGGACCAAACAAGTGTAAACCATGACTAAACCAGGACTAAACTAAAGTACCCCGAGAGAAAACTAGAGAGACTACCAGTAGACCTTGGTGTGGTCCTCCTAACTGAAGACCGGGACTTGGATTGTAACCAGATTTGAGTTGAACCATGACATTTTAAGTTTAATCTGCAGTTTCCTCCATTCTTTAACTTCTGTGTCTCTGCCTCAACCCTGTGAACTCCATAAAAACTGTGGCGAGACATTTCAGCAGCAGCAAAAAGATCCAAATTCAGACAGTTCAATTATCATTACGTTAAAATTTTGACCCATTTACGTGTTTCCATTTCATTTCACGAAAGGAAATGAAATAAAATATGTTGGGTTCATTGGTTTCAGTTGTAATAGGCGCCATTTTGAGTCCTTTTGACAAACCACGGCACTGCGTGAAAAACTCTCTGCAATGAAATCTCAATATGCAAACGTGGATTTCTGCCCTTCTGCTCCCAGTAAAATATGTGGGATTCCATTTTTTGTTTCATTACTCTGAAAAAGACATGCTAACAAACGTTATACTGAAAATTGCTGTTACTTCAGGTGAAATACTCTGAAATCTGAGCGTACAAACATACATATATTTGAGTTATTCTTTACCAGTCTTTTCTATGGAAACGTTTGACAGTTCTAATCTGTTTGTGGCCGTCTGCTGAGGCCTCGCTGCAGCCTCTTTATCCGCTGGGCCTCTGAAGATAAACTTTAGATTTATGACTCAAACCCGGCGCGCCGTATTCCCCGCTCGCGAAAAGAAAAATACGCAAGGTGCAGAAATCTGCACAGAAACGGACGATGTGGGGACCAAATGTGAGTCTGCTGATTTAATAGACGCCAGGGCTCGGGGAGGACTCCGGGGGGGCTATAGGGACGGGGGGCAGGGGGCACAGAGGGGCGACTGGGGGGTGAGGGTCTGGAGAAAGCATTACTGCACATGATGATGGTTGTATGTTTAAGACAGTGGGCAGAAGCAGGAGCTGGTGAAAAATGTGTGCAAGACAAGAAATGGTGACGATAATTTCTATAGATTACAATGGAAATGATGGCACCACCTGCTTGTCTCCATGGATGGTTTCGGTTAAAACACCCGAAGACCTACGGCACCGTATGCGATTCCGAGGAATATGTTTTATATAACCGCGCATAACTTTCTAACCGTAAAAGATAGAAACTTACTCTTTTTTCCCCCTCTGAAAGCGGAGACATAGCGGGTTCTGTACATTTCTGCGGCTTTATCCTACGTCACACTCTCACTGTGTGATGACGTGCGCAAAACGAACGTCCAATAGGAACTTATCTTTTCTGTTTTCTGCCAAACTCATATGCTCTGTCCATTTTGATCGGCCCAAACTTTGCCAAAGAGTGAAGTGAGTCAAGATGGTTGACCTCTCTCGAGCGTGTATGTTCATAACTACTGAAAATCAGTGGAAAGCCTTTTGCCAAGAAGAATGGGCAGCTTTACCATCAGAGAAAATAAAGAGCCTCATCCACAACTATCACAAAAGACTCCAAGCTGTCACTGGGTCATTTGTGTAGTTTCTGACGTCATTATGATTTAAAAAGAGTAAACACTGTGTAAGAAGTGTGCTGTTAAATTACAACCCAGAGTCTGAGGAAACAGAATTCAGGCATTACAGCCTTAAGGTCGTCCCTGTGGACATGAGCCGTGGAGTTAAGCAGTTGATGCAGGAGCAGTTTCCCATTATGAACAAGTTTGAGGACATTAGCGAGCTCCTGATGAAGGGAGCAAACCTGTCAGAAAGTGAAGCTGAACAAGACGGAGACCATAACATTACAGAGCTGCCACAAGCCTGTTCAGGTCGAGGCATCTCAACAAAGTGCTGTTCGTCTAACTGAGATTGGCCCTCGGATGACATTAAAACTCGAAGACTGAAGAAGGAACGGGAGGAGGAAATATCCTGTATCATTCTGTCATTACTAAATCTGAAGAAGAAAACACAATTGTTGGATAATAAACGGCTTCACCCAAGCACTAACCATGGGTGAAAGAAAAGTTTTTGTGTTATCATTCATATTCTCTGAAAGATGGCCAAGAAATCATAAATTCTGCCAGAGTTTGTAAACTTATGAGCACAACTGTACGTCTATGGGCTAAAATTATCCAAATGTTTCTAGTGAAGGTGTGGAGCACTTCCTGTATTACCACATGACATCACAAGGTGGATGTGGAGTGTTTTCAGTTTGCGAGAAGAGCTCATCTGCAATATGCAAGATGTGTGTGTGTGTTAAACGTGTGAATGAAACAAAACACAACTCCAGCTGTGTTTGTGATGAGGAAAAAACATCATAACGTCTATCAGAAAATGGCATATTGTGGACCCTTTAAAAAAAAGAATAAGCATAAATAAAAATGGTAAAAGTGCCCTCTCAGATTGAAAGTACGGGGCGTGTCAAAGTGCTTCTGTGGAGATCTGCAGATTATAAATACATCTGCTCCCTCATGATGGTTACAATAATACAGGCTCTGCAGTGAAGTGGAGCTGCCTGGTTTTATCAGCGGAGTCCTTGGAGTCTGTAACAGTGTTTATAAGACCAGAGGAGGGGGCCTTTCTTCTGGAGATCAGGCTTTAAATCCGACGGCGTGGTGCTTTTGTGCTGCGATGGTCTCCAGGCTGGTTAAGAGCGCCGCGAGATGCCATCTGGACCCTCACAAGTGATGAACTACGGAGAAAATAAGTGTCAACATAATGCGGCGCCGCGGGGAGGCAAATGAAGTGAGAAAAGTGCAAAGTTGGTAAAGACTGGACCAAAGACTGGAACAAAAACTGCATCAAAGACTGGATCGAAGACTGGACCAAAGAGTGGACCGAAGACTGGACCAAAGACTGAACCAAAGACTGGACCGAAGACTGGACCAAAGACTGAACCAAAGACTGGACCAAAGAGTGGACCAAAGACTGAAACGAAAACTGGACGGAAGTCTGGATCAAAGACTTTACCGAAGACTGGATCTAAGACTGGGCTTAAGACAGGACCTCAGACTAGATAAAATACTGGACTGAAGACTGGACAAAAGACTGAATCAAAGATTGGGGGAAAAAAAAGACTGGACCGTAGACTGGACCGTAGACTGGATCAAAGACTGGACCAGAATCTGTACAAAAGACTGAACTGAAGACTGAACAAAATAAAGACTGGACCAGAGTCTGGACAAAAGATTGGACCGAAGACTGGACCAAAAACTGGACCATAGTTTGGGCTGAAGATTGATCCAAAGGCTGTACCAAAGACTGGACCAAATTTTGGACTTAAGACTGTCTTTTGAATGGTTTGATCAGAACATTCAGGGGGAATGGTTATGGTGTCCAATCATTCAGGTCGGTTAGAGCATTCACCCACCGATGAGGAGGTAGCAATCAACTGACAAGCACTTCCTGATTTTTGGACAATAAAACACTTTCTAATGAGATACAGACGGCATGCAGCGTATTTTGACCTCGGGAGCTGCTTATGCAATATATCTGCACTGGGGCAAGACGCATACAAAAAACAATCTGGTACAGGCCTTTTAATTATCAGTGAACAGATTGAGGCAATACACTTCAGGGGGTTTTCTGCAGTTTGGTCTCTTAACATTGAGCTTTCATGTGGAAACAACAGAATAGTCCACTCTGAAATTTAAATTTTTAGCCAAGTTTACAGTCAAATCTAGTTTACTCAAATACTGAAGGAAAAAAAAAAAATTGTATCTTAAGCCCTTAAAATTCATCAATAGTCGCCAAGAAAAATACACTTGGTAAAGGTTCGTCAAGGCGTCGTTAACATTCTCCGTCCTTTGTTATTGTCAGTCCCAAGTCCTCTCCGATAGTTCATCTACAGTTGCCAGTAGTTCACCAACTGTCGTCAGTATTCATTAATATCCGTCAAGAAATCACGATAAGATCGCGGTAACAGCGTCTTTGCATCGCAACCACCTCGTCATGACATCGTTAACACATCGCAGAGTGTCGCAAAGTTTCCTCAACAGTTTGTAAATATATCGCAAAAGAGGAAACGATCACATTACAGAGACCGTCAAATTTCTTGGTACCCACATCAATTACTCACTAAAATGGAAACAGCATTCAAAGGAAACATACAAAAAAGCCAATAAAAGACTGTTTTTCCTCAGACAATTGAAAAAATTCAGAATCAGACACAACATCCTTCTCCAGTTTTACACAGCAATAATTGAAAGCGTTCTCACTTCATCAATAATAGTCTGGTTTGGTAATTTGGACTCACACTTGCGTAACAAACTTCAGTATTGTAAACAAATCATCTAAAATCATTGGTCACACTCTCCCCTCCATAGACACACTTTATCACAGACGCATCACACAGAGCCAAAAGAATCACCTCAGACCCCACACATCCTGCCAATAATCTGTACAAACTCCTGCCTTCTGGGGGGCGCTACAGGTCCATCATATCCAAATCTGTCAGATTCAAGAATAGTTTCTTTCCCATTGCCATTCGGACTCTAAACCAATCCTGTTCATAACTGGATATTTATCTGTCGTTGTGTGTTGTATCGTGTAAGAGAGTTGTAAATGTGTTTTGTTCTGCAACAGACACAGAAGATGTGAGCAGTTCTTGCTGTACTGGGAACAAATTCCACCAACTTGTTGTGTGGCCATTAATAAATGATTCTCATTCTGAACACTAGCGATGTCTTGACAAGGTGTTTGCGATATTGCGGTCGCTAACACATCGCAAATACGTCAGTAGCCCCTGTAAAAGGAGCTTAATGTGTCGACAAAAAAAAGCGAGACATTTAAACCCGGCTCTTTCCATGTTTCTGTTTTAAATGTCGCAAAACAATCCTTAACTTTGTCTGTTTTTACACATTAAATGCTGTATTTTTATATTAAAACATTACAAACGTGTACATTTTTTCTTACATTTGTATGAGGAAACTACAGGAGAAGTTTGAAAACGACATCTCTGCAGCCAAGACTTTCTCTCCTTTATAAAACTAGAGCGGCAGTTTCACCCGCACAGAAACCATACCCTCATGCATATATATCCAACTGTCTTACACTGACTGATAACGCTGTGATTGTTTTGTATATCTCTATGGCCCAATGACCCACATAATATATTTCCTTTTTGCACAGTATCTTTGCCAACCCCAGCTCAATAGACTGGCTGCTACCTGAACCATGACTGCACTATCCGGCAGCTCACATGTCGTCTTTGGCACCAGAAAAACAGCTTTAATCATGTTTTATCTCGAAAACGCTGCATGTCCGGAGTGCCAAAGGGAGAGGGGAACTGCAGAGGCGGTGTCATCCACTGGCACGCTTTATAATTGCGGTAATATCATCCAAAAAGTCCATTTATTTTGACCCGAAACTGCCACCTCCCCCGTTTATACCTGCGTTGAGCCTGGCCTGATTTCGCTATCCTCTCTGGCTAATATCCCTCCTTGAACAGTGCCGTGTGCAGCGGGCAGTGACAGATAGCATGGGATCGCGTATATTTCACTGTTCTTTAGTTCGGCTCTACTGAGAATCAAATCCCAAATGTGTTACAACAACCCGGATAGTGGAGGTAGCAGTTAAGTTTCTCCTCCATAAAAAGTACTGTATTACATTGAGTGGTTTTGTAGAGGTCTTCTGCAAGGTTAAAGCAGTGCACATCCATTCAGATAACTTCCATTTTATTACAAGGCTGTAATCTCACTGTACAAGAGAAGAGATAGAGCCTTTGGGACTTTCTTGCCTTGAAATCTACTGTGGTTAGAAGGTTTGAATTAAAAGATGACACACGTTAGCATATCGCCTGATGGATCGTGGAGTTTGGGTGGGTTTCCTTCACGTGTTCCAGTTTCCCCCATCAAACCAAAACAATAACAATAAAAATTTGCCATATAAGGTCTTGAGAAACCTTATAACTCGAGATCTGGAGCGACATTTATGCATGGGTCAAATGCAGAGGACTATAACTGTTTATCTTACTTATTTTATGGGTGATTTAGTAACACACGAGAAGATTTTAGGTTTAATTCCCAGACCAAATGCTGCATTTTGTTCAAATAATAAGAGCAGGATTAACATAAAGGTGCATAAAGTAGCAATATGTAACTTTTTCTGGTGATTGGTGCACTACCTGCTTATCTCCATGGGAATTTTATAATTGCTTAGAATGTTTAACTTTTTCCATTTTAAGCATTTATTCAATTACAGCTGCATTTATTCATCCATCCATTTTCTTCCGCTTATCCGGGGACGGGTTGTGGGCCAGCAGCGGTCTAAGCAGGGACTTCCAGACTTCCCTTCACCCCAGACACTTCCTCCAGCTCCTCCAGGGGGACCCCGAGGCGACGTGGAAGAGCAGCAGCTCTACGCTGAGCTCCTGTGTGACCAAGCTCCTCACTCTGTCTCTGCGGAGGAAACTCATCAGTGCTTTTATTGCCAACAACATGCATTTTGACTCTGAACAGATTTGTCTCCTCGAAATGTGCGTGGTGGTGCTTTTTCCCATGGAGACGGAGACATTTACCGAAGACACACTGTGCTCGTGTCTGCTATAGAGTTATAATCCGTGACACCCGTGGATCATTATGTTATAATTTTCACTTTTTAAATCACAATGTTCTTCCAAAATGGCTTAAACAAAGCCTTAAAGATCATCAGAACAAAGCGCCGCCTGCTGTCAGTCCTCCTGTCAGAGTTCACATGCTCATGGAAATCCTAGAAAAGTTACGGAAATTTGTAAATTCAATGAAAGTTTTGGAAAAGTCATGGAATTTTAGTATCTCTTCCATGCAGCTAAGTTCTCATGAGGCTGTTCTGATTATTTCCAAACGTCTGCACCAGCGGCTCCAGGTGTTTTGTTTAAAAGAGACACAATAAATGCACTGACGGGATTTTGAATGTTAATAAAAACTATAATACCAGATCGTAAGGGGAGTGGAAAAGGTTCACATTTAAAAATATGCTCAATTCTACACATGTGGGTGCCGTAAAGTCATGGAAAATTCACTTTAGGTCATGAAGAAGTCATGGAAAAGTTTTGAAATTTTGTCATTCCTATGAATAGCTGCACATTATGATATTATGAGTGGTGTATTTTATTTTTTCCTTTGTACCAAAATGACTGTGCAACGCAGCTAAATCCTATGTCATCGATTAAGAAAATATAATTGGAGAAACAACAGCGGACGTGAACCAGTGGCGATGAAAACAGGAGTAGCGTCTTCAAAATAAGCTCTTAACGATTGCTCGAGCGTGAAAGAATCACTCCAAAAACAACTTTAGAGGATAAATGAGAAGGGGAACCAACTATCATATGTTTAAAATCTCTGAAAAGTCATTTTGCAGAACAGGTCTGCTTTAAAAATGCCATACTGAGTGAAACATTTCCTGCAAAGCAATAAGAAACCTATGGAAACAAGCAGGTGACGGCGTGAAAGTTACGCCTTTGCACGTTCGTTATCGGTGTTATTTATTTTGACGTCACTCTTATCTTACTCATTATCGGCCCTGCATACTCCCTCAGTCCGTCTATGTTCATGTTCCGTATATATACTCGTAAAAACGCATGGCTCCTGCTGGTCCCTACACTACATTTCTGAGATGTAGGACTGAGCTCGCAGCCATCTCGCGTTTTCCCATTTCCCTGGTGGATAATCACCAGAGACCCACTAAATCCTCCATATCTCCCCCAGGACGGAGAGGGGGTCGGCAGCCGCGGGGAGAGCGGGGCCAGCCTCCTCCACTGTGCTCTGCTCCTGCTGGAAGAACTCGACGCCAACGAGAGCCACGAAGGAACTAAAACGGGTTTTCAGATTTGAGAATGCGATGATTTTATGCTCAGATGGGGGAAAGAGGCAGTTTTTTTTTCGTACTGATAACATTTTACTTTGACGGGAAATGTCCAAAAGGTGCAGAGCTACAGTACAGCACCACCCAGTATAAGGTGTTTACTGCTGCCATATGTAATTTAACAGTATTTCTGTTTACCAAAATATCTTTTTTATGTTTCTGCCATGGTTAATCTGCCAGTATATCCAAGATCTTTGTATCAAAACCACATCTTTAATGCTAAAATAGAACTATTGTATTCCTCCTTTTTGGGCAAATCTTTTAGTAGTTGTTATTTCTATTATGATTTCTCTGTTATATGTTCCATTGTAACAGAAGGTAAATTTCTTAACTGCCCAAAATAAATACATGCAAACAAATTGAATTAAGTTTTCTAAAAATTACACTAAAATCTTATCCAAAGGAAGATTCTGGGAACAGCGAGAAACAACTGGGAACTCGAGAACAAAAGAGACTTTGCAACACGACATAAAAAACAACAACAATGGTCACACGAAATATTTAAATATTTTTTGTCATTAGCATTTGTCGACAAGGACGATTTTGTGATTCCAATTGTTATGAATAACAATGAGACTGTTAATTTGAAACAAGTGGATATACTTATGTATGTTTTCATGACAGGTGGGCTAATAAATGTGTTAAATTAATTGCTCTCTCTATATATATTTTTCATAAATGATAAATTGCATTATGTTCCAACAGTAATCAACAGACACATAAAGGCAGTTATTTTACGTTACTAATTATAGTCTACAAAACGCCCCCAAAAAACAGTAATTTCGAAAAGGAGAAGAGAAGCAAACGTTTAGACAATAGATCCAAGAACTCGCAGTATCACAACAAAAATAAAGCCATATTCGCTTAAATAAACCTTTCGTTCATCGTAATTTAAGTCTTCGGTCGCGCTTTTCATGGTTGGGGGTGCGTCGCCTGCTTGTTTCTATGGAGGTGTCGTTGCTGTGCCTGGAATGTTCCGCAGTGCGACGTTAAGCAGCTCTACTTTACATTTATTCACTTAGAGGAACTCCTACGTTCGTAGATTTGAGGACGTGATGATGTCAAACTCCCAGATAAACCTTTGTGTCTTCATGGAGACCAAACCGGGCCAAGTTACAGGTCGGATCTGCGGAGAGGCAAGGCTCAAAGGATCACGATTCCCAAGTTTACTTTTGTACAATGTTACTGTATTTTTTATTTTTTATATTTTGTTTTCCTTGACCTTTCAAAATGCGTCTCAATATAAAAAAAATACTGACAAAATAGACTTTAAACTGCCTTGTATGAGACTTTCTAAGGGCTGCAGCCAAGTTTCTTATCAATAGTCTTTCTTACGAATAAAATACAACACAGTGCAGTACACATGACATATTTTGAAGCGTTTTGATTATTGTGCTTTGTCATGAAATATGCAAAAGGGCAGAAAATGTCCAAAATGTTTATTAGTGACTAAGACCTCACTGTATCACAACAGAAATCTGCATTTTGCCACTATTCACTTTAGCTGCTCCAATCTGTAACAAAAAATATTGAAATATAGAATGGAACGATGGCATTTGAAAAACAGCAATATGACATATTTTCTGTTTGTCAAATTTTTCTTTATTTATTTAATGTTTAAGCCTTAAAAATGTATTAAAAAAACAGAATTAATTTTAAACCGTTTCGTTTGCAGTGGTCCAAAGTTATTCCTCACTTAGCTTATGCATTCTGTACAGCTTCATTATTCACCGTGATGAGTTTATAACCGTTTTTCACAACTTTCAGAGAAAAGTGGTAATGCTAGCAGCGGCGACTAGCATGCTAACAGTGCACTTCCTGATCCTCGGACAATAAAACGCTTTAAAATTGGATGCAGACGGCACAGAGCGAACTTATTCTGACCTCACGAGCTGCTTATACAATATATCAGTACTGGGGTGACTTCGAATCAAATACTTCCGTCTCCGTGGCGATGTTGTTGCTTCGTCTGGAAAGTTTCGCAGCGCGGCATTAAACCAGACCAAGTGACGGGTCAGATCTGTGGAAAGGCGACCCCGCTCACACTCAGAACCGCCGTTTTTCTTGAACCGTAAAACCACCTGTAATCGAATAAACATAAAGTGGAGCTGATTAAAGTCACACTGTGGGACATTCCAGGCTGAGCAATGACGTATCCGTAGAAACAAGCAGGTGACGGACCCTCCCAACCTAAAACGTACAAACTGTAGTTGCGCGTTTAAATTCATTTATATGTGAAAAAATAAAGGATATAGAGAGAAATAAAAAAGATAATGAGCAAATATGTGACACAATTTTACACGGCACAATTTTTGAAGATTTCTCTGTGGACAAAGTGGCCTCATATTCCACCTGTTATGTTCCAAGCCCTTATACTCTGTGCCTTTTCCCCGTGTTGCTCTGTTCAGGCCTGACTCCATCTGAACGGAGCGGCTCTGGTCTCAGAATAATGAGTTTGGGAGAGGAGCTGTGGGGCTGGATTAGCTTCAGGAGGGCACAGGCTGAGATGGGAGAGATATGGACTGTCACACTTCCAAACAAGATGGTTTCAGCTCAGTTCAGGGAGCCACAGTCATTACAGTGCGGATAATAAAACGGGGTCGAAAGCCTGAGAGGGTCTGACACGGGGGAGAGCGGCTGGTTTTGCTAATATGAAGCTGATTAGAGGAAGACTTTAAAACACAGAGAAGTAAATGGCCGAGTCTCAGCGGGAATGTTGGAATTGTAGGTGCGCCGGTGAACTTTTCTGCCGGAGAGCTCGTTTTAAACCTTTCCATCTTCACGGAAACCAAACCGGACCAAGTTACAGGTCAGACCTGTGGAGAGGCGACCCCGTTCACAGTCAGAACGCCTGTTTTTCTAGGTGTTTTTGAGCTCCACTGTGAATTGCATGTTTAAAATTGTGTTATTTTGCATTTCAAGACAGTTTTAAAGCCATAATGTAAAGCAATTCTTACCCATTTAGGAATTGCGGTAGTTATTTTCTTTGCCGTGTGATTATCCACAGGTTTGTCTGATCTGAGGCTCTCGGCTCGGACGCTCCGGTCGCTCCACCCGGGGGTTTACCTCAGAGGTGCTAAATTAGACTAGACGTACTTCTCTGGTGCTGAAACTCTGCTCTGAAACAGGCTGCATTTAACTCTTGACTTGTAAATTGTAGCGTCTGGAAGTTTTTTAAAGTTAAAAAGTCCAAAGAAATGTATTAAAGAAAAAAGAATATAGAATCTAGATGAACTTCGTATTCGTATTCTGATGGATAAAATACACGCCAACACATTTTCTGTACGACTGGACTCATTCGAGAGTTTACGGATATTTATTTTATGCTCAACTTCAGCCAAATATGCACAGATTTCCAAAATATGCACAGATTTCTATCCTACGCATATGAATACTTCTGACCGCTGTCTCACTTCATAAAATGATTCTCCAATGGGATACTTATGTTTTCCTTATTTCACGCAAAATTTGATTTTGTTTCTTATTTTAATTGCAAAGAGTTGTTGTTTTTCTTAGTGTAACAAGGCGTCTTTTCATATTTTAAGTACAAAACGTCTTGATGTAGATGTAGATGTTATTACTTGAAATCGACTCCAATCCAGATGAAATTTAGCGAAACAGCTTAGCTAAATTTGAGTTCTTCTGGTGTACAACTCATTCTCTGCTCTTCGTTGGCGACTTCTTTTCATATTTAGTCCATTTTATGTTCCAGCCATTGCAAAAGGGCCTCATCAGACAGTCCCAAGATGGCCGCTGCTGCTTCCTCCCTGACAGCGGTCGCTAAGTCCGACTCTAGAGCCCGTGCCATCGCTCTCCTGGACCACGGACCAAAGCCCTGGACCCGTCCTCTGGCTCCCACCGCTCCATCGAGAGTGTAAACAAAACGGAGTCCAGATGAAATAATTACAGGCGGCGGCCACGGACGGGGGGTGGGGGGGCCGTGACGATGGCGGTCAGCAGCCTGGAAAAACTCATTAATATTTTTGGAAAGTTTCACTGTGAGTTTGTTTGACTTGGGGTTAGAGCCATCTGTAGCACATGGCGTCGCTACTGTACATCGTGTGTCTGTGAAATAAGTCACAGCCAGTTCTTATAGTCTGGTGAAAAGCGAGGCCAACAAGCTGCTTATTTAGTCGTCTTTAAGCACTCGTGTTTCACTTTCTTTTCTTAAGGATGCATCTTAACTAATAAACATACACATTTCACGCTTCAGTTTCTGATCTTGGACTCACGGTGTTGTTATTTATTTGATTTTATAATTTTGTTTCTGCTTTTTGGAACTGTAAGAGACGTAACTCACCAACACGTAACGTTTTTCGTCCAATCGAAATATCTGGAAAAAAAATTCTCACAAAGTCATTTTTTTTTTCTCTTGTGGCAATTTTGTCTCTCGAAATCGTGCGCCACGAGATCTTGAACCGTCCCTATGGCTTAGTATGAGGATTTAAGTAGCTTCTAAGTCTTAATCAGTCATAATAAAGCATTTGTTTGTTATAATTTAAGTCTTTGTGCTTTTGAAGGTGCATTGTGTAACTTTTTAGTTTTGGGCGTCCGTCGCCGCCTTGTTTCTCTGGATACGTCATTGCTCTGCCTGAAATGTCCCACAGTGTGACATTAAACAGCTCCACCCTAAGTTAAATTACAGGTAGTTTTATTTCCATTTATTTTCCTATTCCGACCTCTCCTCCTCGATATCCAATTCTTTTTGCCATTTTTCCTTCACCATTTATTTAAATATAGATTTTATTTCCATTTTACTTCATTTTACTTCCACATTGGATAGTTTAGACATTTTTTAAATATATTTTTTATATTTTTTAAGGTTCAGGAGCCTCCATTCCCCCACCACCAGACTCACTAACAGCTTCATCCACCACCAGGCTGGTAGGATGCTGAACTCTCTCCCCTCTCTAAGCACCAGGCTATCTCCCTAAAGAAGAACGTTAGAATTTTTCTTTAATTCTATTATTTCATTTAGAAGATTGAGAGAACATAATAAAAAATTTTCATATGTTCATGTGTGGAAATTTGACAATAAATTTTCTTAATTTGTTTTGTCTCCTTGATTAATTGAAACAACTGCTTTTATTCCTGATCTCTGACCCCGCCCACAGGTGAGTCCATGTGTCTGTTCAGGTGTCTGACATCCGCAGGTCAGTTTTTTATAGTTTTACAGGTTTTAGTTCCATCATAAATGTGCATCATAAAGCCATAAACACAAGTGAACTTCAATCAAAATAGAGAAATCTAGAAAGTGACTCCAAATTTCTCTGATCTGGCCAAGATTTTAAAAGATATCAGGTTATTCATCTTGTTTTGAGATTTACTGTTGACTTACTAGTTCTAACTGCTTCATTCTAGTCCAGAGGTCGTTTATTTTAAGGTAACTTGTCAAGTGAAATGATCTTGCACTGCAAAAAAACAAAATCGAGTTAAGATGAAATAACTTGGATTAAAAAAGTTTTACCATGATTCGCGTAAAATTCACTTGACAAGTCAAATTATCTTCCAGTGCAGTGAGATTTTTGTACTTAAAATACAAAAATACATCTTGCTACACTTAAAATAAGAAAAACAACAACTTTTTGCACTTAAAATAAGAAAATAATAATAATAAAATCAAATGTTGCTTAAGTTTAGAAAAAAAATAAAAAATTCCACTGGCAGATCATTTTAATTGTCAAGTTGAATTTACTCAAATAAAGTAAAATGTTCTTAATTTAAGTCATTTTAACTTACCTAGATACTGTTTTTTCCCCAGTGTGCTGCATGGACAGATAATTTCACTATTTTTAAGTCATTTTCTGATAGATTTAAGTGTTTATATCTTACATTTTGACCCTTGACCTCAGCCAAAGGTTATAAAAATGGCCGACGTTGGCCACGCCCCCTCTTTGTCTGGACCATGTGGTGAACCAGGTACTGTATGTTTCACAGATTTGGATGAGTTTAACTGGAATGAACTGGCAAACATGGTGTATTTAAACGAACGCTGTAATAATCTACGTTTTTATGTCAAGTTCTTTAATTGCGTTTGACAAATTAGGAAAATTAAACGGAGTGGCTCATGAAAAATGGGACAAATTGACCTCAAACCTTCCTGATTAAGAGTTTAAGGTTATGAGTTAGTATTCGGGTTTAAGTAGTTAGTCTCAATCATTCTTAAACTTTTCTTGTTAAATGCTGTTCTTCATGGAGATGTTTTTGCCTTGTCAGGAATGTTTCACAGTGCGGCATTAAACCTTTCCATCTTCACGGAGACCAAACCCAGACCAAGTTACAGGTCAGATTTGTGGAGAGACGATCCTGCACAGAGTAAGAATGTTTGATTTTCTAGGGGGTTTTTGAGCTATAAAACCACCTGTAATTGAATAAATGTAAAGTGGAGCTGTTTAATGTCACACTATGGGACATTCTAAGCAGAACGATGAGGTATCCATAGAAACGAGCAGGTGACAGAGCCCCGACCACGTAAAAAAATGGTACAAATCGACCTTAAAACTACATTTCTCTTTGTATCTGTTTAATTAAGGGGTAAAGTCGAGTTAGTAGGAATGAGGCGAGACAAAATTTCCACGAGATATGAGATTGGGTCTAGACTAGATGAGATTTTAACATTTCACGGTTCAGTTTACGATTTTTTTTTCTGAATTTCACCTTTTTTTTAGTTTGGTTTCCATTCCAGTTCTGCTTTTTGGAACTGTAAGAGACGCAACTCGCCAACACACAACCATTTTTTTGTCCAATCTCAACGTAAACGCGTGGAAAAAAGCATCTCACGAGATAATTTTCCCTCTTGTGTTCTCGATCTGGTGGAAATTTTGTCTCGAAATCTTGTGGCACGAGATTTAGTGCCGTCCCTATGAGTTAATATGAGGATTTAAGTCGTTTCTGGGTTGTAATCGTTCTTATTAAACAGTTTGTTGTAACTATAAAGTCTTGGGATTCATGTTTTTAAAGGTGCACTTTTCCCCCTTTTTCTCTTTCCTTTTATCTTATTCTTTCTCCGTTTCCTTCTTTTTTTTTTACTTCTATCTCTTTCTGTCTTTCTCTTAATTTCTCTTTTCCCTCTTTTTTCTCTTTTTTTCTTTCTTTTTCTGCATTTTGTGTCTCTCTCTTACTCTTTCCCTAATTTTCTTCTTTCTCTCTCACATTTATGCTGTCTCTCCCTTCTCCCTGTTATTTTTATTTCCATTCTCTTTCCTTTCTGTCTCTCTCTTTCTCTTATTCCCTCTCTTTCTCTTCATGTGTAACAGGTGAGGGCTCTTGTTCTTCATGGATTTCTTTTTTTTTAAATTACATTTTTCACGATTTTGACCTCCTAAACATCGACGAAAAGTCTCCAAACCGGGTATGGGAGTTAACCGACTCAATAGCGCCCCCTGAACGAGATAATTTTTCTCTTGTGTGCTCGATCTTGGGGCAATTTTGTCCCTCGAAATCTTGTGGCTCGAGATCTTGAACTGTCCCTATGAGTTAATATGAGGATTTAAGTCGTTTCCGGGTTTTAATCATTCTTAATAAACCGTTTGTTTGTTATAACTATAAAGTCCTAGGGTTAAGGTTCATGTTTTTAAAGGTGCACTTTTTGGTTTAACTTTGTGGTTGGGGGTCCGTCACCTTGTTGTTTCCATGGATACGCCACTGCTCTGCCTGAAATGTCCCACAGTGCGACATTAAACCGCTCTGCTTTACGTTTATTCAATCACGGGTGGTTTTGTTGCTCAAAAACACCTCGGAAAAACCGCGTGGTTCCACAAATCTGAGCTGTAACTCGGTCCCGTTTGGTCTCCGTGACGATGGAAAGGTCTAATGCCACACTGCGAAACATTCCAGACGAGGCAGTGACACTTCCACGGCGAAAATCATGAAGTTTGTGCATGTTTTAAGGTATTTTTGCGCAATAAACACCCACACTCTCAAACATTCTTGGCGAAACGTCTCCATGGGGTCGAGCAGATGCAAACTCTGCACCAGAAAAGTGACACAACGCGGCTTTAAGCGTATTTATTGTGACGTTCTGTGTTTAACCCGCATGTAATTTCTCCCCTCTGCCGCAGCCTGTGTTTTCGTATTCAAACGCTCGCTCCCCCGTGTTGGCGAGAAGGTTATGGAGACCGCGGTTTGTAAACTCCAGTTGAATATGCATGTTTTTCTCACCTTGAAATCAGCATCTTGTCTGCGTTCGCACCCTCGCCTCTGTTGCCGTCGCGCTAAGCCTCAGATGCCCTCCCCATCCTTGAAGAAACGCACCGATCTCTCAGCAAGAATCCGCATCATGAGCCGTTTTCTATTAACCGCGTCCCTGCGCTTTGCACGAACAGCGGGTGCAATAAAAGAAACATTAAAGGCGATGCAGCTTCTTCCTATGGATATTTGTATCACTGCCCTGCCTGGAATGTTCCACAGTGCAACTTTAAACAGCTCTGCATTACGTTTAATCAATTACAGGTGGTTTTATTGCTCAAAAACACCTAGAAAAACAGGAATTCTGACTGAGCGGGGTCGCCTCTCCACAGATCTGAGCTGTATCTTGGTCTGGTTTGGTCAAGTTTGATTTTTTGGGGGGTTTGATTCACGACAAAGCGATAACATGTCCGTGGAGAAAAGGATTTGACAGACCCTCCACCAGAAAAGTTACACAGTGCGCCTTTTAAAGTGTGTGTTTCTGTTGTGTATTCACAGTGGACGAGCAGAGGAAGGAAGACGCAGGGAGAACATGCAAACTCTATGGGATTCAGCTAGTCCACGCTTCAAACTGAGGAACCCTGCTGATGTGAGGTGAGTGAAAATGAAGCCTTATTTACACAGTGTTGAGGCCAATTTATGGTTGTGCGTCAAAACGTCTGAGTCGCGATGTACAGAGTCCGTGTCGACGTGCACCATCTCCGCAAAGCGTATCTGTCAACCGACGTGCATCTCCGACATTTTCTAACTACGTGTCCAAACCATAGACGGTAAATATGAATGGGCTAAGCTAGCATGTTAGCTGCCGCGTGCTAAATAGGAAGAGCGACAGGAGGCTCTTCCGGCTCCTCCTGACCCTGGCTTCAATTGACTTTACATTAGGATCTTGTCGCCTCCTCTCTCTGTACCTGCTGCACTGAGCCTCGTCATTTTGATCTTAAAACGTTCGTATGAACTCGATCTACATGATCTTAACTTTTTTTCCCTATTTTGTCCATCAAAAAAATAATAAAAAATAAAAATCCTAACATAGAGCCTGTCTCCAGATTTGCCCCTGTAGCCGTTTGCATCGCGAGCCTCATTTGAGCGACAGTCCTGTTGACTTCTGTTAAATTTTAGCAAAAATAAACACAGCGCAGAGGCCCGGAGATCGTCCTTACAGAACCTTTAATGATGTTTGTATCATTCTGAAACCTGGAGACAAAGATCGTGTCACATAAAAGTCTATTGTTCCAAGACACATTTGCTGTCAACATTTTAAAATGAAGCAATATAAATATATAAAGCATATACAAAAGTGCACTGTGTCACACTTGTGGTGGAGAGTTTGGCTTGTCTCTGCTTGTCTCCATGGAGACAAGCAGAGACAAGCCAAAGAGAAGTAGACTTGTCAAGAATATTCCAGAGTGCGACATTAATATTCTGTCTTGCGTTTATTTCATGTTGGGTATTTTTATTACTCAAAAATACCTTGAAAAACGTGTGTCGTCGTAACATAAGAAGTCCCCCTCCCCACGGAACTGACCTGTAACTTAGCCTGCATGGTGCCAGCTCTTTGTCTCCATGGAGATGCTTTGCAAAGAATATTCCCGAGTTTGGCATTAAACTTCTCTGTGTTGCATTTATTTCGTTGTGGGTGTTTGTATTATTCAAAAATATCTTTAAAAAAAACATGCACAGTCTTCACATGAGAAGTCACCTCTCCACAGAACTGACCTGGAGCTTAGCCCGGTGCCAGCTCTCTGTCTCCATGGAGATGCTTTGCCAGTAATGTTCCAGACTGTGGCATTAAACTTCTCTGTCTTTAATTTAAGTCATTGTGGGTGTTCGTATTGTTCAAAAATACCTTAAAAAACATGCAGTTTTAACATAAGAAGTCCCCTCTCCACAGACCTGACTCGTAACTTAGCCAACATAGCTCTTTGTCTCCCTGGAGATGCCAGGAATGTTCCAGAGTGTGACATTAAACTTCTCCGGGTTGCAGTCCCCTCTCCACAGAACTGACCCGTAACTTGACCTGGTGTCGCCTGCGTGTCTCCATAGTCTTGTTTAATGCCATAGTTTGTAACATTTCAAGCAAAGTCTTAACGTCTCCATGGAAACAAGCAACCACCATATGCACCACAAGAAAAAAAAAGTTCCGTACCGCATCTTTATTGACAAAAAACGACTCAAAATCGACTTTATTGACAAAAATCGGCTGAAAACAAGATGCATTTTCAGCTTGAAGTGAAGTGAGGATTTGATTTTTGCATTTTTGTTTCCGAGTTTCTGTGACGGAGCTTTTAGCACAGGAGGAATCTGCTGTTCGCTTGATCCTTTCTCGTCAGAGCAGAGTCGGGGTTTGTCCACACGCACAAAGTTTAATTCAGAATCTCAAAGTGCACAGAAGAACAGCGAGAGTGAAGCGATTGTCTTTGCATCATGTGTAACACGGCTGAGTCCCTCTGACAGGTCATTGAGGTTTTACGGAGCTGAAACGGGGCTAAAACCAAACAGAGTAAGGAAAACGGAAGCTCTAGTCCGGTATAAACCTGCTCCGTATCGGCCATTGTAACAACATATGGGCCGCGTCACATTTCTCCTTCCTCGCTTCCTTCTCCTCGATTCCTCTCCTCGATTCTGCGGGAAACGGGTGAGGAAGTCCCGCCCACAGAGGAGAGGAGAAGGAAGCAAGGGAAGAGAAATGAGATGCTGCCTATGTCTGCCTTTCTCTTTTCCCTTTTCTGTCTCCTTTTTCACTTTCTCTTTTTCTCTCTCTTTTTTCTCTTTTTTCACTCTTTTTCTTTCTCTCTCCTTTATCTCTTTCCTTTTCTCTTTTGCTCTTTCTCTCTTTCTATATTTCTCCCTCTTTCTCTTTTTTCTCTCCTTTTCTCTTTCCTTCTTTCTCTTTTTTTCTTCTTTTTTCCATCTTTTTCCTTCTTACTTTCTCTTTTTCTCTTTCCTTTTCTCTTTCTCTTTTGCTCTTTCTTTCTCCCTCCTCTTTCTCTTTTTTCTCTCCTTTTCTCTTTTTCTCTTTTGCTCTTTCTCTCTTTCTATATTTCTCCCTCTTTCTCTTTTTTCTCTCCTTTTCTCTTTTTCGCTTTCCTTTTTTGTCTTTTTTTCTTTCTCTTTTTCTCTCTTTCCATCTTTTTCCTTCTTGCTTTCTTTTTTTTCTCTTTCCTTTTCTCTTTCTCTGTTTCTATTTTTCTCCCACTTTCTCTTTTCTCTCCTTTTCTCTTTCCTTCCTTCTCTTTTTCTTTCTTTTGCTTTTTCTCTCTTTCCATCTTTTTCTTCTTTCTTTCTCTTTTTCTCTCCTTTTCTCTTTCCTTTTCTCTTTGTCTTTCTCTTTCCTTCTTTCTCTCTCTTTTCCCTTCGTTTTCATGCCCCCAACTGTATTTTATTTGTTACCCCCATTTCTCTTTCCCTTTCTCTCCCTCACTCTCTCCATAATTTTCTTCTTTCTCTCTTTTTCTCACATTTATTCTAGCTCTCCTTTCTTCCTGTTTTTCTTTATTTCCATTCTCTTTCCTTTCTGTCTCTCTCTTTCTCTTATTCCCTCTCTTTCTCTCAATTTGTTTTGGCCCGACGAAGTATCTAGTGAGAGCTCTTGTTCTTCATGGATTTCTATTTTTTTTTATTTTATTATTCCAATTTTTCACAATTTTGAGCTCCTAAACATCGACGAAAAGTCTCCAAACCGACTCAGCAGCGCCCCCTGGAATTTCATAAATTCCAAATAAACGGGAGGCCAAGAAGAATATTTTGCCGTAGATCAACGAAATTCGGAAAGCGGATCATTGTGCTGCTTTATGATGAACAGGAATATTGGTTTTAATTGACTTGATTTGAACTTTTTCATTTTTATTTTAGTTTAGTTTGTTTATGATGATTATTTTTATTATTATAAAGCTGGTAAATGCTTTCAAAAATAAAAAACGAAGACTGTCAAAATGAACGAGCGAATGCTGTGCACACACTGAACTCCTCGCACCTTTTTTTCCCCCCAGTTTGGTTTGGAAACTGCAAATGGAAAATAAACAAACTGAAACTACAGTAAATAAACCATAACTCCGGCCGTGTTGGCTCATTCTATTACGCGAGCCTCATTCTGTTTGATATCTAACAAACAAATACTCTTTATCTGCCTGAAACGCTCCCGTAATAATCGCCATCATTACAGCACATTTCCCCAACAAACACCCCGCATTACGGCATTACCGGTGATCACTGCCCCGGCCCGGCTCGGCTTGTCCGGATTATGTCCGCTGGCCTTTCTCCAGCGCGTCTCCAAACTCCGGCCAAAACTCCAGCCCCAACATCTGCCGGCGCATATTCGTGTCTCCATTACAAACCCGCCCGGTCGTCCCCGCCCCTCTGGCTTTGATTCCGCCGTTCATTAACATTACACGTGTGGGTGTCCGGTGTCCCCCCCACCCCCGCGCGGTTGGTCGGACCACCCGTCGCTCCCCCCTTCCCCCGCCCTTCGCTCCGTGCCTCTGGGGGTGAAAAAAAAAAGCAATTAAAGGCACCACCTGTTCCTGGCCCGGTGCGGAGGAGCTTCACCGTGGGGTAATTGGAGCGCCTCTGTCTGCCGGAGACGTGTCGGCGGAGGCTCGTCTCTGCAGCCCTTAAATCTGAAAGAAGCTCGTCTGCAGAGCTGTGCGGCGAGGGGAGGTGAGAGGGCTGTAGGGAACGGTGTTTTAGGAGTACATTATGAGGGCAGACCACAGGCATTCATTACCCGAGCAGCCCGAACCGCGCTTTGACAAAACTTTACAAAGACGAGCGGGGCTGACTCACCGGTTTCAGAGCACGTGATTGACAAGCGGGGCAACCAATCAGAGAGATGCACGAGTCGCGTCGAAAACAAACGCATCAAAAAAGGGGGAAAAACTACATAAAAGCGTGAGGAACTGCACAGATTTTTACAAAGAACCGTCGACAATCGAAGCACCAAACTGTTACGGATCGCAGGTAAAATAAATTATAAATTTAGTTCTGAATAATTTGAGAATTTTCAGAAGGAGTTGTCCTCTGTATTTGGATCGGATCGAGTTTGGACGGAGGTTTTTCACGCTCTTTGCTCCAGTTCCGGTCTCTCCTGGATTCAAACGGAACGTCAAAAGGACGGATGCTCAAAGACAGTGAGCGACACGAAATTCTCGATCTGTTTGTTTCTAAAATGTGATTTATTGTTTAGTCCACGCTGCCTGTACAGACCTTTTTTACGACGACCTGAAGTGTCCCGCTTCAGGTTTGTTGAACGTCCGGTTAATGATTTTCTGTGGTAAATGTGTGCGTAAATATTCTCCACCGGCTTCGTAAATCTGCCCCATCACCAAATCTTCAACCAACAAGGTCCACGAAGAATAAACATTTACCCACAAATTATTTATCCACAACGATCAAGGGAAGAAAGACGAAAGCTTAAAGGAAACAACGATGAGCTTTAGTGAACTACTGAGCAAAAATAAACTGATATCCTAGAGATGTCTCACCTTCGACATGAAATAGATTTTTAATTTTAATTGTAGAATCAGTCTGAGTGAACAAGTTCCTTCTGTTTTCGTCATGACCATAATGTTAGTTTTGCTCAGTTGTTTCACTGATGCTCGTCGTCGTTTCTTCCCTTGATCGTTGTGGATAAATTCTTCGTGGGTAAATGTTTATTCTTCGTGGACCTTGTTGGTTGAAGATTTGGTGATGGGGCAGATTTACGAAGCTGGTGGAGCAAACGGCAGATATTTCCACACACATTTTGCCACAGAAAACCATTAACCGGAAGTTCCACAAAACTACAGCGAGACACTTCCGGCCATTGTGAAAAAGGTGAAATCACAGTTAAATGGTGAAGCCGACCACCATGTTATGTATAAAATGTGCAGTACGGTTAGTTATGAGTAAGTTCGCTTTTAGCACAATGCTTTTTAATTCATTTATTTTTTTTATCAAATACTACAAATACTACTGCAGATACTACAGATACTACAAATACTACAGATACTACAAATACTACAGATACTACAGATACTACAGATACTACAGATACTACAGATACTACAGATACTACAGATACTACAGATACTACAAGTACTACAGATACTACAAATACTACAGATACTACAGATACTACAAATACTACAGATACTACAGATACTACAAATACTACAGATACTACAGATACTACAGATACTACAGATACTACAAATACTACAGATACTACAAATACTACAGATACTACAAATACTACAGATACTACAGATACTACAAATACTACAGATACTACAAATACTACAAATACTACAAATACTACAAATACTACAAATACTACAAATACTACAAATACTACAAATACTACAAATACTACAAATATTACAAATACTACAAATACTACTGCAAATACTACAGATACTACAAATACTACAAATACTACAGATACTACAAATACTACAGATACTACAGATACTACAAATACTACAAATATTACAAATACTACAAATACTACTGCAAATACTACAAATACTACAAATACTACTGCAAATACTACAAATACTACAAATAGTACTGCAAATACTACAAATACTACAAATACTACTGCAAATACTACAAATACTACAAATATTACAAATACTACAAATACTACTGCAAATACTACAGATACTACAAATACTACAAATACTACAGATATTACAGATATAGGGCTTATGCTAGCAGCTATGAGAGAAGAAAATATTGGGGACCGTCTTTCTGTCTTTCTGGACTAGTCGGTTGCTAAATATTTGGGCCAAGTTGCTAAATATTTGGGCCAGATCCGTGGAGAGGCGTGTCTGCTCACAGGAAGAATGCAGGTTGTAGAAGGCAGTATTGGAAAAGCAGAGCGATGTAAACGCCTATAGTTATGTACGTCACCAGAAAAGTGACATCATGCATCTGTAAAGGTCCTATATTACACAGAATGGACTCTTGTGAGCTTTAAACCCTGTCAGAATGTTATTCCCACCTCAAAAACAGACAGGAGTTTTGTTTGGTTTCATTTGCACATGTTGCAGTGAGCTTTTATTATTAGTCCGTCTCCATCTTCAAAGCTCAAAATGTTCTACCTTGTGAAGTGTTAGTTTCTAAATTAACAGCTCCTTTTACCTTTGATTTAGTACAAATTGGAAAATCCAGTGCTGAATTTATCCAAATGATTCTAGTGAAGTTGTGTGGAGTTCAAAAACACAGTGTCCTTCGCCAAAATATAAAAACATAAAAGATTTAAAGTGGTGAAAATGAATGAACGAATTCTGTGCACACACTTGGTCTCTTACACCTTTTCCCCACTGTGGTTTTGATGCTGCAAATGGAAAGAAACTGAAACTAAAGATAATAAACCGTAACTCCAGCCCCGTGAACTCCTTCTATTGTGCAGTCCCCATTCTCCACTGCCTCCGCGACCTTTTACCTTTTGTTTAGGAGAAATTTGAAAAATCCTTGACTGCAGTACAAAAAATAAAACCTAGCCAACGAAGATGACTTGAATTAAAGTTTTATCATGAGTTGATTAAAATGATCTGTCAGTGAATAAGACTTTTTGTACTTAAAATATAACAACTTTTTTGCAACCAAATCGAATGTTGCTTGAATTAAGAAAAACACCCTTAATAAAAAAAAAACATGATACTTGTTGAGTTGAATCTACTCAAATAATGTAAAATGTTTTTCATTTAAGTTATTTTAATTTAGTTAGATGTTTAGTTTTTTTTTTTTTTTTTCTTGTGTGAAATTATCCAAATGATTATAGTGCCTCAAGTGGAGGAGTCCCAGTATCTCGGGGTCTTGTTCACAGTGAGGGGAGGATGGAGCGTGAGGTTGACAGGTGGATCGGTGCAGCGTCGGCAGTGATGCGGTCGCTGTATCGGGGACGTTGTGGTGAAGAGGAGCTGAGCCCAAAGGCGAAGCTCTGGATTTACCTCAGTCACGTTCCTCCCCTCACCTGTGGTCCTGAGCTCTGGGGAACGACCGAAAGAATGACCAGATTGACAATACAAGTGGCCCAAATGAGTTTCCTCCGCAGAGTGGCCGGGCGCTCCCTTAGAGAGAGTTGCAGGAGCTCGGTCACGCGGGAGGAGCTCGGAGTAGAGCTGCTGCTCCTCCACGTCGAGAGGAGCAGCTGAGGGGAGGGCGTCTGTTCTGATGCCTCCTGGACGCCTCCCTCGAGATGTGTTCCGGGCATGTCCCACCAGGAGGAGGCCCCGGGGAAGACCCAGGACACGCTGGAGGGACGATGTCTCTGGGCCTCGGGGTCTCCCTGGAGGAGCTGGAGGAAGTGTCTGGGGTGAAGGAAGTCTGGGAGTTCCTGCTTAGACTGCTGCCCCGCAACCCGACTCCGGATAGGCGAAAGAAAATGGATGGATGAATAAATGTAAATGCAGCTGTAATTGAATAAATACTTAAAATGGAAAAAAAGATAAGCAGATGGCGTAACCATCACCAGAAAAGTTACATAATGCAACTTTATGCACCTCTAAGTTAAACCCACTCTTATTATTTGAACGAAATGCAACATTTTGTCTGAGAATTAAACCTAAGCGGGGAAAAAATGATGTATGTATTTTAGTGAAGGTGTGTGGAGTTTAAAACGCAGTGGAGCACTTCCTGTATTACCGCATGACATCACAAGGTGGAACAGAGTGTTTTCAGTTTGAGAGAAGCCTAAACACGCCCGGTTTGTGTGTTAAACTTGTGAGAATGACACAAAATGCATAACTTGGATCATAAAATGGTGTAATATATCCTTTTAAAGCTTTATAAACACAATGATTCCGTCAGTAGATGGCATCCTTGAATTACATATTACTTTTGCACTCACCACTTTACCTAAACGCGCCCAACATAATAACTCCGGTGATTGAGACAAATCGTGAGCGAGTGTTGGCAGTGAGACAGTGTAATATTGCGCCCGGATGGTCCCTCACAGCGCCACTATGCGTCTTCATTAAGCATCAGAGCAAATTAATAACTTATGACTCGTTGCAGTACGGCTCGTAAAACAGGCGCTGGCATCGGCATCGTCATGGTAACTCGTTTTCGTCTCAGCGGGAATGAGAAGTGGCTCTGGCGGCGTTCCCAAGACGCGTGCGACAGCGGCTCATCCCGGCGGCCCGCGGAGAATGAACGGGGAGGTGAAAGGCCGTTTAGCGTTTGTGCGGGTTTAAAGCCTGGTAATTAAAGACGCGCCGTGGAACTTCCGAGGTGGAGGATCCGCCACGTTTCCCGTCTTCGTGGAGATGTTGTTTCTTGGCACTTTGGAAACTTCCACAGTTCCACATGTTCAATTACAGGTGTTTTTTAGCTCGGAAATACCTTGAAAAACAGGAATTCTTACCGTGTGCAGGCTTGCTTTTCCATAGATCTGACCATTAACTTATCTCCACTGTGGTAACTAAGTTTATTTTCACACTGTGGAACAATGGGATCTATTCATACTTGGATAACAAAACCAGAAGATGTTTGGACGACTTCCTTTGGGCTCTGTTGGTGATAGTAACGCTGACAAAATCTGTGAAAACTGAGAAAATAGTCCGTTTTCCTTCATCTAGATGTCATTGTATTCTTTCTTTTTTCTTTTTATAAATTTCCTACTCATTTAAAAAAAAAAGATGGAATTGTCCGTTATGTTGGGCAGATGTCTGTAACCACGGATCTACTAAAATAACTTTGTGACATTGAAGATGCGATGTCAGTGGCTACACGGGAAGTCGTCGTCCGCATGTTTCCAAACGTCTTCCGGTGAGAGTGAATCGAGCGTTTTGAGACAAAGCAACAGTCGGGGTTCTCGCTCTTTTTCACTGACAACATTTCCAAACTTTTCCATGACACTTTCATGACCTAAAGTGAATTTTCCATGATTTTTTTTTATGGCACCTACATGTGTAGAATCGAGCTTTAACTTTTAGGGCTAAATATGAAATGTGAACCCTTTACACTCATTCAAAATCCAACACATGTGCAAAGCAAAAAAGCGTTTATTATATTGAGACGAGGCGGGTCGGCAGGGTGGAGACTCAGGGTGGGGGTTCAGTCTCAATCTTCACATGGCCCAGCAGGAACGGGGCCACCCTCGTAGGCGTCTTATGTCTGGAAGTGAACAGATCGGGGTCGGGAGGGTAGGGTAGAGTTATTCGGGACAAACTGGGTTGCCGGGATAGGCTGCTACCAATAGGCTTCTGGGAAATTGAGGTGTGGTAGAAGTGAGCTGTGGTTTGCTGGAGAGGAGGCGAGGGCGGTTGAGGCGTGGTCCTGCTCCTGGACCTAAGTGAATCATATTAACTGCACTTAACAGAATGCTGTAGTTGCATGAAAGATGTACTAAAATCCCATGACTTTTCCAAAACTTTGATTGTATTTACAAAATTCCAGTATTTTTTCAAGGATTTACATGACCATGGGATCCCTACACAGTGCATCTATAGGAATAAACTTATATACATACATTGTCTTTCATTTTTCATTGTAAAACACAATATTTATCTGAAATGGTTTAAAAGCACTGTACCTGACCTTACCGTCTCAAAAAGCGAAAAACTAGTTCATTAAACAATTTGATGAGTGTTTTTCACAGTTATTTTGAAGAGCTGCTTATACAAAACCTGTACCTCATTTACCGCCAGAGCTAATGGCAACTTCTGTGCTAATCGTGCACTTCCTGATCATCGCAGACTCAAATGTTTTCATAATTAGATGCAGTACTTATTTTGACCTCAAGAGCTACTGGGGCGAGACGCATTTTACTCAAATACAAGTGGAGAAATGAGGTACGGGGCCTTTGACTAGAGTGAATGAATAATGCATAAACTGTGAAGCACCTTACGTGGGAAAGCTCTAAACAAAACCAATGCATTTTTATCACTGTTTTAAGTTAGCAGACCTGGCTAATTTCTCGTGTGACCTCGTAATGTGAATTGATTGCCCTCTGCTCGCATGTGTCCACTGAAATCTCCCGCACAGAATAACAGAATAGGCCTGTTTACATGTAAATAGGCTCCAGCGTTGGCCACGTCTCAATTCTCTTCCCCCGCTTCCTTCTACTCGATCCTGCGTGTTCCAGCTGTCGATCAAATGCGTCATATTAAGCGGCGTCCTGAAGAAAACCAAGAGGAAGACGTTATTGGTCTCGTTTAGGAGTTTACGGCTCCATCCAAGAATGGGCAAACAATCATTCTTCCTTGTTCTTGCTTCTCCTTATCGCTGACCTCCGAAAGTTACGTCATGAGGTCAAATATGAGGTCCAAGGAGGAGGAAGGAGCAATGAAGAGAGGAGCTAACGTTGCTTTAGGTGGTTCTGGATGCTCCTAAAGGGATAGTTTAGGTTTTTTGACATGAATCTGTATGTATCTCCGTCAGAAGAATCGTGCATCAACACTGACTTACCTCCCGACAGCGTCCGGTGAGCCGAGTTCTTCCCCGGTTTTGGTGCTGACGAAAGTGTCCGGCAAGTTGGCTGAGGTCGCGAAAATAAAGCATATTTCTTCTCAACTCTGTGTTCAAAAGATTCAAAGATACATTTGCGTTACTAAACCGTGGTCCGTGAAAAAGTCAGACCTCATAATTACTTGGTACTATTTTTTATTTATTTTTTTTTACTTATTTAACCTTTATTTGAAGACCCATTGAGTTCCAGACCTCATTTACAAGGGTGACCTGGCCAAGTGGTCAACAGCACACGTCAAGAGCAGAAAACAACTGTCAATTAAGATAACAACAATCATTTAAGTAAAACAATTAAAATAAAAACAAGAAAGCAACAATCAACTAAGATAAACTCTCTCCATATCACTACACGCTGCTGCCAGGTGACGCCACGCATGAATCCAACACTTTTTTCAGTCGTTTGGCAGTGTTTACTTGCTCAGACCGATGACCGGCGCGATGCAAGAGGGCTACAGCGATACGTACATAAGCTTGTATAAGTTATAGAAGAATGTATATAAAAATGGTGCGGACTTGTGATTATCCAGGCTGTAAAAACAAAAATCTAGCTGAATCTCTACACACATTTCACCATTGTCCTGTCACGGACATTGCCATTGCTCTGAGGAAACTTTGGCTTCTTGCCGTAGGCATCAATGTGGAAGCCAGATTGTCAAAGATAAAAAAAGCATGGCATGATGAGTCCCATTCGTGACAGCAGTAGTTCTCCACCCCTGTCGGCATTACTTCACACTTAAAATAAGTGCACTACCATTTGTGGGTCACCCGGTCTCTCACTGCACCAGCTGTGGCTCCAGTTTCAGCTTGTCCCACTCTGTCCCTCCTCTGTGTCTCTGCTGTTCTGACTCCATCTGGTGAATTTGGGTATATTCGGGTTCATAAAGATCTCCCCTTGGCTCTGTGCTAAAGGGAACGTCTTCATCGTCGGTGTCATAGTCACACATGTCGTCGTGAACTTTCAGAGCAGGAAACGCAGTGAAACAGGTGCGGCTTCACCTGGAGGCAGCGCAGTGATACGACCGGAGAGAAAATAGTACCAAGTGATTATGAGGTCTGACTAATGTCTCACTCTTTTGAACACATTGTTTTGAGAAGAAAAACACTTTATTCAGTCAGTGTTGATGCACGACACTGCGGACAGGGATGCCGTACAGATTCATGTCAAAAAACCCAAATTATCCAGAGGTGGAAACAATAGTGAAAACTATTACTCCCAGAAAATGAACTCCAACAATCGCGCCATCCTTCCTAACTTCACTGATCAATTCGGACTGTTCTTGGCATGGAGGGTGATGACGCACCTCTGGGTCTTCGATAAGCAAAAGAACATCCTAAGCGCATTTAACCAATTTCAGATGCACCGCTTGATTCCGCTCCTTGATCCTCCGTGTTTCAGCTGTCGATCAGATGCATCATATTAAGCGACGTCCTAAGGAAAACTACGGAAGGAAGGAGTAAACCCGAGGGAGGCTTCAGGAGCAAACACCAGAGAAAAGAATCAAACTTTCTTGGTCTCAGTGAGGAGTTTAGATCCTCTCTTCTCGCTTCGTCTCCCCAGTGGGTGGGCCATCCTCACCCATCTCCTGCAGAATCAAGGAGAAGGAAGCGAGGAAAGAGAAATGAGATGCGGCCGTAGTGTTAAGCCTGGTCTGAGCTCAGTTTAATGACGGAGCTAAAAATACAGACAGGAAAATACGACAAACGTCAAGCTGCCAGCTTCATTTGTCATTACAGTAATTGGAAGAATGAAGTAACGCACATTCAATTAGCAGAAAAGCAAGAGGATGAAAAACAAAATTGACTGCGTGGTCGTTTTATTTTTATACTCGGTAATGATACATGAATCACACAGGCTCGTTTAAAAGTCCTGTATTACGCAGATTAACTCTTGTGAGCTTTTAGCCATGTTATAATGCTTTTACCTCCTCACCAACAGACCTGGAGTTGTATTTTGTTTCTTTATCTGTAGTCTGTCTGCATCTCCAAAGCTCAGAATGCTCGGTCCACCTTGTGATGTCATTTAGTGGTAGTTTTTTTTTTTTTTTTAAAGTTAACAGCTCCCTTTTACCTTTAGTTCAGTAGAGATTGGCAATTCCAGGGCTGAAATGAAGTTTGAAGGGCTGAAATGAGTGTTTTCTGTGCCTAAATATGCAGAGATTTAGTCTTAAACGTGTGAATGAAACAAAACACAACTCCAGGTCTGTTATGAGATGAAGAAACATAACATAGATCAGAAAACAGTGCAATAATCTGAGGTGAGAAGTTTCATTTAGGTCAAAATGATGAGTGACCAATAGGCCCCTTCGTTTTGCTTGAGTCGCTGAGATCAACAAAGCTGATTGGACGACTCGACTAAGAAAGTTCAGAATGTCCTTACAGGAGAACCACTTACATGCCACTCTATAGATTTGCTGATTTGAAAAAGTGACAGCATTTTGAAAACTACCCACTTTTCTCCACAAATCGTAGTCCACTGTGCGTGCGTTTGCTTAGAGCCGTCGCGTAAGACCGGAGAGAAATCGTCTGTAACAGCAAAATGTCCTGGCCTTTAGTCATTAGCGTCAACAATGGGCGAACGGGAGCCAGCGCACACTCAAGTGGCTCCAATTGATTTCTTAATGTGATTGTGTAAAGGGCTTTTAAAAGTGGCTTTGTGTGCATGTGACTTTAATTTCACTAAAACATTGTTAACGGCATTAGATTTTACTATAAAAAAAAAGTCACCTTGTTTTGTTTTTTATTAAGTTTATAATTTTACTCCCTTGTTTGACACGGCAGATATGACAAATGTAAAGGTAATTCCATAACCTGCCAAGCACATTATTAAAGATTGTAAATGAGCCTGCTCTTATAGACCCTTTTAAGGCAGAAGTGATTAAAAAAAAAAGCTGTGTGCATTTTGGCAATGGAGGTGACATTGTTCGAGCCAGGCTGGCGCCACCTAGTGCCTCTGCTCAGTTTAATTTCTTTCCAGCGAGTAGGTCAGGAGTTAGAACACACTTGGCGGTTTGCAAGAACCCCGGAAGTTGTAGTCGGCGCACCGGCCAGTCAGGGAAGAGCTGTGAAGCCCTGACGTCAAACTCCAGCGCCTCTGGGTCCTTTTGTGTCCAGCACAACAGTAAACAAAGCGTCCAGATGGATGTAGACGAAGACAGACATTTTGTGTTGGCAATGATTCCCGACATCGAGGATTTAATGCCGGAACAAAGAGAATGTTTGAATTTTATCAAAAGAAAGACGTTATAGCCCTTCTTCGTACAGGATTTGCTGTTGTGCCAGCGATTACTTGGACACCACTGAGCGTTCCAGCGCATTACATAGCAGCGATTGGTTAAATAAAAAAGTACCCACCTCCCGTTGAGTGAACAAATCCTAACGTTGCAAAGTCAAACGGTTTACACAAAGTGAAACTGGCTGATGAATCAGGCGAGCATCGTTCCCCATTCATTCTGATTTATTCAGACTGAACATGGACAGACGAAGACTGAGATAAAAACAGTTCCAGCACCAGAATGTCTGGTTGTTCCGTGTGTGGTCGTCAGAATCGCCATTCTCCCAGCAGACTAAAATTATAAAGTTTTACTCACCGAGGATCTAGCAGTCAGACACCATTTGACAAAGGCGGTTTGTTGAGGAAATATTCATGATCTTTTGACGATAATCCTTTCGCAGAGCACGTTACTGTAGCTGAAATATGTGCGCAACCGAGCCTACGTCATCTGTTTACTAACACTAAAAGGTTCTATAGTTATAATCTGACAATTGTTGATCATTACGTTTTAATATTGACTCACATTATCCATCTAAACCAACTTCATAAAAGAAACAAGCCCACTGAATTTAGATTTACAAAACTGTGGTGCCCAAAAGGAGCTGACCCCAGAACAAAAAGCCGTGAAGTTGTCAGACCCTCCTGTGTATAGCACAGCTCACGTAAGCAAGTTGCGTTGATTTTTTTTCTTCATTTATGTAAAAGTGGCTGTCAAATCCTATGCGTATATCACCGATTAAGAAAATAAAATTGGAGAATAAAAGTAAATACTTGTACAGAGCGGTGTGCGATTAAAAAAGGGATTGATGGAAGCAATAACGTCTTGAATATAGGCGAATAAAGATTACTCAAACATGCATAAATCACTCGAAATTCAACTTTCAGAGAGTAAATGAGATGAGAAACAACTTAAACATGATTGAACGCTCTGAAAAGTAGATTTTGCAAAACGCGTCTGCTTCAACAATGGTCAAAACGTGTCTGAATTGCACAAGGGTTACGAAAGGAATGAACAAATAAAAATAAATCACGACAACCTTTATGAAAATTCAATGTTTAGGCCGGTCATTTTCTTTGTTGATGACGTATTTAGAGATAATCTGTTTCAAAACTCACTTCTACTTGTATGTTTTCTTTTCTTAACTTCCTGCCAAAACTTTCTTCCACTTAACTCGTGCAAAACCGAGATGCATATTTACCACATGTACTAATCCATCAAACCAACTTATAATTAGAAAAACACGAAAACCTGTCACAAACGCATAAACAAACACGACGCCCTCCGCGGAGTCCCTGTCAGCGGTTTCTTTGGTGGCTCCACAGTGACGGTGTAGGTCATTTGTTGATCTTGTCAGAATCGGAGACATTTGACAACCAATTTGGACAAGAAAAGTCACGCGCTCTCACTCATTTCACCATTAGGGCATCGTTGCTTCCCGTGCTTTGGCTTTGACAGGGACGGACCTGCCGAGTGACGGGAGACAAGGAGAAAGCGACAGCGGAGAAACGCGGCGCCCGCAATCAGTCCGTGTTTTGGTACGTGACATCTGCTGTGATTAATTGGCTTTCTTTGGGATAAGATCTTTTTTGGTGACTAAAAAAAATGGCGCATGATGTAATTTTTCACGTAAAGAATTAATCTGCTGCCTGCCCGTTGCCATGGCGACGTCGTTGCGTCGCCTGGGATGTTTCACAGTATGACATTTTATGATTATTTTATAAGGACATAGCGATCACACTGGATTAGACTGGATATATTGTTTTAAAGGTCCTATATTCCACAAAACTAACTCTTGTGAACTTTAAGCCATGTTATAAAAAATAATAAATGATAAAGGGAAAAAAACACTATCGCTGCGTCCTTCTCAGATGCAGCAGGAAAACAGCTCCATACGGATTTACAGCTGAAATATTCTAGCAGAGGAGAGTTGTATCTTTCACTCACTTTTTATTCTACTTTGATAGACCCAGAAATGACAAAGATATTCACTGTTAAATACTCTAGAATCGCTTTTTGCTTTACGTCGGCTTTAATCGGATGCGCTCGTGCACGCACACTCGCGATATACACAGTCTGTTTCTATTTTAGTCCGAAAATAGACCGTTTCTATGTAATATAACATAGTTTGAGTGTCCAGAACGAGAGCGCAGTGTGTCTGAAAGAGCACAAACTGTAGCTGGACAGAAGCACAAACAAAAGCATGAGCCCCAGGGAGAGGATTCAGGAGGAAAAGAAATCATCAAATATATATTCACTACCGAGGACCACGCCAACAACACATGTCCGACGCGAAAAGCGTTTATTATATGGACACGAGGCGGGTCGGCTGGGTTGAGACTCATGGTGGGGGGTCCGGTCTCAATCTTCACATGGCCCAGCAGGAACGGGGCCCTCCTCATAAGTGTTTTATGTCTGGAAGTGAACAGATCGGGGTCGGGAGGGTGGGATCGAGTTATTCGGACAAACTGGGTTGCCGGGGATACGCTGCTACGAATAGGCTTCTGGGAAATTGAGGTGTGGTAGAAGTGAGCTGTGATTCGCTGGTGAGGAGTCGAGGGCGGCTGAGGTGTGGTCCTGCTCCTGAACCTAAGTTAATCATATGAACGACATTTATAATATATAAAATAGCCTGAGAAAGCTCTATTCTTATTTTCACGGAATTAAAATTCTGAGCTGTGAATCATTGAACCAAATGAACTAAAACACTTCACCTATGAACTCCAGCTGTGCAGTAGTTATAGTGTAATGTCTGTCATGTTTCATTAATATCATTGTGTTATTATATTATACTCATTATCAGAAGAAAATTACATAAGATTTTTTTTTTTTCCCTGTCTTAAAACGTATCGTATTGAATCATGGGAAAACTATCCTTGCATCCCTAATGATGTCCCAGACCTTTGCCTGAAGAGATTTTTTCTAACTGGACCATCTCAGATCTTAGTTGAATATCCCTGCACTACAGGATTCTTTGGTCTTGATTTTTAAATGTGCGACAAAAAGCGCACACCGCACACTCTAGGAGAAACTTATGAGACTTAAAATCTCCGATCGTAAAGGCCGCAGTGGGATATGGCTGCGTAAAACGGGCTATAAAGTGGTGAGCGAGATGGCGTCAGCTGCTTCCTGTCTACAGTAAAAACCACTCACTCTGAGACTCTTATGGTGTGGAAAAAAACTCCTTTAGTAGACAATGATGAATGTTGAAGCAAGGAGCGAAGAGTTTTATTTCTTGCAAGAAATAGGTCCGAGAGCATGTCCCCCAGACGCCAGACCCCGAATGATACAAGAATAGTGTGACCAGACGTCCCTGTTTACCTGGGACAGTCCCAGTTTTGAGTCCCCCGTCCCAGCAGATTTATCCAAAACCACTGATTTGTCCCAGTTTTATATCAGTCACTAATAAGTGAACCAGGCAGAGCGTTTGTTTGTTAGACTCGTGGCTGTTGTAACATGGGTTGGAAAGTGGTATTAAGCCTCTTCTGTGCAAATCGGTGTTTTACGTGGAAGTTCAGAACTTGCCCCCATCACTACACTAGTTTGTCGCCTTGACAGACTCACTGCCACAGCGAGATCTCCACCGAGGAAACACTGATCTGTGCCGTTTTTTGGCTTCTGACAGTATCCAAACACCTCTAGAAATGGACTTTAACTTCAAACGTCCCGGAGTTCCCCTTTAAAACTTAAAAAAAAATAATGCAAGCATCCATAAATATTTGATAACTTTCAAGATCCAAAATGTTCTACTTCAGATATGACAATAGTGACACTGTAAAGTCTTTTTGTCCAGAGTCTTCAATGTTTTTTTTGAAGAGGGATCCTAGTTTTAGTACACATTTGGTAAGGATTTTTCTTTTTCTTTACTCTCAGGTGCAGTTTAACGCAGATTTCCTCAAAATGAAATCACCATACTATCACATTCCTCATAGTAGCGTCATATTAATGTTTAAACCCCGGTAGGATACGTTTGATTGGAGGAGCTGCTGCCCATATAAAGACTCCATGACTCCCTGACCTCACTGTGTAAGTATACGGTCCATGTTAATAAATGATATCGGAGAGAAGGAGGCTCCGACCACCACAGAGGTCAGAGGTCATCCATGCAATATTACACTCTGATTATACCGGGGGACTCAACCATGACCGCGGAGATGTTCTGTGTACATGCTTTTCTGCAGGAGCGGGTCAAGGGAAGTACAAATTAAGCGGGTTTAAGCAGAAGTCCGACCTTAAAGCTCTTTCTTTGCGTTCTTGTCATACCGAAATCTCAAATGCGAAATGAAGGAAAAGGTTTGATGATTTGGATACTAGAATGATAATAACGTAAACAGACCTTTTTAAAGACAAAATACAATTGTTTTTGGTATTATTTTGGTCTAATTTTGTAGTTTCAATGTAATTTTCCAACTCAAACTAATATTAACATGTGGTTTTATCCTAGTTAAAAGCTATTCAGGAAAGGTCCAAATGTAGTAGCTTGACAGTTGAAGTCTAGGACGGTCCAGTCTGACGATGCTTCTGTCTTGCCCAAAAACACATCATCAGTACTTGTAAAAGGGAATCGAACCCACATACTAGACTCCACATAATCATTGTGAGTAATAGTCATATTTTTGCTGGGTCCCTGTCAGCATTTCCTCTTTTCTATTTGTGAATCATGATCAGTTTCCCCCAAATGTCACAGTAGACGAGCCGTTATTAACCTTTGGAATGGACACAGCTTAGGCCTCATTAACATTTCCCGTCTCTGTAAATACAAATCATTTCATTTTACTTATTTATTTATGCATTTCTCGGTCCTTCTCGCTTTTCGACGTTGGATTTAAAGACTGCGGGGGCTGGTCAGGTGTGAAATTGTGCACTTATGAGGCCTGGCGGTGACGGGGGATCGCGCTGGAGTTTACTCGCTTGTTAATGCTTCCTCCATCGTATTGTCTGGACTTGGGAGGCCATGAAATATTTATGGGGCCGACATATCGGTTTGTGCTGTGAGGAGGCCCGCGGACAGAGGCTGGTGCCAGGTGTTAGCGTAACTGGGCTCTGGTTCTGGTTTTCCCCGTGTCCTGGGTATCGTGGGGGACTGAGGAAAGTCAAACTGACAGCTGGGATGTTTAGCACAAATTGTAATTGCATTTTTATTGGCAGGACAGAGCTAAATGTTGTAAGATTGTGTGTGGATTTGAAAATGTGTTTTCCATTAGGATTTGTTGCATCCTAATCATGTTATTTATACATTACCTGCAAGATAGATTTGTCAGGGATGTAACAATAACTGAAATCTGGTGATATCGTATCGTCAAAGGTCTCACAATAATATCGTGGACCATCACAATATATCGAATCCGAAGTCTCTTTGCTTAAATGCATAGTTCTGATGCAGAAATAGCTAAAAAAAAACAGAGGGAACTACATAGACCATGATCCTTTGCTACATTTCAGTGCAGACGACATGAAGAAATAACTGTTCTCAGCACTTTTACATTACTTTTACATTACTTTAAGTCTTGTGAAGGCATTTTGAGAGAAAAAAGTAGCATATTCACCACAAAATATTGCAATAAATACCGTACAGACAGATTTGGATTTCGTTCCATCCCTAATGACAATAAATGTACCAAACGACTGGTCAAAGCGTTTTAGAATGTCAGACTTGTTATTATGTAGAATATTGTCATATCGTGAGCTTTTCCCGCGATATCACAATAAATATTGTACTGTGATGATATCGTATCTCGAGATATCATTACACTCCTAATTTATATGTATTTTAAATGCTGGACTGTGGAATATTTCAGACAAGGCATGAACATCTCCATGGAAATGAGAGGACAAGCCCAGTTGTGGATCTTTGGTCTGAGAAAACACTACAGCTCCTGAACTTCTGCAGTTTCTGATATAGTTTTGTTTGTTTGTTTTTAGGTTGACTTTTTTTTTTTTTTTTTACATGTATCCAGGGAGAGCAGATGACAAACATGTTTTGGCCGATTCTGGTGCATTTACAGAAATGTTTATTAATGTACATTGTCCCTGTTAGTAATAATAAAACTACTCATAATAAACAAATACATAAATACAATAAATAAATTCTTGCTAAATGTATCTTTGTGCATTTACGACTATACCTCATGCGTTTTAGGCACAGAAAGCCTAAAGTGAAGCGGCCAAGTGTATGGAGATGTAACGATATCCACATCTCTCTCTACCATATGTTCACCATATACAACTCACGATACGAAATTTATTGCAATATACTTTGTGGAGCCTCACAAAACTGAATATTCAATTTTTTTCTCTTAAAACGCCTTCACAAGAGTTAATCCGAAGAATGAAGATGTAAAAGTGCTTAGAACAGTTATTTCTTCATGTCGTCTGCACTGAAACAGGGCAAAGGATCATGGTCTATGTAGTTCCCTCCCACTTCGATATATTGTGATTGTCCACGATATTATTGTGATATTATTGTGAGGTACTGTTACTTTTCTACAAGTGCACCAAAACAAACAGAGACGCCAGCAGACTTTGGTCTATTTGAACAAAAGTCCAGACTACTTTGTTTGTGAAAAACATGCAGATAGAAGCGCTTTGTGCTACGATGTCTGTACTTTCCTCTCAACCAGACGTAACGAGAGACAGTTCTGGTGTTGTGAAGCTTCGACTAATCAGCTTGGAGTCTTCGTCCCAGTCGCTTTTAGTCAGAGCCCAGACTGATCATTGTGTAGAATTGAATTGTAGCTCCCATCAGCGCATTTAGAATCAAAACGGAAGCGAGATCTTTACTTTATTCCTGCGCGGTGTGCTTTTGAGAGCCCACAGAAAACCCAGCGCCCTTGAAAACGAGCCTCCGTCTTCACCATTATTCTGTCCTGTTTTGAAGAAAAGGAACAATCATCCGTCGCAAACTCTCCGGGTTCAGTTTGATAAATATTTCACACAGCGTCGCGTCGCACCACATCGGACCAAACGACCTCGGCGATGCTAGCTTCCCTTTCTAATCAATTTGGAGCCATCTAAAATTGACCCTTTTTCTCGCACTTTCAACTGGAAATGGCTGTCGCGATGGGGCGCTAACTCATGCATCTGCGCGTGTTTATTCCGCTTTCGACTGGCCCCAGCAGGATCCAATATAGATCTAATAAAGAGAGAAGGGCCCGTCTAAAGAGCTGTACTGATGGGACTTTGGTATGTTGCTTGTTTCCCCATAGAAGACCCGCTGTCCCAATTCAGGCCCCGCTCGTGTTGGGATGGAGAAAGTGTGTGTTGTGTTGTATTACCCCACCTGCTCCCATAGGAAAACACAGCGGGGATTTGGTATAATGTAGGTCCGGGCACATTGCAACGAAATGGACATTGCAAAAATAGAGAATAGTTGTAGTTATAATGTTGTTTCCTCATCGCAGACATGCCTGGAGATGTTTTGTTTTATTCATAAGTTTGTTTTTAGTTTGACCAGGTTTCAGTATCTTTGAGTGGCAAAAAAGTGAGTGCTAAGTGAGCTATTTGTGTTGTTTTCTTTTTTGTAATTTAAGCAAACAATGTGCTACTGTGAGGTGCAGAGAGACAAAGGAGCAGAGAGACATAGGATCAGAGAAAGACAAGAGACAGGAGCACAGAGACAGAAGAGAGACAAAAGAGAGACAGAGGAGCAGAGAGACAAAAGAGAGACAGAAGAGACAGAGGTGCAGAGAGACAAAAGAGACAGAGGAGCAGAGAGACAGAAGAGAGACAGAGGAGAATAGCTCCAGAGAAAGAAGAGAAAAGAGAAAGAAAGAGGAGCACAAAGCCAGAGGAGAAGAGAGGCAAGAGGGTCAGAGAGACACAAGAGACAGAGGAAAGGAGACAGAAGAGCAGAGAGACAGAGGTGCAAAGAGACAGAAGAGAAGAGCCAGGGGAGAATACCTCCAGAGAAAGAGAAAAGAGAAGAGAAGAGAGAGAAAGAGGAGCACAAAGCCAGAGGAGAAGAGAGAGACAGAGATCAGAGAGAGATGAGAGACAGAGGAAAAGAGCTAGCGGCACAGAGAGAGAGAGACAGAAGACCAAAGAGAGCCAGATGAGAGACAAAAGAGACAGAGGAGCATAGAGACAGAAGAGAGACTGAGGAGTAAAGAGAGACAGAAGAGCAGAGAGACAGAGGTGCAGAGAGACAGAGGTGCAGAGAGACAGAGGTGCAGAGAGACAGAGAGGAGAGACAGAGGTGCAGAGAGACAAGAGAGAAAGAGGAGGATGGAGACAGAAGAGAGAGAAGACAGACAGGTGCAGAGAAACAGAAGAGAGACAGAGGTGCAGAGAGACAGGGAGGAGAGACAGAGGTGCAGAGAGACAGAAGAGAGACAGAGAGGAGAGACAGAGGTGCAGAGAGACAGAAGAGAGAAAGAGGATAGAGACAGAAGAGAGAGAAGAAAGACAGAGGTGCAGAGAGAAAGAAAAAGAGGAGCAGAGAAAGAGACAGAGGAGAATAGAGAGGAGAAGAGAGAGAAGAGAAAGAGGAGCACAAAGACAGAGGAGCAGAGAGACGGAAGCGAGAAAAAGGAGCATAGAGGAGCAGAGGGAAAGAGGAAAAGAGCCAGAGGAGCAGAGAGACAGAAGAGAAGAGAGAGACAGAGGAAAAGAACCAGAGGAGCAGAGAGAAAGAAAATGGTGGCGACGTGCGAGTCACGGATGATTAAAAAGACATTGTGCAGGAGCCATCAGGCCTCTCTGTGTGTAATGTCATGTAATCACCACTGAAGCTGTAAACTGCAATTATCTCTAAACATGGTCAACGCTTTTGTTCGGATGCAGAGACGCGTGGGGCCGTGTGGAGAGAGTACAACATCGGAGCAGAAACGAGAAAAATACAAAAAAAAAAGAGATAATCGAAATGGGAAAAAAAAAAGAAAATGATGCTTTTGCTTAAAACTGAAAACTAAGGAACTTTTTTCATCTGTTTGTGCTAATTTTGCCTTGCTCCAGCACAGATACAGCCTGAAACGAAATGGCTGCGTCTAATCAAAGTGTTTTATCGTCCACTCATCAGGAAGTGTGTGTTAGCATGCCGGTTGTTGTTAGCTTTTATCGTGACTGCAAACGACGCTCCGGCCTCTGGAAGCTGCGGAAAGTGCTTAAAAACTCATTGTGGTGAATGCTTACGTTGCTCAGAATGCATAAGGTAAATGAGGAATAAGTTTTAACTGTTTTTTTAAATGTTTTTAAGACCGTAAAAATCAGGTTTAGCTCCTTTTAGTTTAGAAGTGAAGAAAACGTTCGATTAGCGGAGGTTTAGTCCTTCTAAATCGTCCCAGTTTAGTCCATTTTAATTTGCCCAGTGCTATTGCAAAGTGACAAATTAGCTAAAATCTAATCAAATTCTTCACAAATTTTGAATCTTAGAGAAATTGCTCTCCCATGGTCTTGCGATAAAAAGGGAATTTAAAAAAAAAAGTTTGAGAAAGGTAAAAAATCTAAATGAATTAAATTAATAAAATACAATATACTAAAAAAAAATTGTTGTACGGTTTGACAATTCAGGTGGAATTTAAAATTTTCTTAGTAATCGCTCTCTCAAGGTTTTGTGATTAAAAAGTGCATTTAAAAAAAGGTTGTAAAATGGATGAAAATAAAACAAATCAAAGGTGCACTATGTATTTTTTTTTCAAGTTTCCATGGAGACGTTGTTGCTTTGCTGGGATTGTTCCTCAGTACGGCATTAAATAAATCCAGCTGCATCGTTTTTTTTGCTCAAAATGCCTCGGAAAATCCTCCTCCTCTTCGGTGCAATGTCCTTGAAGAACTTTACGTTTAAGAGTCGTGTAACTCCAAATAAATCTGATATTTTGAGGTTGTGCTCGGGTCTGAGGCTGTATTTTTAGCGAACGCCTCGGCCTCGTACAGGAGGAAAACTAGGCCAAGGCGCCGGCAGCAAAGAAAACGGCGTCTCCACCGTAAACACCACCTATGCACGAGGACGGGAGGGCATCAGGGACATTTTGTTGATTGGAAACGATCTTAAAGTGATGTCTGTACCCCTGAGTACGCAGACTTTATCCTTAACCGGACGTCTAAGTTGTGCTGGCAATGTTTTATTTGGTACAATGGACAGTTCCCATCCTTTTTTGATGATGGATTTTCACTGTTGTCACTGCAATTCATTCAAAACAAAACACTACATCACTGAAATGGTCAAGAGTCCTCAAAATGTCACCTTTAAACAACAACCCAGAACACAAACAATATTGTATAATCTACTTTATCAATGAGTGCGTATACATGTACCTCAGTATCCCGGTTATGATCGCGTTTTTGAGTATCCTGGTGTTTCGTCATGTGTATGTTTACGCACTATCCAGAAAAAGCCAGTATCCCGGTTATGAGAAACTGGGATAATTTCGCTGGGATATTCCGATAGTAACCAGGATGGACCAAGACGGCGCCGCGGACGGTCGCCCTGGTGCTCCGGAGCGTCGTCCTTGTCTTGTTTTTGTGCGTAATTTGTGCTTTTGGCCACTCTTCCGGGTTCACCTACACCAGAGAAGAGCTTCTAAACTACAGGGCTACAACACCTGTGGACTTATTTCCAGTTTTTGTCGCTTCCGCTGCGGATTTACTGCAAACTCTGTTAAGGAAAGTGAGAAGACGTAGGAGAGGAAATCGCGCTGGTTCACTCATGCGTCTAAGGCGGCGCGGACTACGTACAGCCTTACCTGGAATTTTCCTCTCCGATGTTCGCTCACTCCGGAACAAAATGGACGAGCTGGCCCTGATGAGAAGCATAAATTTGCAAATGTTGTGTTATATTATAGTTTATTGTTGTCTACTTTATTTTATTCTATTTATTTGTTGCAGGTTTAGTGTTTGTCTACGTTTTGCTCCAAGTACCGCAGCAATTTCCTAATGTTGTTCACTCATATGGCAATAAAACCTTTCTGCTTCAGGATACTCATGTATGCGCCGTACCCCAGTTACCGCAACATAAAGTCGAGTGCGCATGCGTCCAAAAGACAAACGCTTTTCAGTCGTAGCCAAAATAAATAGTGACCGACATAAATAAAGTGACCATATATGAATAAAATTACGTTAAATGTTGAATAAAGAGCTGCGCTGAAGCCGCACAGGTTTGAGCTCTGAAAAGTTAAACGTGAACCATCTCCAACGCGATATACGCACAGAACGGACTCACCAGCAGCAGAACATCCTCAGTCACAGAAAAAAACACATACTGTATAATCCAGTGTCCTTTAGTCTGACAGAAGCTGACCGCAAGCTGTTTTTTTCGGCGCCTACAGTTTATGCAAATGAGCCGTGCGTGTAAACAAATGTGCGCAAAGCTGAATTATATCAAACGGGCTGATGTTGCTCTGCAGTGGTTATGGTTTATATGTTGTAAAGTTGAGTTTATTTATGCAGAAGATTTAAATTAATAATTTCCTGCAGTGTAGAACTTGCACAATAGCGTTTGGAAACGTTTGGTTTGATCTGCGCAGGATTGTCGGATACCTCACAGCTTCGTACTGGTGAGGAACCTCCCGAGCTCCATATGCTGAAGGAGCTCATGTTTGTTTGTATTTTTCATCTTTCATTCATAGTAAATATATAATTTTTGGTATTTGTGCATTTGTAAGATCACCGTAAAATACCAAATAATAGCCCAACATTTATTTGTTTCAATCACCTAACAGACCAGGCATTTATTTGAGACCAGGTGATTAATTCCGCGCAAAATCCTGCTCAACAAAACTGGGAAAATATGGTACTCGCATTCTTTTAACTACGATTTACTGGTATGTTCCCTCTGAGATGTGCATCAAGGAGCGAGTTGTTTCTTTCAGCGCTTATAGTTTATGCAAATGAGCCGTGTGGTTTTAAGTTTGGTTTGTGTAGAGACGACGCGAGCATCGGTCCTGCGTCCGGTTGTTGCAGCTCGACTTCTGTCTTCAGCACCAACATTAGACTCGGCGTTTATTTAGAGCCGGTGCTTATTTATCAAAATATACACCTGCACCCGGCGTTTAAAGGGAACCCGGCTCTTATTTGGTATTTTACGGTACGTCTAGAAACCGGGATACTACATTTGATCATGTACACAGGTGTATGAGTGTCCCGAAGACTCCCATAACCGGGATACTGATGTGCACGTAAACGCACTCGAGCAAAATGCAGAAACGGCCTCATCTGAAAGTCCATGAATCAAAGCATGATTCAGTCTCACTTCCTCTCTATTGACATTTCTTACATAATATTTCTATCCTGACTCCTCACCCTCCCTCCTCTCTCTCCCTCTTCCACATCTCTCCATCTCTCCACGTACACTCACCTATTTATTATTTTCCTTTTTCCTTTGGCGTAAATGAGCCGTTAGCGCGCGGAGAGCTAGCTGTGATGTTGCTAATGGTCTGGGTGGGCCCTGACTGCCGTGCGAGCCCTGGCCTCCGGTGCACAGATAAATGCGTGCTGCTTTTTCTGATCCATGACTTCCTTCAAACCACTGCACCGCCGTCGCCATGGAAACACCTTTGAAAAAGACTGGCACTCGTGTAGCATCTGTCCGTCCAATAGCCATTAGCAGTATAATAGGAAAAAGGTTTAAAAAACAGAGGGATTGTTTTTTCTTAGGCACAGCTGCTGTCAGGCATCTGGAGCTTTAAATGATGAGGGATAAATAGTGAATAGCAAGAGCGAAAATGAGAGTGTGGGGAAGTTAAAGGTGCATTGTGTTCATTTTCTGGCGAGGGTTTGATTGTTTTTATGGAGACGTTTATAGAGCTGGAGTCTCCAACTTTTCCTCCTGTGAGCTACTTTTTGTCAAATGAAAATGCTAGAGAGCTGCTAATTTTAGCGGCCGTCAGAAATTGAGTAAATATAAGAGCCTTGGTAAGCTGAAGATGAGCTACAGTTGGATGTCTTTAAAACACAGTTTCCCACAGACCAAGTGGTATTTAAATGTCACTAACAATTATTTAAAAATAAATAAATCAATAATATAATATCTTTGCTTTTTTGGTTAAGAAAAATAAATAGTAGGTATAATTATAACAATAACAATTATATAATACAAATTAAATAAACTATAATTAGACATTAGGCAACAAGGCGACTAAATGAAATACTGAAACAGCATGAGCCTGTTTGATGCATATGTCCTATCAGAACACCTCATTTTCTGAAAAATAACTTCAGTGCTCGATCTTCAGGGACCCCCTTGGATTCTGCACCATTTATAGCGTTGGGGGCCGCCCGGGCCAGGCCTCTGGACTTTGTGGACACCTGCTCCACTCGCGGCCCCGTCCACGGAGGTGCGGGAGGAACGTTTTCCTGTTCCCCCTGCAAAGGTCCGGGTGTAACCTGGCCCGGGCAGAGAGTCGGTCCGGAGAGCAAATAGTGCAGGTGTTTTATAAGCGTAGCTCCTCTGACATGTGTGTGTGCCTCTGTCTCTCTGCATTTGTGAGCAAGAACATCAGAATAACATTGGAAAAAATTAAATAAAGAGGCAGAATCAATCTGTGGCGCTCGGTCACGATATGTGGCGCAGCTCCACATAATGGTCTATGTGCAGGATACACTGCACTACAACACTGTCCATCACCTGCTTGTCTCAGTGGATATGTTAATGTTTAGACTGGAATGTTCCACAGAAGGGCATTAAGGTCATCCATATCAAGCAGGTGAAGTCACCAGGTTCAGTTACAGGTCAGATCTGTAGAGAGGAGAATTTGAAGCAAAGTGTTTGTGAGCAAAACCATATGGAATAATTCCCGAAATGCAGAACAGACATGTTTAATGCCACACTTTGGAACCTTCAAGTTGACGTACACTACCGTTCAAAAGTTTGGGGTCACAATTTTGTGTTTTCCATGAAAAGTCACACTTTTATTTCTCACCATGAGTTGTAAAATGAATAAACTATAGTCCAGACATTGACAAGGTTAGAAATAATGATTTGTATTTAAAATATTTTTTTCCTTCAAACTTTGCTTTGTCAAAGAATCCTCCATATGCAGCAGTTACAGCCTTGCAGACATTTGGCCTCGAGCTGTTCATTTGTTGAAGGATCTGGAGAAATTTCACCCCACACTTCTAGAAGCTTCTCTCACAAGTTGGACTGGCTGGATGGAAACTTTTTACGTACCAGACGGTCAAACTGCTCCACAGCAGCTCAGTGGGTCTGTGAATAACACTTCTGTCCACTCTTCCTCTGTCCAGTGTCTGTTTCTTTTGCCCATATGAATCTTTTTCCTTTTGTTGTCAGTCTCAGAAGTGGCTTTTCCTTTGCCACTCTGCCCTGAAGCTGCATCCCGGAGTCTCCTCTTACTGTAGATGTTGACACTGGTGTTTTGCAGGTTCTATTTAATGAAGCTGCCAGTTGAGGACCTGTGAGGCGTCTGTTTCTCAAACTAGAGAGACTCTAATGTGCGTATCTTCTTGCTCAGTTGTGCAGCAGCTCCCACTTCTCTTTCTACTCTGGTTAGAGCCTGTTTGTGCTCTTCTCTGAAGGGAGTAGTTCACACCGCTGTAGGAAATCTTCAGTTTCTTGGAAATTTCTTGCATGGAATAGCCTTCATTTCTAAGAACAAGAATAGCCTGTCGAGTTTCACATGAAAGTTCTCTTTTTCTGTCCATTTTGAGCGTTTAATCGACCCCACAAATGTGATGCTCCAGATACTCAACCTGCTCAAAGAAGGTCAGTTTTATAGCTTCTCTAACCAGCCGAACTGTTTTCATCTGTGCTAACGTGACTGCACAAGGGTTTTCTAATCATCCATCAGCCTCTGACGCAATGAGCAAACACATTGTACCATTAGACACTGGAGTGAGAGATGCTGGAAATGGGCCTCTGTTCACCTATGTAGATATTGCACCAAAAACTAGACATTTGCAGCTCGAATAGTCATTTACCACATTAGCAGTGTACAGAGTGTGTGTCTGATTAGTTTTAAGTATCTTCATTGAAAAAAAACAGTGCTTTTCTTTCAAAAATAAGGAAATTTCTAAGTGACCCCAAACTTTTGAACGGTAGTGTACATCTCCATGGAGACAAACACCTCCTTGTCAAAGGCAGAAGCCTGATACAGACAGATGGGAACACCAGCTGCCGCAGTGGGGCACCCGTGGAAAAACTGTCTTTAGGCCAAATCATTTCCCTTGTGGATCAATAAAGTTTGTCTAAGACACTTCAGGACAATACACTTCAATCAATCATTCAATCAATCAAAATGTATTTATAGAGCGCTTTTCATACAAGAAAATGCAACAGAAAGTGCTTCAAAGTCGGGTGCGTTTGTGGTGTTTGGCTTTTGACACAGTTTGAGATGTTGACATTTTATTAGATTCTGTTTTTACATATGGGTTGTTTTAGTGTTTTTATTAGATTCTGTTTTTAGGCATAGGTTTTATTGTTTTTATTGTGTATTTCATTATGTTCTGCATGTTCATCACGTCCGTCATCTGTCCAGACCAAGTAAACAAACCATCTGATATAATGCAGCCTGTTACTGAGCGGACGAGCAGGTGGTGCAGCTTCAACCTCGGTGATCTTACTGTGGCTGGAGTTTGAGAACAGTGTCTTGCTCAAGGGCACAGCAGCATCACTTCATCGGTGTGTGAGTCACGCCCTGTGTCCCCCCGGTGGAGGCGAATCGTCCCTGCCTGAAACGGCCGCTGCTGTGTCACTGCTCTTAACCAGCTCCAGCAGCGGGACGGTGTTTGAGAGAAAAGTTTGAGCCGGCGACAGGAAGTGAGAGATTCCCCCTGTGTTAAAAGTGACAGGAAAGAGCAGAAAACAAGGATGACTCAATACGACGCTATGACTGCGCTTCAGACAGAACTCCGCAACTCCCCCGGGAACTCTTTCACCTCCCGTAATAGTGTCCGAGTAAGTCGCAATATCAAATTTGAGCTCTGCGAATACTGCACGAAGAAATATTCTAAATACCATTCAACAAATCGGTCTTGTTTCTTCAGTTACAGCTACAAATACATTTTTTTCAGATTCTTTTATAAGCGAGGTCCCTTCTCCACACATCTGACCTGTAACTCATCCAAAGAGCTTCGTTTGGTCTTCCGATCATTTATGTTCTTAGGTTCTTTTTTTCAGTCATTCTCTATGAAGGCCACAGTGTCAGATGTTAGTACTATGAATATTAGAGTGGTCCAAGAAAACTTCAAGAAAAATAAAAGTAACTTTCACGGATTTGAAGCCTGCATTAGAATATCACATGTCTAAAACTAAAAAGAGTAAAACTTGGTAAAAGTTTGAGTTGATTTGGAGGTTGCATGAAGTTATTTAGACACATGAAGTTTCTAGAAATGAACTTCCCGTTTTGCTATTTTGTCATTGTCTGCTGGTCATTTGTTATATGTATTTCCCTTTACTTACAGCCAGTAACATTGTTTTTGGCAGTTTGGTGAAGCTGGTTTATTTTTTGTTAACTAGTTATTAACAGTTTAGTCCATATGGTACAGACACATGTTTTGTACAGATATTTTGGTTTCTGTGCATTGTTATATTGAGGTAAAAATACTAAATGTAGTTAATATGATTCACTTAAGTTCAGGAGCTGGACTTCGCCTCCTCTCCAGCGAATCACAGCTCACTGCTACCACACCTCAGTTTCCCAGAAGCCTATTTGTAGTAGCCTATCCCGGCGACCCAGTTCATCCCGAATAACTCGACCCCACCCTCAGACATAAGACGCCTACGAGGGGGTCCTGTCCTGCTGGGCCATGTGAAGACTGAGACTGAACCCCCGCCCTGAGTCTCAACCCAGCCAGCCCACCTTTTCTCCATATAATAAACGTTTTTCGCTTCGCACATGTGTTGTTGGTGTGGTCCCTGCTAGTGAGCAAATAGTTGAGTAAGTTTAATCATTAGTTTAGTCTATTTTGTGTACCGTGTTTTCATGGTTTGGATCCTGGACTTATACTCGGGTGCGACGTATCTGTAAAATATATAATTTCACTTGTTTATTTTCACACGAGAGGCCGTGAGAGCAAAGAAATCTATTCTTCTAAAAATACATTTAGTTACTATTTGTTGTAATTTTGCATTAAACGTGCGCACAGCTCTCAGGCAGGCATCTTTAACTGCTTTGTGCAACCTCTAAATATTGTTTGATTTAGCTGATTTTTTTTATGTAAACATTAAAACCAACAGTCATTTCCTAAAGCCAGGTTCAAATCTAGAGAAAAGAGAAAAAAAATAAAAATTTTGGACTAATGAATATTGTTGGGAGAAAATGGATTAGAATAGAATCGGTAGAAACATAGATTCTTATGTACGCAGGGGTCGCTTCTCCACAGATCTGACCTGTAAATATATATAAAGTGCATTGACCTCCTGGAGTCATTTTCTAAGGAGGCGACGATGTCAAATTTTAGTCCTATGAATATTGTAAGAAGAAACACTCCAAATGGCATTGTACAAATCAGTTTCGTTTACAGTTGAAGCTATAATCCTTGTCAAACAGATCCTTATGTAAGCAGGGTCCCTTCTCCACAGATCTGACCTGTAACTCGAGAGCGTTCACCTTTTGTGGTCAATTTCCAAAGAGGCCACGGTATTAGATTTGTCGGAAGAAAAATTCCAAATGCCACTGGAAAAAGTCAGTCTTGTTTATTCAGCTACAGCTAAAACTCTTTTGTAAAACAGATTCTTATGTAATCGGGGTCACTTCTCCACAGATCTGACCTGTAAATAATGCATTCAGCTTCTGGAGTCAGTTTTCTAAAGAGGTCACGATATCAGATTTTAGCGTTATGAATGCTGTACAAAGGAATATTCCAAATGTCACTGAACTTTGCAGACTTGTTTATTCAGTTACAGCTAAACTGCTTTATACACCTGTATGTATGAGGCTTCACTTCCGCAGATCTGACCTGTAACTAATATATAAACAGTGCACTGACCTGGAGCCATTTTCTATTGAGGCCACAATGTACAATTTTAGTTCTATGATTATTGGAAGCAAACACATTCCAAACGCCATTGAACAAATCGGTCTTGTTTACAGTCACAGCTCCAGTGCCTTATAAAACACGGATTTGTATGTATGAGGCCTCACTTCTCCCCGGATCTGACCTGTAACTATTTTCTAAAGAGGCTACGGTACCAGAGTTTAGCTCGACGAACACTGAAAGAAGAATTATTGCAGCCACGGCTATAATTCTTTGTAAAACAGATCCTTATGTAAGCAGGGTCACTTCTCCACAGATCTGACCTGTAAATAATGCATTCAGCTTCAGATGTTAGTGTTTTTAATGTTGTACCAAGAAATGTTCCAATCCCGCTGAACTAATCAGACTTGTTTATTCAGTTACAGCTAAACTGCTTTATAAAACATGGATGTGTATGTATGAGGCATATGCTTATGTGAACAGGGTCACTTCTCCACAGATCTGACCTGTAACTGATATATATATAAAGAGTGTTCACTTTCTGGACTCATTTCCTATGGAGGGCATGATATCAGAGTTCAGTGTCATGAATATTGTAAGAAGAAACGTCCCAACTGTCATTTAATTATGTTTCTTATTGCTCAAAATACCTTAGACATGCATTAGATTTATATACTATACGCGGGATCTCTTCTCCACAGATCTGACCTGGATGTCAATTACCAAACTACAAAAAAAATCTTAACGATGTCTTTTTTTCTCACCTTCTCTCAAGTATGAGAACAGAAACTAACAAAAAACATTCTTACAACTTTACAATTTGGCCTTTCGTTTCATTACTTGTTTGTCTCTCATGATACATCATTTTAATCCCACATTGCGGAACATTTGAACATTCCAGACAAATAAACATCAGCGGATTCCCCCCATTTCTCTCTGTGGGGAACGTTCCAAAGTATTGGTTTAACTTCGGTTTAGCAACAGTGTCATTGGTCTAACAGGTCTCTAAACTCTCCTTTGTTAAAACAGAAGCACGTTTGAAGCTAAAGTCCGTTGCTGGAGGTGGTGGAATTCTGTCAGAAGCCAAAAAACGGCACAGATCAGTGTTTCCTCGGCGGAGATCTCACTGTGGCAGTGAGTCTGTCAAGGCAACAAACTAGTGTAGTGATGGGGGCAAGTTCTGAACTTCCACGTAAAACACCAATTTGCTTCACATTGAAGAAGCTTAACACCACTTTAACCCATCTGACAACAGCCACGAGTCTAACAAACAAAACGCTCTGCCTGGTTCACTCATTAGTGTCTGGAAACGTTAGAAAACAACTTTATAATCAGACTTACACTTCCCTCTGTTGATTTCCCACTGCACAGGCCAAAGCCCAAAAGACTCGATCGCCGATGTTGTTTCTAATCCCATTTATTTACAAGTGAATTATATTTTTTGAAAAACGCAAAACAACTTTCAGTTTCTCCTCTTCTTCACCGTCAGTAGTCGATTCTCACTTGTTGCTTCTCTCGCTGGAGTCGACGATCGAGTCTTTTGGGCTTTGGTCTGTGCAGTGGGAAATCAACAGAGGGAAGTGTAAGGTGCTTATGAAGTTCTCCAGCAGCAGCTCGAGCCTCTCGCCGCTGCTGGAGTTGACAATTGGAAGTTCAGAACTTGCCCCCATCACTACACTAGTTTGTTGCCTTGACAGACTCACTGCCACAGTGAGATCTCCACCGAGGAAACACTGATCTGTGCCGTTTTCTGGCTTCTGACAGAATTCCACCACCTCCAGCAACGGACTTTAGCTTCAAACGTGCCCGAGTTCCCCTTTAAATTTAGGAGTTTTTGACCAGAAAGCTGTAAATGTGCCTGTAGTTTGCACCAGGAAAGTTACATAACGCAATAATTGTGCATTTTCTGCGGGTCACATGAAACACGTTTTATCTATCGGGAAAATGCTTAAACACACTGGAAAAACGTTCAGATCCATTACGCAATCCCCTGCATTTCTGACACGCTGTTGCTTCATTTAATCAGAACAAACCGAGTCTCCACATGTTTGACAAACACTGATTGCATTATCCCATTTTATTTAAATCTAACATTCCCTGACCAATGTCTTACATCATTCACATCATTATTATAAAGCTCTGACCTTATTAAACGCTCTTTGTTTACATGCGTGTCGATATAAACACAGATGCCGATGCTGTTATATCACGAGCACGTCTCACTTTGGATCGATTCACGCTGTTTCTGTGACATGCGCGTCCTATTTACACCTGAATCTGGGGTGACAGGACCGGCCGGCTGCTCCTGTCTGCACCTGTCTGCACCTGTCTGCACCTGTTTGCTCTCGTGCTGTCACAATACTACAAATTCAAACTCTATTTCAGTACGAAAGAGACTTGAAATGCAAGATTTGGATCATTTTCAAAGCTCCTTTTTTTACACAATATTGTAATTTTCAACGCAAAATAATAGTGTTTGTTTGTTTGTTACACTGTGTAATTTTACAGTAGCTTTGGAAAGGTCCAATTTTATCCAGTTATGTTTGTTATTTTGGTGTTTTTTTGCTTTTTCCAGTATTGATACTTGCTTAAATTAATATCTCGTTTCAATATTAGTTTCAGGATCGACTAGTATTTGTTTCCCTTTGACAAACCCATGAACTCAGTACCAATTGTGTTCATTTTCAAAGCTCTTTTTCATAGTTTTATCCTGTTATGCACGTTTTTGTTTTGTTTTTTTTTCTCCAGTGTTGATACTTGCTTAAATTAAAATCTGGTTTTGATACTCGTTTCAGTATCGGATTGTGTACACTAGCCGATACTGAAACCAGTGTGGCTCTAGTGTCACAAAACTATTACGACTTTTTTTTTTTATTTCAAAAAAATTCGGTAAATGTATAACCCTCTAGCTCATAAAGTCAAATTTTATCCAGTTTTGTTATTTGTTTTTGTTATTTTATTTATGTTCCACTATTGATACTTGCTTAAATTAGTATCTAATTTCGATACTAGTTTCAGTATCGATTAGTATATGATTTCCAATGCTTTTGACAACCCCAGTCTGCTCCTGTCTTCACCTGTCTGCTCCTGTCTTCACCTGTCTGCTCCTGTCTTCACCTGTCTGCTCCTGTCTTCACCTGTCTGCACCTGTCTTCACCTGTCTGCTCTAGTCTTGCAATGATACTAAAATGTCAAACTAAAAACTGATTTTGCTCATTTCCAAAGCTCTTTTTTTACACAATTTTATATTATGTATGTTTTCTTTTTTCAGTATGACTTAAATTAGTTCTAATCTAGTTTTGATACTTGTTTCAGTGCTGCTCTAGTGTCACAGTCTAGTCACAAAACTAAAATTTCAAACTATTTCAATACACAATACCGATTTTTTAATTTATTTTTTTCCAAAAAATTAAAGGTAAATGTATTACACCATGTAATCTTACTCTAGCTCATAAAGTCGAATTTTATCTAGTTTTGTTTGTTTTTGTTATTACTATTTTCTTTTTTTTTTCAGTATCGATACTTGCTTAAATTAGTATCTAGTTTCGATACTCTGATTTCCTGTACTTTCGACAACTTTACTCTTCTGTCTGCACCTGTCTGCACCTGTCTGCACCTGTCTGCACCTGTCTGCACCTGTCTGCACCTGTCTGCACCTGTCTGTACCTGTCTGTACCTGTCTGCACCTGTCTGCACCTGTCTGCACCTGTCTGTACCTGTCTGCACCTGTCTGCACCTGTCTGTACCTGTCTGTACCTGTCTGTACCTGTCTGCACCTGTCTGCTCCTCTGGTTTTGCCCCTGCCTGCCCCTGCCTGCCCCTGCCTGCCCCTGCCTGCCCCTGCCTGCCCCTGCCCACCCCTGCCCGCCCCTGCCCGCCCCTGCCCGCCCCTGCCCGCCCCTGCCTGCCCCTGCCCACCCCTGCCCACTCGCACTCGGAGGAGGTTCACTCTGTTCTGCACAGAGACACGACTCGAGCCTTTGTAGTAATTGATCCTTCCACCTGAGGGCAGTACTTTCTAATCTAAAATCACACAAATCTGCACAACACATCTTCAATTAAAACGCTGGATTTCATTAAAACTTTAGGGAAATTTCATCCCACAAAATTACACGTTTTTTTAGTTTGGAGTTTCAGCGGTTCGGCAGACGTTGCGCTTTGAAGCCTCGAGAAGCATGTTTCAGATAAAGGTTTGGTATTGATTTGAGAGATCGATATTTTTAAGAATTCATAAAGGAGAATTTTAGATGCGATGACCAAAAAGAATGAGGATACGACATTAAACATGGAGCAAAGCAGCTTCACTCTAAGAATACATGGTTTTTTCCCTCCTTTTTTATTTCCTTTTTCTTTTTGTTCAATTTAAAACACCAGTAATTCAATACGTGTGACGCACTGGAGATGAAACTAAATGCAATACGGTGGAACATTCCCGATCGAAGCAATAACATCGCCATGGAGACGCGCCATAGCAGACCCCCCCCCCCCCATTCCAGGATGAGCGATGCCGTATCCATAGAAACAAGCAGGCGACAGACCTTTGACCAAAAAAAAAAAAAAAGTAATCTAGTTTCGATACTAGTTTCAGTATCGACTACCTGATTCCCGATACTTTTGACAACTGCTCCTGTCTACATGCGACACACTGTAGATAAAACTAAAAGTAATATGGTGGAACATTCCCGACAAAGCAATAACATCGCCATAGAGACGCGCCCTCCAAAATTAAAATAGTTTCTTGATGCTCGTCATTAGTTTGGGCAAATTTTAAACGTTTTCTGCGTAACTTTTCTCACCGAGGGTACATTACGTCGCAGTCGTCTCCACGGAGATGTCGTTGCTTTGTCCAGAATGCTTCACGGTATCGCTTTAAGTGTATCGATCTCCATGGAGACAAAAAAAGTGACGAGTTACAAGCAATAAAAACACCTGTATTTGAATGAATTCAAGATTAGATAAGAAACATTTCGGGCAAAGCAATAAAAAGTATCTGTGGGGGGAAAAAATCTGATGTCAGACCCTTCGCCGGAAAAGTTACGCAATGCACCTTTAACACATCTTCAGTGGTTTGTTTCATGTGGATAAGACGACAATATTAAGCATAAAACCGGTAAACAAATGTAAAACTAGTTGCAGTTTACAATGTTATTTTTGATGGCACCTTAAACCAACATATGCAGAGAAAGTTTCAAACATTGGGCATTCTGGGCACATCTTCATGCAGACAAAAAAGTGATGGACAAATTACTCAGTGAATCTTTTAAAATGGCCAAAAAATGACTTGGGGAACAGTAGATGACACCATTAAAACACCATATGGCACAATGACGTGTGACGCCTAAATTTTCTGTCCAGCTGCAGTTTCCTCAGTTAAAAGGTTCAAATTTCTTTCTTTTTTTTTTTCATAAATCATGAGTTATTCTACATGTTTTTTGTGCTTAAAGTGTTAAAATGTCATGTGGTGCGACCGTGCATCATGTGGTGCGACTAATAACAGCAGGAATTCTACGGCTGGAGTTTAATAACAGACAAAGTCGACTTGGGTGAACGGTTCTTTAGGCATTTTTCTTCATTTGATGCATTTTCCAGGGCAGTAGTTTGTTCATTAAACACAAGCAGGCGACTGTCATATTGGAGCAAAAGAAAATATCAACATGCATTAAAAATCTAAAGAAACGCCAACAGTTTGTTTCTGTACACTTCATATTACTCACAACTTAGATTGTTTTAGGAAATAAAACAATTTTAAGGTTATTCTCGGTCGCACCACATGACATTTTGCACTAAAAATGCTTCATATAAATGTTAAACACAGATTTATGCACCTGACACTGTAAATATTTGGAAAAGTTCAATAGAAACTAATATGTTTTCTATTTTAAAATTTGCCCGTCGAACCTCCTTAGACGTCATTGACCCGTGTGCACAAGTTGGCAGTGGAGAAAAGTAGATTTAGTGTTTAGTTCGACTCTGAGCTGAGCTGTGTGCGCCGGCCGTGAGTTGTTACCTCTGCAGTATTTGGGACAATAGCACAGCTTGTTCTCTTTTCACACCTCTGTCAGTTTGTGCAGTAAATCGCTCCCTGAGTACGGCGCCGACTGCTCCTCCTGATGGACTGGGCCCCGCTGCGGCTCCGGCGTTTCGGGTTTAGACGTTTGTTTTTTGGACAGACTGCGGTTTCTTTATTAAATCTCAAACCGGGTCTGACCTGTGTTTTTGAGCGTCCATTTTGTCCATCCTGACCACTGTAGCGTGTTCAGACGGACATGCGGCGATGGCTGAAATCGCTGGACTCTGGTAAAGATTGTTTTCCAGACAGTTTAAACCCTCCCGTCTTGGGGTTTTTCCGCTGAATTTGAACCAGCGCAATGGCAGTAATTGAAGTTTTGAACAGCCTATATTGATTTATTGTATAGATCAGTCCAAAACCATTACCGAACCATTAAACTCTCTCTCGCATTTATTCAGTTCAGAGGTAATAAAAATGCATTGAATTTATATAGCTCCTTTCAAGACACCCAGAGCCCTTTACTGTGCATTATTCATTCCCTCCATACTCGTGGTGGTAAGAAACTATTGTAGCGGCCGACAGAAGCACGACTGCCCAACTCCAGCACCACCTCCAATACTAATGCACACGTCACATTCATTCCATGTGGTTAAAGTGTCTTGCCTCAGAACACAACAGCAGTACGGACGACACTGGAGCCGCCGTCGTCCCATTGGAACCTTTGGTATTTCCAGGAGTCTCCCGGACAAAAAACGCTATGAAAATGCTATAAAAATGCTATAAAAATGCCTTCTTTCTTTGAGTTGGTTGGTTTGCCACTCCACAAACTGGACCTGTAAACTGCTGTCACCTGTTTGTCTCTATCTAAAATAAGTAGATCCAAGAAAGAAATTAGAAAGAAGAGTTTTTGCTTTTGTGGTATAAGGGTGGGTGACAGCACTAGACAAAATGAAATAAATAATAATAATAATAATAATAAATATAGCCGCAAGCGGCGATGATCGGCCCTCGCTTGCTCTCGCAGAACTCCCAGGGGGCGCTAACGCGCCCTATTCCTCCCCCCTTCTTTTTTAGGCCAGTTTGGCTATGGTGATTTTTTGTTGGGCAGTGTTATTTTGTCTATTATTTATTTATTTAATTTTTATGTCAGTCTCAACTTTGACCAGTTGGGGGTTCTTTTGAAGATGCGCCCACATTTGAGGTCGTAGCTGTTTTTACACTTTCATAAATGAAAATGTGGCAGAATTAAATGTCTACATAGGATTACATTATGACGTTTAATCCAAGATGGCGGACTTCCGGTTTGGCAGGGGGCGTGGTCACAATATATTTTTATGTTCCTATTCCCATGATGCATCTGTGTACCAAATTTGGTTTGGGTACAGCAAAGTTTTTGTTGGGAGTCCTATTGACGAGGACAAATGTTTGGGCTGTTGCCATGGCAACACAATAAGAAATGGTGTGGTGGTGACTTTGACTTTTTGATCAAGACCAGGTCACAAACGTGTGTACCAAATTTTATATGTGTACGACAAATTAAAATTTTACTGTCCCAGTCAATCTCCTAGGGAGCGCTATAGTGCCCATGTGAGATTTTTCTTATATTATTCTGTTCAGGGTCGGGGTGTCCACCAATGGCTTAAAGTTTGAATAAAATCGCCAACATTTGTATGAATTATCGCTCTTTGAAATTTGATGACGAGCCACAAAAACGAAACCGTAATTTGAGTTGTTGTCACTGCAACACCGTTTGATCTTATTAAAAGCTTTTAACAACTTTTAATGTCCCACTCGTCGAGATGACAGAATGATTCTGGTGAGACTACTAAAAACCCTAGGACGAGTTCATTAAAATATGACTACAGGAAAATGTGCCGTTGTCACCAGGTTACATGGTCTATCCAATATGGCCGACTTCCTTTTGGTTGCCTAGTAAATCGCGTAATATACTTTTTGTTCCTATTCCCATGATGCATCTGTGTACCAAATTTGGTTCGCTACACCAAAGTTTTTGTCGGGCGTCCTATTGACAAGGACAGATGTTTGGGCTGTTGCCATGACAACACAATGGAAAATGGCGTGGGAGTGTCATTGACTTTTTGATCGAGACCAGGTCGCGAACGTGGTGTAATTAAATTTTATATGTCTATGACAAAGTAAATTTTAGCTGTTCCATGCAATCTCCCTAGGGGGCGCTATAGTGCCCATTTGAAATTTTCATATATCATTCTGTTCAGGGTCGGGGTGTCCATCAACGCTTAAAGTTTGAATGAAATCAGCCAAGGTTTGTGCGAATTATTGCTTGTTGAAGTTTGATGGCGATCCGCAAAAATGAACCCGAAATTTGAGCCATTGTCACGGCAACACCGTTTAATTTTTTAAAAAGCTTTTAACAACTTCTAATGTCCCACTCGTCGAGATGACACAGAATGATTCTGGTGAGACTACGCCAAAAACCCTAGGACGAGTTCGTTTAAAGTACGATGACATGAAAATGCGCCTTCGACACCAGGTTACACGGTCTATCCAATATGGCCGACTTCCTGTTGGTTGTCTAGCAACCGCATAATATACTTTTTTGTTGCTATTCCCATGATGCATCTGTGTACCAAATTTGGTTCGGCTACGCCAAAGTTTTTGTCGGGCGTCCTATTGACAAGGACAGATGTTTGGGCTGTTGCCATGGCAACACGATGGCTTAATGGCGGGGGCGTCATTGACTTTTTGATCGAGACCAGGTCACTTAACGTGTGTAATTAAATTTTATATGTCTACGACAAAGTAAATTTTAGCTGTTCCATGCAATCTCCTAGGGGCGCTATAGTGCCCATTTGAGATTTTCTTATATCATTCTGTTCAGGGTCGGGGTGTCCACCAACGCTTAAAGTTTGAGCGAAATCGGCCAACATTTGTACGCAATTATCGCTTCGAATTTGATGGCGAGCCGCAACAAAACGCACTAAATTTGAGCCGTTGTCACGGCAACACCGTTTAATTTTTTAAAAAGCTTTTAACAACTTTTAATGTCCCACTCGTCGAGATGACACAGAATGATTCTGGTGAGGCTGCATCAAAAACCCTAGGACGAGTTCGTTAAAATACGATGACATGAAAATGCGCCTTCGACGCCGGGTCGCACGATCGGTCCAATATGGCTGACTTCCTGTTGGTTGCCTAGCAACCGCGTAATATATTTTTTGGTTTGGAACGACAAGACCCATCCACCACCCGAATTTCGTTTGTCTACGACAAAGTTCATTTTTCGGGTATAGCCATAGGCGCAATGTATTTTGATTTTGCAGGGGGCGCTGTCGCGCTACCACTTTTTTGAATTTTTGGATGTGGAGTATTTGTAAATTCCTACTTTGGCGTTCTTGAATTTTGTGCAAAATTTCGTGAGTTTTCGTCGGCGGGAAGTTGCCGAACTGTGTTTGGGGGGCGGAGGAAAATAATAATAATAAGAAAAACTTCTGCAGAACAATAACAATATAGCGCCAGGAATGGGGGCACATATCATTGGAAAGCACTCGCGTCCAGTAACGCACCCGTGGGGTCAAATGTCAATGACGAGCGCGTTGCGCTCGTCATTGACCTCTTCGGTTTCGGACATACTCAGTGCACGTTTTTGGCGTTTACCCGAGTTAACAATTACAATTATGCCGCTGTCGCGGCAATGGGCAGTGTCAGTCTGTACTAATGGATGCCATGAGTGTCACTGATGAGTGGCATTGAGTGTTTGATAAGGGGCGGCGCTTCGCTGGTTTTCATGACATCATGCACTTCGTGCATGATGTCATGTTCGCCCTACGTTTTTGGGTGAACGATTACAATTATGCCGCTGGCGCGCCATGGCGATGCCACCGTGCCAGGTCAGCGGGCACCAGTCAGTGACATGGTGATGCCAGTGTGCTTGGAAAGGGAGAGCGCTTCGCGCTCTGTTTCGTGCGCTCCGCTCCGCTCACAAGACTCAGCGCAGCAGTGCTTCGCACTGCTGAACAATCACAAGAGGCCCTACGCCGCCTAGGCGCTGGCCTAATAATAATAATAATAATAATAATGATGATGATACAACATATAAAAACTACAACATAATACCATATAGTAAAAAAGAAAGAATTTGGGTTAAAATTAGTGCTGTCAAATGATTCATTTTTAAAATCAGATTAATCACAATTTAGAATTTTGATTAATCACAGTTAATTATTCTTAAAAAATGCTATTATCAAAAAGTTATATTATTGACATTTTTTTTGTTGACAACATTGCCGCGGGTTCACTCCGCCAACGCTGTTTGTCGTGCTCGGCTTGTTGTTGGTACAAGTAGCGTCGTTGCTGCCGCTGAATCAAACCCGAGTTTTGCTTTAAGATGTTGTTTTAAACTTGTTGTGCTTCTGTAGAAAGAGAGTTCATCGCTGCAAATATCTGCAAACTACCTTAGTTTATCTAAAGTCCTGTCGGGCAGTTTTTTGCAGAGAAATTTGCTGTTGAGCACCAGTCACAGTCTCATCTGTCGTCTTCACATCTGCGTATGGACCTGATCACTGACCTAATAACCTGCGCCGCCTTTCAGGACCATCCGCACTTTCCATAGAGGAGCGCTGAAAATAAAATGTGCGACTTTTTTTTCTGTGATTAATCGGCCCTAGTTAAAATTATATCGATTTTATATTAATTTGAAGGATTTCTGTCTGAGCAGCAGCAGCAGCGAGTTGTACTTCCTGATAGAAGCTCGGCAGCGGCGGACTGATATATGAGAAAATAGTCCCTCAACATGCGACGATTCATGTGATGCAAGGTTAGTTTTATTTCAAACATTACTCACTGGACACAGACGTTCACATGGACAGTCTGGAGTTCTAGTAGTTTTCCTCAGGTCTGTGCAGTGGGTCAGACTGTTTTTATTGACAGGACGACTGTGGACATTGACATGCACTAGCCCAGCACCAGCAACCTCTGCAAATACAAGGACTGGAGGAAGATTTAAAAAAGTGTCTCCACACGTCTCCAACCCTCAACAACAGGAAATGAGTTATTTAGTTTTAACGTACACGGAGAAGTCGTAGAACCCTCCACGAAGTGCATTAAAACTTGCCGCAAACTACTCGTGTTATGCTGTATTAACGCACAGCAGTTCGACATCGGAATTCTCACTTACCGTGGTGTAAGTTCCGATAATTCCGATAGTAGGGCTTTAAGTATCTACTGATTCCCGAGACTGAGACTGACTGAACGACTAAAGACAGAAAGAGGTTTTAATTCCTTTAAACAAAAATAAAATAAGACAGAAATGATCCAAATGTTCTCTCAAGTAACCATAGAACAGCTTTATATAAAAACAAAGACTTTCTGCGCAGACTACGAGCAGTAAATAGCAAAGATATCGGCCGAAACGATATTTTGAAGCAGGTATCCGATCCAGCCAGCTTTTTGGCATCGGCGTCTAGACAAAACACGCAAGGAATTCTCACTTAACCGCGGTTATACGTTCCGACAATGATTCCGATGCCAAGGATTTAAGCATCTACTGATTCCCGATATCGACCGAGACTAAACAAAAATAAAATGAGACAGAACTGATGAACTAAATGGGTTTTGTCGCTGTAATTTCTCTCTCCAATAACCACAGAACATCTTCGTATAAACGCTGAGACTTTCCGGGCCGACGACGAGCAGAAATGATATTTGGAAGTATAATGATCCAGCCAACTTTTCAGTATCGGCGTGTAGACACATCGGACAACGCTCCTCATTCACCGAAAACATAGCGATAAAAACTATGCACGTTTAATGCTGTTTCTTGCAGGACATTATTGCGTACATTCTGTATGAGTTATCCGGCCGCAGCTCGCTCTGTGTACCTGCTGATAACATTGAAATCACTGCCCGGAGTCACACAGTGTGGATCCAAAGACGATTACATTCTCTTTTACACAATTCAATTATTACCGGCTCTCCGAACACTTCCCCGAGGCGCTTTCCCGCCGTCCTCCCTGTTTGGAGATGACATCACGTCCAGATTAAGAAAATAGTCCCTTTCAAACAAAAAAACAATAATTCAACTTGGCTTACGTTGGAGTGACAATTTAATTTAGCCCGTCCATGGCGCGCTCGTACCGTACAGTCAAAGAGAATTGGTTGTTTTTGTCTTAGTGGAAAGAATTAGTGTAATACTTGGGAATAATCTGCCGGTGTCACTCCGCGGAAATGGAAAACGCTCCCAGACCAAATGTTGTCGTGTCGTAATAAAATAATAACGACACGTACAGACACGTCAACGTCACGTCTGAAAACTTCCCGAACTTCTCAAACCAAAGTGCGGGTTTTGCCAATTACGTTTTGCAGAAATTGCAACTTGCCAAAACATGCAGAAAGTGAGCGTCACATCTGCCGCTCATGTCCGACCAGGAGAAATTAGAAACTTTGCCGCAATTTAAAATCCAGAAAGTTTTTTATATATATATACTGATCAGAAGGTTGACCGTTCAAACCCCACTCGTGTCCACTGACGCACAGGTTGGCGGTGTGATTCCAGCTCTCGGAGATTAACGCCGCTGTTGTGTCCCTGTGCAAGACACTTGACCCACCTCGTCCCCAGTGTCTGCGTACCCTGGCGTGTGGATGTGCGCGCGAATGGGTGAGTGGTTCTTCGATGTAAAGCACTTGTATTGTCAAACCCGTCACATGCACTTCAAGCAAATAAAGGATAAAACTGCCAGACTGTGGAATGGAAGAGGATAGAAATAGAATACAAAGGCTTTATTGTCATTATACACAGTGCGACGAGATGAGAAGCTGCTCCTCCAAAGTGCACACAAAAATGAATAAAATTACTCGCTTATACATATAAACTACTCTACATTAAAACTTGTACAAAAGCTCCAGGGTTACCGTGAGAGACCGACACAAAACAGAGGCTCCAGGTGGCAGCTGCATTAGTTCTCGGTGCAAACTTGAGCTTAGTTTGGTGACAGCTTTGGGAAAGAAGCCGCCCCTGAGTCTGTTTTTTCTGGCTGGAATGGACCTGAAGCTCCTGCCAGAGGGAAACCGGTTGAAGAGATGGAAGTCAGAATGGTGATTGTCCTTTATGATGTTCCTGGCCCTGCTGAGACAGCGGGAGGTGTAGATGGTGGATGATGGATGGCCAAGGGCAGTGATTTTCTGTGCCGTGTTGGTGATCTTCTGCAGTCTCTTCCTGTGCCTTTGTGCAGAGACACTGACACAGCAGAGGTCCTCAGGCTCTCAGTGGTGGAACAGTAGAAGGTCACAGCAGGTTTGTGTTCAGTTTTTCCTTCCTGAACACCTTCAGGAAGTGGAGCCGCTGCCGGGCCTTTCTGACCAGTGCAGAAATGTTCACCGACCAGGAGAGGTCTGCAGAGATGTGGACCCCAAGAAATTTAAAGGACTCCACTCGCTCCACACTTGATACTTGTACAGGGGGCAGGCGCAGCTCTGTTCCTCTGGAAGTCCAGGATCAGTTCCTTAGTTTTGGTGATGTTTGGTGAATATTCCAGGTGGAGCAGTAACACTGCCATGGAGAGAACCCCAACCATTTACCAGAAAAAAGTGAAATGGTGCAGTTTAAGTCACATAACTAGATTAATTATTGGAATTGATAACCTACTTTTAATACTATTTTTTAACCTTTATTTAACCAGGAAAGTCCCATTGAGATCACTAATCTCTTTTTCAAGGGAGTCCTGACACACACACACTCCACTTTCATACTAGGCAGTGTGGGTGAAGTGTCTTGCCTAAGGACACAATGATAGTTTTGGCCACTGGCGCCCCCCTGTGGCACCTGGAATACCCAGTGTCTCCCGTCCAGGTACTGACCCAGGCCCTGCTGAGCTTCTGAGATCTGAGGAGATCAGGCTTTGACAAGGAGGTATGGCCAACACAAAAATCTCCTTTTCTGCACTCTACTGAGGGCGCTCACTGTCAGCTATGCTTCTGTTGTAGGGAGTATTATACTTCTGATGTAGGCCAAGATACAACAGAGACTGAGCTGGCAGTGAGTGCTCTCAGTATAGCACAATAATGGAGTTTCTCTAAATTCAGGTTAGTGTTTATAATGAGTGATGAACCATTGTTTTAACATAATTATTTGAAACTTCACAAACTAAACCACATTTCTAATCCTCCTTTATCCATATTTAGTTTGTGAACAAGTGTGGGTAGCGTGTTGTGGGTTGTGTATGCGTGTGTATGGTGGTTTGCCAAGGCGAGGCAGGTTAAATGTCTTGCCCAAGGACACGGCAACAATATTCATCTGTAGGAGCTGGAATAAAGCTGCCGAACTGTGGATTTAACGGCTCCAACAATGATGTTCATGCCGGGAGTGGGATTCGAACCGTCAACCTTCGGATCAGTGTGTGTTCTGTGTGCGTGTAGTGCGTTGTGTATTGCGCGCGAGCCTCGCCGAATCGTCCGCCGCTCGTCTCTTCTGTTTGATCAGGAGCTAACTAGATTATCGTTTCATTCACTTGTTTCATTCGGTGGTCCGATAACCGCGGCTGATTCTCATCTTCAGAGAGACGAGCTTAAATCCTCTGTCTGCTCGTTCTAAAGACAAGGGACGTTATCGGGGCTTAATGTTCACGAAGCGCCTTCAAACATGTGCGAAAGCTGCTTAAAGTGTGGATAAAACAAGCGCCTCTCGTGTTCTATTAGCGCGTTTCGCAGATCAAATGTTGGCCCATCGAGGGTGGCAGTTTCAAGATGGCGGAGGGCTTAGTGTTTGACTTAAATAATTCAGCGGCAGTCATTTAAATAAACCTCGACAATTGATTAAGACGCAGGGAATGGGGTTCTAACAGGGTAGAAAAACACATTAGCAGGTAGAGATGTCAAGGATGGAGAGGCTAAAAAGCGTAAAAAGAGGCTCACATGAATTTAAAGGTGTATTGAGTAACATTTCTGGTGGAAGGTGCGCTGCCAGTTTGTTTCCATGTTTCTGCTTTGACTGATAAGCTGAATACGACAGTGATTTTTAACATTTTTGGCCAATGAGCCCTGGAGGGTGGTCCAAAAAACATGCAAAAAAATAAAAAGTTTAATTTTCTCTGATTTGAACCCTGCATTAGGATGTCACACATCTAAAACCAAAAAAAGTAAAATTTGGTAAAATTTGATTTAGAGGTACAAGATGCATGAGTTTCTAGAAATTGCCGTCTCGGTTTGCTGTTTTGCCATTGCTGATCATTTATTATCTGTATTTTCCTTTACTTACGCCAATAACATTGTTTTTGGCAGTTCGATGAAGCTGGTTTCTTATTTTATGTTAACTAGTTATAAAATTATTTATTCCAAATGGAACAGATACATGTGTTTTGTACAGATATTTTTGTTTTCTGTGCATTGTTTTATTGATATTGGTAAAAATACTATAAATAGTTGAGTTCAATCATTACTTTAGTCTGTTTTGTGTACGGTTTACACCAAGACAAACGCACGTCCACAGGGAAAGGTTAACACAATATACATGTAATATGAAGTAGCAGAATTCATTGCTTATATTTAGTGTTTTTTTGTTATTGGTTTTTCAGGAATCAGGAAAGGTAGAATTCAGTAAGAGTTCTGAAAGTGGAGATGAAACATTCAGAAACATTGCTGGTTGATGGTTTTGTGTGTTATATTTGATTTACAGAGATTTACATGTGGTGGAAAGTGCGTTTATTGTGGTCGTGACTGGTGGAATGTTCTATTATAAGTTAAAGAAATTAAAATTAAAAGAGACAAACTGAATCTTTGTGCCTTTACTTTTTGTTATTGAAATACACTTAGTTACTATTTGTCGTCATTTTGCATTAAACATGTGCACAGCTGCAGGCTAAATAAAGGACAGAGCGAGTGATCTTTGACTGCTTTGTGCAACCTCTAAATATCGTTTCATTTAGCAGAATTTTTTATGTAAACATTAAATCAGTAGTCGTTTCCTAATGCCGGGTTCAAATCTAGAGAAAAGAGAAAAACATTGTGTTGGACCACCCCAGAGCACAGTTATTGAAACCTTTTCCGTCACTGATCTTTTCCTGCGTCTGGGCTGTTTATAAATGATACATCAGACGCCGATGGTTAAGCGAGGTTATCACATCCTCTTGATTCTTACAGCTTTGTTTGTCATATCTCGTTTCTTGATGTCTTGTTTTAATCCCAATTGTTCTCCCAACACTCCTCACAAGACTCTATTGTTTACATCAGTCTGAGCTTGTTATTCTCCTGATGTCGACCTGTTCTCAGATGAGACGAGGTCTTATCTTATGTGTCTGTATCATCTCCCTCATGCCCCCCGTGGGGTATAAACACTCTGTATATATTGTTGGGTCACAGTTTAAGGACAGACGGCTCTTTCGGGGACAGTGAGTTTGGGGACTGTGAGCTCGATTGCTTCAGTAAATCAGACTCCTTGATTCGAGACAACTTTTCACTTCTTTCTGATGTTTGCAGTGTAGTAATTCCACCACAGGACAAATATTAATCCTACTAATGAGCTGTGTTGGCTCTCCACAGATCCGACCCGTAACTTGGCCTGGTTGTGTCCCCTGCTTGTCTCCGCGGAGATACGGAAGCTTTAATGTCAAGTTATGGACAAAATACGTGAAGCAGTTGGGCTCGAGGCAGGAAGATGCTGCCGTATGACTTTGTGACACTGTTTTGAGGATCGCTGACCATTCAAAAGATTTATTTAGTTTTGATTTGTTAATTGCTATGGTAACGGTCCTAACTTTTCATCTTTCTATGTGGCTATAGATGGTTCTTTGAGCACATACACCCCACTGATGTGTTTCAGATGATTTCAGAGGTTTTACATTACACAAAATTGACTCATGTGACCTTTGAGGGATGATGAAATGTTTTTACTACTATTTTGAGCTTGAGCAACTCTTTATTATTAGTCTGTCTACATCTCCAAAGCTCCGAATGCTCTGCTCCACCTTGTGATGTCATGAAGCGGTAGGAAGCCGTGGTTTCCAAGTGAACAACTTCATTTCCCGCAATTTTTTTTTCAGTAGAAATGGACAGTTCCAGGTCTGAAATGATCCAAATGATTCTAGTGAAGGTGTGTGGAGTTTCGAAACGCAGCGGAGCACTTCCTGTGTCACCACATGACATCACAAGGTGGAACAGTGTGTTTTCTGTGATGAGGAAACATTATAACGTAGATCAGAGACTAGTGTAACATGGGCCCTTTAATACAGATGGAGTAGAGGTGAAATGAACATTGTGCTCTCCTCCTTCGCTTTGTTTTTTGTATGTTCTTTATCTCCCTCCCTCTCTCTCTCTCTCTCCCCAGCCTCAGTCTCCTCTTCTCTTTCTCTTTCCATCATCCTATTCTCTCTCTACCTTTCACTCTCCCCATCTGTATCCTCCTCTTTTATCACTCTGTTCATCCCTTTTCTCTGGTCAGTCCCCAGCTTCATTTCTTTCCTCCGACACTGTCATCTCTCTCTTCCCCTTTTCTTACCTTCTTCCTTTCTCTTTGCCTCTTCCATCATTCCTCTCTCTCCCTCCATTTTTTGTTGTTGAATACATCTCCCTCTCGTTCTCTATCCTTTTTGTTCTTTCTCTCTATATCTATATTCATTTTGTTCTCTCTTTCACTCTCTCTATCCCTTTTTGTTCTTTATCCTGTTTGTTCTTTCTCTCTATATACATACACACACATTTTGTTCTCTCACTTTTTGTTATCTCTATATTTTGTTCTCGCTCTCTCCATCCTTTTTGTTCTTTCTCTATCCTTTTTGTTTTTTCTCTCTATATATATTTTTTCTTCCCTTTTGCTCTACTGTTTTTTGTTATTTTTCTATCCCTTTTTGTTCTTTCTCTCTCTCTCCATTCTTTTTGTTTTCTCTATCCCTTTATGTTGTCTATTCATTTTTGTTCTTTCTCTTTCGCTCTCTCTATCCCTAGTTCCTTTCCCTCTTCCATCACTTCTCTCTCTCCCTCCCTTTTTGTTGTTGAATACATCTCTCTCGCTCTCTCTATCCTTTTTGTTATTTTTCTCTATATATACATTTTGTTCTCTCTCTCCCTTTTTGTTTTCTCTATACATATACATTTAGTTTTCACTCTCTCCATTCTTTTTGCTATTTCTCCCGATATATATTTATTTTGTTCTCTCTTTCACTCTATCACTTTTTGTTCTTTCTCTGTATTCATACATTATATATATTTTGTTCTCTCTCCCTTTTTGTTTTGTTTATATTTATATATATATACACACACATTTTGTTCTCACTCTCCATCCTTTTTGTTCTTTCTCTCTACATGTTCATTTTGTTTTCTCTTTTGCTCTGTCCTTATTCCCTTTTCCATCACTCCTCTCTCTCCCTCCCTTTTTGTTGTTGAATACTTCTCTCTCGCTCTCTCTATCCCTTTTTGTTCTTTCTCTCACTATTTTGTTCTCTTTTGCTCTCTATTGTTTTTTGTTCTTTCTCTTCCTATATATCCATGCTGTTCTCTCGCTCTCTCCATCTTTTTTCCTCTGTCCCTTTATGTTCATTCTCTATCCCCTTTTATTCTTTCTCTCTCTCTCTCTCTACATATATATACACACATTTTGTTCTCTCTCGCTCTATCCTTTTTGTTTTCTCTATCCCTTTTTGTTCTTTCTCTATATATATATTTTCATTTTGTTCTCTTTCGCTCTCTCTATTCCTAGTTCCTTTCCCTCTTCCATCACTTCTTTCTCCCTCCCTTTTTTGTTGTTGAATACATCTCTCGCTCTCTCCATCCTTTTTGCTCTTTCTCTCGATATATATATATATATATATATATATATATATATATATATATATATATATATATATATATATATATATATATATATATATATATATATATATATATATATATATATATATATATATAAATTTTGTTCTCTCTCTCTCTCTCTCTCTCTCTCTCTCTCTCTCTATATATATATATATATATATATATATATATACACACATTTTGTTCTCACTCTCCGTCCTTTTTGTTCTTTCTCTCTACATATTCATTTTGTTCTTTCGCTCTCTATCCCTCTTCCCTTTCCCTCTTCCGTCACTCCTCTCTCTCCCTCCTTTTTTGTCGCTGAATACATGAACACACTTACAGAAATCCTCAGGTGAAACATTCGTGACTTTGCCTTCTGGATATTCCTCGGCGAAGTACAATGAGCAGAATGTGCGTGTGGGTCGTATGTGAGCGTCTAAACTCTGTGTACATGTCTGGGTTTGATAAATGCAAAGCCCGTGTCCGCTCAAGCGCACAGAGCCGTCCCACCTTTGCTAATTGCTGTGAACATGTTCATTATCCCTGTTGTGTTGTTCACTGAGCTGGAAACTCCGAGTCCTGGCACCACTTTGCACAATATCCTCGGAAAAATAACAACGCGCTGTCTGGGATTCTCCCCCGTACGCCTTAAACCCGAGCTATGTGATGGATTAAACGTGCACCGGGTCCGTCACCACCTTGTTTCTATGGATGCGTCATCGCTCTGCCTGGAATGTTCCACAGTGTGACATTAAACAGCTCTACTTTACGTTTATTCAATCACAGGTGGTTTTACAGCTCAAAAATCCCTAGAAAAACAGGTGTTCTGACTGCGAGCGGCGTCGCCTCTCCGCAGATCTGGCTTGGAACTTGGTCTGGTTTGGTTGTCATGGAGATAGAGTTTAATGCCATACTGCGGATCATTCCAGATAAAGGGACAAAAGCATTTGATGGACCCTCCACTAGAAGAGTTACAAAATTCACCTTTAGTATCTATACATATTTACCGTTACATAGCAACAACCTTCAGGTAGGGGGTGCACTACCTGCTGGTTTCTATGGAGATGTTATTGCTTTGGCTCTGATGTTCCACAGTGTGGCATTACAGGTCCCATATTGCATGACATTTACTCTTGTGAGCTTTAAGTCATGTTAGAATATTGTTACCTCGTCGAAAACAAACCTGGAATTGTGTTTTGTTTCATTTACTTGTTTGAGTAACTCAGGTCTGCTCAGGCAGCAGGACTACAGCAGGACTACAGCAGGACTACAGCAGGACTATGACCAGACTATAGACGGACTACAGCAGGACTACAGCAGGACTATGACCAGACTATAGTCGGACTACAGCAGGACTATAGATGGACTATACGGTCTACAGCTGGACTGTAGTCAGGCTACAACCAGACTACAGTAGGACTCCAGTAGGACTCCAGTAGGACTCGAGCTGGACTACAGTCGGACTTCGGCCGGACTATAGTCGGACTACAGCCGGACTATAATATGACTACAGCTGGACTACACCCTGACTATAGCCAGACTACATCTGGACTATAATCTGACTATAGCCGGACTACATCTGGACTATAATCTGACTACAGATGGACTACAGCCTGACTATAGCCAAACTACAGCTGGACTATAGTCGGACTACAGCTGGACTACATTTTGACTATAGCCAGACTATAGCCGGACTATTGTCAGGCTACAGCTGGACTATAATCGGACTACAGCAGAAACAGACGGACTACAGCAGAAACAGTCGGACTACAGCAGGACTACAGCAGGACTACAGCAGGACTACAGCAGGACTACAGCAGGACTACAGCAGGAGTTCATATGGCACTAACATTTGAAGGATGTAGAAAAAAAAAACATCTTACTAAGATTATGATTGTCTTGAGGAAGCTTTTATACTTCCGTTGATATTGGACAGGGCGGTTTAGTCTGTTTTTCCTGACGTTCATGTAAACGTACAAAACATCCTCTTCCTCACCTCCTCTTCCTCACCTCCTCTTCCTCACCTCCTCTTCCTCACCTCCTCTTCCTCACCTCCTCTTCCTCACCTCCTCTTCCTCACAGTCGTATCATTCCTCGTCTCCTGTATTCCTGCTCTGACCTTAACAGTCCTGGTCCATAATGTCATTACTGGTGTGCATAATGAGGACTGAACCGGGGAGCAGCTCGTGGCGCGGCATTAACAAACCCCTGTTCACACCAGTGTCTGTCTGGGCCCCGAGGACAGGACACCTTATCACTTTACATGAGCATTTTTAATTAAACGCAAAACCCTCTGAGCCCCCCTCCTCCCTCTGTCTCTTTCTCTCACACTGTTTTTTCTCTCCCTTTTTGTTCTTTCTCTATCCTTTTTTTGTTTTTTCTCTCTCTCTATATATACATTTTATTCTCTCTATCCTTTTTGTTCTTTCTCTCTATATGAATTATTTTTGTTCTCCCTTCTACTCTCTATCCTTATTTGGTCTTTCTCTCTCACTCTCTATGCTTTTTTTTCTTTCTCTTTATATATACATATACATTTTGTTCTCTCTCTCGTTCATCTCCATCTCTTCATCTCTTTTTGTGCTTTCTCTGTCCCTTTTTGCGCTTTCTATATATAAATCCATATTCATATCCATATCCTCTCTCTTGCTCTCTCTGTACTTTTTGTTCTTTCTCTCTATTTGGTTCTCACTCTCTCTTTACCTTTTTGTTTTTTATCCTTTTTGTTCTTTCTCTATATATCCATTTTGTTCTCTTGCTCGCTGTCCCCTTTTGTTCTTTCTCTATCCCCTTTTGTTCTTTCTCTCCTTTTTGTTCTTTCTTTATCCCGTTTTGTTCTTTCTCTCTCACTCTTTCTCTTCTTTTTGTTCTTTCTCTATATATCCATTTTGTTCTCTCTCTTGCTCTCTTGCTATCCCTTTTTTCTTCTTTCTCTCTTTAACTCTCTTTCCTGCTCACCTGTTTCTTTTTTCCTCTATCTTTCCCCTTGAGTCCACTCTCTCCATTCTCTTTCTCTTCTTTCTCTCCCCTTCTCTCCTCTCTCTCTCCCCCTTCACTCCTCTATCTCTCCACTCTCTCTCTTCTTTCTCTCCCCTTCACACCTCTCCATTCTTTCTCCCTCTTTCCCCTTCACGCCTATCCCTTCATTCTTTCTCTCTTCTTCTTTCTCTCACTCTCCCTTTGTCTCCTCTCTTTCCACTCTTTCTCTCTCTCCCCTTCACTCCTCTTTCTTTCCATTCTTTCTCTCTTTTTCCCCTTCACTCCTCTATCTCTACATTCTCTCTTTTTCTTTCTCTCTCTCTTCCTCTTCAGTCCTCTCTCTCCTTTCTCTCTCTTCCCTTCTCTCCCTGTCCCCCCTTTGCTCCTATCTTTCCATTTTCGCTCTCTCTTCTTCTCTCCCTGTCCCCCCTTGTCTCTACATTCGTCTCTCCTTCTCTCACCCTGTCTCCCCTTTCACTCCTCTATCTCGCCATTCCCTCTCCCTCCCTCGTTCCCCTCATCCTGTGTTAATTACCCCTCCCTCCTTCCCTCTCTCCCTCTCTCCTCTCTCCATATGAATCCGTCCCTCGTCTCGTGGATCCGGGCCGATCGTATTTGCCGAATCGCGCTCCCGCCTCGTGTTATCGCTCCGGCAGAAGAAATAACAGGAACAGAGAGGCACCGCGGAGCCGCCGACACTTGACCTCTTCAGAACGGAGGGATGACGGCGGAGGGGGAGGCCGCTGTGTCTGAACGCACGAGGGAGGAGGCGGAGGTGTATTTGTGATAATAGCCGATCCCAACACGCCGAGGCCTGACCGCAGATGTGGAGCGCTCCCTCGGTATTCCCGCTTCTTCCCACTGAAACTGTCCATCTATAAATACTCGGACTTCTACAATCGTTTTTTTTTTTCCTTTTTTGAGTCATTTTGAACTGGATTTGAAACTGAACTGACCCAAAATAAGGAAAATTACTTGGACGCAGTAACTCACACATTACAGAATAACAACAAAGAGCAAAACGTATAATCCAATTCAAATTACAACTAAATTCCATCACTCTGTCTCACACTTTCCCCTTTTATCTACGTCTTCGTCTTGTCCCTCGATACTGAGCCGAGAGTCTAGAGGTACGAACGTTCCCCTAAGAAACGGGACACTCCTCGATCACCGTCTGCGTCACCGTCCCGGGAGTCGGCAAACTTAAATACTCAAAGAGCCGTTTTCCCACTGAAAAGGAAACACCCAAAGCCACAAAAACCTTTGACTCTAAAATGAGGAGAACCCCCTTTCTTTTTTTTTCTTTTTTTTAACCTGTACGCTTTTTATTATTTAAGACTACAGTGTGTTGCATTTATGAAATCAATGAAATGCTGCAGAGAATATGTGTCTATTCATAGATATGGTCTGTGTATATGATCTGCAGACGTATAATCAGTGACATAGTCAGAGTTTTAACGTGAACCGTCTCCAACAGACTCACCATCAGCAGCACATCCTCTGTCACAGGGAGAACACCCATATTCCACCGAGTCGCGTCCTTTAGTCCGACCAAGATGGTTTTTTTTCTGTGCTTATGCAAATTAGCCGTGTGGTTTTAAGTTTTGTTTCTGTAAAACGTAAACAAATGTGCGCAAAGCTGCATTAAACACATTATTACTCAATGTCTATTTGAGTCCTACTGTAGGAAATAAAAATCCAACCTTAAATTATCCTTACGCAGGGAACCAAAAGTGCATCTGCTTCTGTGTTTCGTCATCATTTTATCACGTGTACTGGAGCGTGAGCGAATCTGCCCACAGCTCTGGAGTCCGACGTCATCAACTGACTCAAACACACGACGATGCTGACAAATAACTCGCTTGTTTAAACGGTAAAGTTCCATGACAACGATAACGTCGGCTAAACATTACACGGACATTACTGCAATTAAAACAACAGTTCACTAAAAGTAACGCAGAGCATGAGCGCCATCAGTGTAAATCATGTTAAACTGTTAATTGGTAATTACAGCTGCTGAAAAGACTTCCTCGGCTGGTCTGATCCCACCTGCCCCTTTGTTTCAAGTCCGGTCGAGAGCTTACTTCGTTTCAAGGGGTGTGTAGCCCTTGGCCTTGATCAAAATTAGAATTGAGACGCCCTTTAACCTCACATGAACACACAAAACCAAGGGGCAGGGGTTTAGTTTAGTTTAGTTTAGTCTTTATTTGAAGGGACAATGTACAGATACATTAAGTTTAAAAAAACAGATGTTCTGCACCAGATTATAGCTAGATAGCTAGTTTCCGTCCACAGTCCCGAATTTACAGGAGTAAATAATACATAATTTAAGATAAACAATAAGAGCAGTATTTCATAGCACCAGTCTGACACAAACACGGCATCTCATTCATACCTTAGCATTAGATTCAAATTTTTAACACATTCGCACTCGCTGCTGTCCATTATACAACATTTGAATCCTATTTCATTCAGCGGTAAAAGGTTAAGAATCTTACACATACTAAAGTTTTACAGTTTTACATCAACAATTATATATTTACAATAATATGTACATAGAATGTAATGAAACATCTGGAGCTGCTTTGTTCAGTGTAAGACGAAAGGGTAAGACAGAGCAATAGGACGCAGCCTTAAAGCGATGCATGTAACTTTGTGCACAAAAAAATAAACCAAAAATAAAGCAAAAGCGGTCGTGTTTATTGCGCTGAAAACCGGGCGTCCATACTCCGAGACGGCTTGCCTCTCCACAAACCTGACTCCTCTTTGGCCTGGGGAAGGGCCCACTCCTGCTCCTCCTCCTCTACGGAAATGTTGTTCCTTTAGCCTTAAAATGAAACAGAAAACACACGCTAAAGTTTCCCGTAGAGCTGCAAATGCGAGAAACAGCAAAATAAAAGTAGAAAAATGCATAGCGCACTCAGATGGTCCATGTCCCGAAGGTTTTTTGTTAATATTTTTAAATAACGTTTCAGCACAAAAGCCTTCGTCCAGCCAGATCATTTTTCTTGCTTTGGACCACACCACAGCACAGTTCCTTTAGCTAAAGCCTTCCACAGTATAAAGGGGTAAAATGTAGGTCGTCCTGGGAAGAAAAAGTTTATTGCAATATATATTTTCTATCTGTTTGGAGGTAAATGCAGACCTTAGCATTTAGATTTGTTAATTTTATTTTTGTTTATCATTTTTATCGTGTTCTCTGCACTGGACACTGGGGACATTTTGGTGTTAAATCCATGTGAAGTTAACTGAACAAAAACAGCTTTTCTGACGACCAACATCTCGGACAAGCTTCTACAGTCACCCACTTCCTTTTCTTTTTCTTTTTTTCTTTCTTTTTATCATAGTGGAGCCAGAAACTAACCTCCTATTGAGTTACTTTTTTTATCCTGGACATGATAGTGCCCTGTAACCTGACAGCCCTGTTTAGGCAGAGGAACCTGGTCCCTGCATTAAGAGTTTATCTCAAAACACTTAAAAGATCGACTGGTTAAATCACCGTCCTCTATAAAGGACACAAATGAATGGGCGGGTCTCAGGAGATATTCCAAAGTATGTTTTTTGTTTATTTTTTTTACTTTCTGTTGCACGTATTCCTGCAGGTGCTTTTAAAATATCAAAAGAACCATTAGACTTGTATTGAATAAGGCACAAATAAACAGATTTGTACAAGTAGAATCAGCGTGAGTGCATTTACGTGAGCATCAGTCTCCTGGTTATGACAGTATTTTGGATTTGGTGTTTACATGTGCTCAGAGAAACCACAATTTCTTACTGTCTTAAGGCTTTTTAACAGATTTCTAACAAAACAAGACATAAATTCAAGTAAGAACATGAGTCTATGGAGCTCTGCCACCGCATTCAGTAAAAGTCATTTTTAACCGTTGAAAAATACAACAGTGTCACAGCGTCAGTTTGGCTCACGAACAAAACAAACCACCGCAGAGGTGAGCCTGGGGTTAAAATGTGGCAGTATTACACAGTAAACTGCTTTATTTTGTTTATGCTGCAGAGACGTGTCAGCCAAGACAGCCCCACAACATCCAGAGACTTAAGATACTCGGGACGGATCTCATCCACCCCCGGAGCCCCCGAGGAGCTTTCCGACCACCTCAGTGACTTCAGCCGAGTCCACCTCTGTCCCCGGCCTCCGCCTCCTCCTCAGAAAATGTGACGGTGGGATTGAGGAGATCCCCAAAGTTTTCCTTCCACCGTCCGACAACATCCCCAGTCGAGTAAGTACAAAATATTATTGCATTAAAAAGTCCTGGTAGGAGTTTGAGTCGTTTTGTGAAAGTTACCGCTGCTACTGTTTTTGTTATTTGAGTTCGCACATGCTCAGTAGTTTGGAGAAATCAGGACGTCAGGATACTGCGTCTACAGGCCACAGTATCCTGGACACTCGGAGAAAAATCCAGCGAGTGTCCTGGTTTCTCGTCACTGGGATATACTGCCTCATCCAGGACACTGAAATCAGGACACTGCATCTACTCTATTGTTGTTCGTACGTAACAGAACATAGAACATAAACCAATGACTTAAACTTACTATTTAAAGTTTGATGATAAAAGCTAAAAGTTTCCTTCTTATTCTCAAGAATCACTGAAATCCAGGGGTCCGTGCAGGTGCAGAGTATCTCCGCTCTGAGGAAGGCGGCACATTTAACCACCTCGATCATGATTGGCTCTTGTGGTTGCTATGATACTCACGGGCGGATTTCCAAATATGGACCTGGTTCCAGATTCGCTCCTGTAACCGTGGCAACAGGAGCCTCATTTGAGCGGCGCTGAACTCTGTGGTGTCGTCACAGTCACTTAGTCCACTCATGTATACGCTCCATGGTTCCAGTACATTGTCTAAAATGTCTAAAAGCATTGTGTAGTTTATGAAACATTAATAATCCAACATTATATAGTTTGGATGCACCTTTGTCACTATAATTAGTTCAAGTTGTAATGCAAGAACAACCAGGAACACTCTTTCTCCCTGGTTCCTTTCTCTTTTCACCTGTCTGTTGCCATCAGCCAATAAGGGCCCAGCTACCTTTGCCTCTCAACCAATCATCTTTCAATACATCCAAAAACAATAGGCTGTTAATGAGCTCACTTCCCTTCATCGTTCTACCATTTTAAAGTTAAACTTCGGCACATTTGAAGCTAAAGTCCGTTGCTGGAGGTGGTTGAATTCTGTCAGAAGCCAAAAAACGGCACAGATCAGTGTTTCCTCGGTGGAGATCTCACTGTGGCAGTGAGTCTGTCAACGCAACAAACTAGTGTAGTGATGGAGGCAAGTTCTGAACTTAGTCTTTTGGGCTTTGGCCTGTGCAGTGGGAAATCAACAGAGGTAAGGCTAAAGCTGCTTATAAAGTTGTTTTCTAACGTTTCCAGACACTAATGAGTGAACCAGGCAGAGCGTTTTGTTTGTTAGACTCGTGGTTGTTGTAAGATGGGTTAAAGTGGTGTTAAGCTTCTTCAGTGTGAAGCAAATTCACGTTTTCCGTGGAAGTTCAGAACTTGTCCCCATCGCTACATTAGTTTGTTGCCTTGACAGACTCACTGCCACAGTGAGATCTCCACCGAGGAAACACTGATCTGTGCCGTTTTTTGGCTTCTGACAGAATTCCACCACCTCTAGTGACGGACTTTAGCTTCAAACGTGCCGGTAATTCACCTTTAACTATTTCCATTTATTAAATTCGGAATTTTTATTGCTCAAAAACATCTTGAAAACCATGCATTCTTATTGTAAGTGGGGTCGCCTCTCCACTGATCTGACCTGTAACTAAGCACTAGCGGCGCCCCCCCCCGATTTACTCCACGGATATCGATACGTTTAACGCCGCACTGTGAAACATCCCAGACAAAACAATAACATCAGCGCGGAGACAAGAAGGCGCCTAATCCGCCGTGATCGATAACGACTTCTGAAAGCGGCGACACGAGTTTGTCCAATATTGTTTTCTATTTCGAATTATAAACCCAAACCCTAACCTTTCTCCGACAGACCTGATTCATTTCCACGACGATTTAACAAGTCTCGAAACGTCCGTAAAACCGCAACTTGTATTAACCTTCGCCGCGGAGTTAATTTGTCATCTTTTATATCACTCCGTAACACAATAAAACATGATTGGATTTCGTCACGGCGCCGCAAATGCATCAGAGGAGGCTTTTTTCTAATTGCGCGCCCTAATAATCGCCGTGGCAGCTCTCCCGTGGCCGATCTCCTTCATAACTCCATGTCTAAATGCGCTGTCTTTGCCCAAATTGCTTATCGACTGCAGCTTTTAACTAAATGTCACAACAGTGTAGAGCACCCCGGCGCTGGGAGAGGAGTAGAGGAGCCTGCAGTACATCATGAGGTCTTATAATAGCCCCAGTGACAATAGGAGTGATAATAATAATAAAGTCTGCGAGAATTCGAACGCTCCGCTCCGCTCGGCTCTCCTGTCCGACCGGCTTTAATTGCGTCAATTAGACACGTCAATTTTCAGTCGGGTTTTGATTAGAGGAAGGGCGCGGGGGCCGACGCTGAGCTCGTGAGTCATGAGGCGTTCGGGGACCAAACGGATGCAGTTTAAATGAGCTGGCCGTGCTCACTGTGTTTTCTTTAAGACGCGCGGCGCAACTTTTCTGGGGGACGGTCGGATACCTGCTCGTCTCCATGGAGATAGTATAGCTTTTAGCATTGACATTACCTCTACCTCCAGATAATGACGCCACCAGGCCAAGTTACAGGTCAGATCTGTAGGAATGCACGTTTTCTACAAAAAAAAAGAGAATAAAAACGAGTGATTTTCACATACACACTGTGAAGGTGAGTGTCTTGCCCAAGGACAAGTGTTACTGTTTTGTCTGGAATGTTCTACAGCAGGAGTGTCAAACTCATTTTGGTCCGGGGGCCGTATGCAGCCTACTTTGATCCCAAAAGGGCCGGATCAGAAAACTCAGTTCTCTCTTCAAGTTATCGTATTTTTCTCCGTGTCTCGTAGTGGTGTTTAAGATTATATTCCTCGAGCAACGCCACTTGTTCCAAACACACTGAGCACAGATTTCCCATTCACCTCTGTCAACAAATAAGAATTAGACTATTTTTCTTGGGAAATCCTGAACTCAGCATCTGCTTTTCTCATTTTTTGACATTTTGCTGATGAGGGTCACGGTCGACAGTCAAAACGATCGTCCTTTAAGAGCGTTTGGAAAGAGGAAAGTCTTCATTTGTGCTGCTCTGGTGGGAGTCGCAACGTACAGAAACGCCGGAGACGCTGCTATGCTAAACGGTGCAGAAAATTAACAGAACAATCTGAAAATTTTAAGTATTTTAATAGAAAAATCAGCCGAGGGCCAGATTAAGGGTCTTGGAGGGCGGATCTGGCCCCCGGGCCGCGTGTTTGACACATGTGTTCTACAGTATGGCATTAACTTATCTAACTCCAAGGGGAAAAGCAAATGACACTATCAGAAGAATGCATGAATTTTTTTTTTTTTTTTTTTTAGGCAATAAAAGCAATAAAAACGTCTGTAATTGAAGATACATTCTATTCTATTCATAAAGCGTTAACCCTTCCAGACCGACAGTATCGTGCACAATACCTGGGAATATGTTTTATATAACCGCACACAACTTCCCAACCATAAAACATAGAAACTTGCTTTTTTGTCCTTGAAAAGCTGAGAAAATCGGCTTTCCGAGCATATTTCCGGCATTATCCTCACGCTGCATGATGATGATGTCGGGAAAACAAATGTCCAATAGGAATTTAGGTTTTCCACCAAACTCATGCGCTCCGTCCATTTTGATCGACCCAAACTTTGCCAAAGAGTGAAGCGAGTCAAGATGCTCCATGCTCTGAGCGTGTGTGTTCGTAATAATTGAAAAAGCCGTTCTAAGTGCAGTTATTTCTCAAATAAATGGCAAATTACGTGTCTTGGTCTGTGCACCCTTTTGCTGTTTTTATTTGAAAGGTTTATTTCAGTCAAAATGTCCAAATCCAAATGTGATAAAAACTGTGTGAAATGCAGGAAGTGCTGTGGCTCTGGCCCTGGACCTGACAGGAGCTGTTTCCATGTAAAGTAATGTGGAAATTGCACTTTTTTTGTTTTGTTTTTGAGGCAATAAGGAGATTTTTAGTTTACTTACAGACTTGACATTTTGTACTTTTGTTGCTGAGGCCCTAAATTAAGCATTTTTTATGTCTAAAAAGTTGTTTTGTATGAAAGAGTGTGAATTGTGTTATTATTATTTCATCTGTACTGAATTTCTGGTCCTATAGCTTTTCTGACACAGCTACAGCAGCAGATTGTGAAATAACAGGTTGTTCTGAAAAAAGGATGTACGACACTTCATTAGGGGGTAAAAGGGGCAGTTTAAAAAGTAAAATTAAGAAAAAAAATCCAGGCGAGGAGAAATGTACCAAAACTGCCGTTAGGTCAGGAAGGGTTAACGTCACCATGGAGACGAACAGGTGATGGACGCTGCACCAGAAAAGTTGTACGACTGCATCACCTTTAATGATGCTCCGGGGAGTTTTGTCTCACTCCGTTGTTAGTTTCAGTTAAGAAAAAGTTGGCTGTATTCACTGTGTTTTCTTAACTTTTCCGGCGGAGGGTCTGTCACCTGCTTGTCTCCATGGAGATGGCACCTGCCTCGCCTGGAATTTTCCACTGTAGGGCATTATCTAACTCCAGACAGTGAGACGACACCACCAGGCCAAGTCCCAGGTCAGATCTGTAGGAATGCATGTTTTATTTAAGTTATTTAGAGCAAAAAAATAATAAAAACTAGCGATTTTCACACACACACGGTCAAGGTGAGTGTCTTGCCCAAGGACACGAGGTCAAAATGAACTGTTGTAGTGGGATTTAAACTACCAACCCTCTCCACACTGTTATTATTTGCAAGTCAAAAGGTTCAATTTGATTAAATTCATGTTCTCAATTGAATAATTTAGCCGTAGTTGCTCAGGATTGCGTTGCCTTGCCCATTGACACAAGATTAGCTCGTCGTTGTTGTGCAAGATCGACATTTACCCAATAATCTGAAGCTCTGTCATCAATTCCTACTCTGTTGCTGTGTCCTTGGGCAAGACTCTTCCATTTACTTACATGAAAATGTTGGTTTACAGCTTTGTATTAGAGACTTGCTTAAAAATACAAGATTCAAAGTAAAACTACGCACTTTTTTCCTGCAAAATATACACTTTTTCTTTACCTTCTTTCACTCATTTGGGACTTTGTGTACACCTGAGCTGGATTTCACGGCTACAGCATGTTTCCTATTTGTTTTGTAGGTGAAATTATGAATCAGTGTTAGTGGGAATAAGCCGAGCATATGTTGTTTTGGACTCTCTCGCTGCATCTCTGTCTGTGTGCGTGGACTTACCTACACCGCAGAATGGGGTTGTCAAAATAAACCAAAAAAGACATGATTTTTCTTTCGTTTTTTGTCTCTTTTTTTTTTTTTTTTTGGAGTCTGACCAGATGCTCCAACGTCCCGCCGTGCCCAGCTAGGTGTGGAATCAGCTGTCACCGAGGCAGTAGCCGAGCCTTATTTAGATCTGCGCCTTCTCCAGCTGAAAATACAGCGAAAATACAAACTTCTTTCGCAATTTTTAGACTTTCTGAACCGTTTGTACCTTCCCGAGGTGTGGATTTCAAAGTAGACGTCACCTTATTTGTAATGTTGTTCTGTTTGATTCGAGTGTCACGAAGGATGCCGAGAATACCTGCAGCGTACGAGATCGGAGACGAAGGAGGGGGACGAAAATACCACTGAAGTACGGGTTATTTTCATCGCGATTTGATGGAAAGGTCAGATTAAAGAGCTCTCTAAAAAGTAAAGATAAGAAGAGCATTGACTGGAGGATGGATATATATATAATAACGATGCATTTGATTTTTTAAAGTGCTTTCGGGACACTCGAAGACCCTTTAAAGTGCTTTACTCATTCACTTCGCACTCGATGGTGGTTAGATACTACAGTAGCCACAGCTGCGCCATGTTCCTCTCAAACCACTGCCGACACCACAGGTTTTGCCACTGTGGGAAACTGCAGGGACGTCACATTCAAGTACTAACCAAACCCGGCCCTGTCCACCTCGAGTATGTTCATGTAAGGTTGTTTATGGTAATGATTTAAAGTGATTGTTTAGGTTTTTGTACATGAATCTGTACGTCTCCGTAAGCAGAGTCGTGCGTCAACACCGACTTACCTCCCGACAACGTCCGGCGAGCAGAGTTCTTCCACGGTTTTGGTGCTGATGAAAGTGTCCGGCAAGTTGGCTGGGGTCACGAAAATAAAGTGTTTTTCTTCTCAGAACAATATGTTAACTTCTTAGGTTCCTTTCTAAGACAATGTAACCAAGTGTATTTGTACCTTGTTGACATGTTTCGGCTGCAAGCTGCGAGCCATCTTCAGAACTGTCACCAGTGTTGGTGGTGACGTGTCATATATCAGATGATCCAGCGTTTGAACTTGTTGTTGTCAAACGCTGGATCAGGGAGGCCATTGAGATCAGGAAACGAGGCACTGACAGCATCAACCGTGATGACGGCGCGTTCCTCCTTTCACACACCTGGGACACCCTCCTCCAGAGACCACCGGGCGACAGGAGGCGTGGTCAGTCTGGGCGACCTGCAGGTCCCAGCAGGCTGACCTGCTGTTGTTACAGGAAGTAACAACAGCTGATATATGACACGTCACCACCAACACCGGTGACAGTTCTGAAGATGGCTCGCAGCTTGCAGCCAAAACATGTCAACAAGGTACAAATACACTTGGATACATTGTCTTAGAAAGGAACCTAAGAAGTTAATGCATTAAGAAGACAAAATTAATATTTTTGGCAGAACAATATGTGTTCAAAAGAGTGATACATTTTTGTCACAAAACATGAGCGGGGATAAAGCTCATAATCACTTGGTATTACAGTATTTTCTCTATGCCGCCAAGTGACGCTGCGCACGAATCCAACACTGTTTTCAGTAGTTTAGCAGTGTTTATGTGGACAGACCGATGACGCCGCGACGCGATAGAGCTAACGTGAGAGCTACAGTGATAAATATATAAGCTTGTATAAGATATATAAGAATAAATATAAAAATGGTGCGGACTTGTGATTCTCCAGGCTGGAACAACATCAGTATATTCGGGTTCATACAGATCTCCCCTTGGCTCTGTGCTAAAGGCCACGTCTTCATCGTCGCTGTCGTAGTCACACATGTTGTCGTGGACTTTCCGAGTAGTGAAACAGGCGCGGAGTGATATGAGCAGAGCGAAAATGGTACTAAGCGATTATGAGCTCTACTTTTTCGTTTTGAGAAGAAAAAACGCTTTATTTTCGTGACCCCAGCCAACTTGCCGGACGCTTTCATCAGCACCGAAACCGGGCCGTAAGTCAGTGTTGATGCACGACTCTGCTGACGGGGACGTACAGATTCATGTTGGAAAAAAAAAACAAAAAAATAAACAACTATCCCTTTAAAGCTGCTTGTCTCCATGGAGATTCATGTTTAAAGCCATGCCAAAGGACATTTCAGGCAACAGTACTTCCCTGGATTCCTCGGAGATAAGCAGACAGCAGACTCTCCATCAGAAAAGTGTATTTGATTTATAAACCAGACTTGGACTTAGAGAAACTTTATTGATCCACAAGGGAAATTACTGTGACACAGCAGCTCACACACACATTATACCAACTATAACAAAGAGGAAAAAAATATATGTATCCAAAATGTCAAAATGGTAATAAACTTCTAAATAAGTAGCAATAGAAAATAGTAAGAGACTGGTGTCAGATAAGGGATAATTATATAAATGTATATGTACAAGTAAGTAAAAAACAAATATAATATAAATACAGGACAGGACATATCTGTTACATAAGCCTGAGTTGTTGTACAGTTGTAGAAGGCGCCATATCTTATTTACTTGTGATTTTGCTGCGTTGCTTGTTTGTCTTTGTGCTCGGCCTCCCCGTCCTCCCCTCGTGTCTCATTCACGGCGGCGCCACATCAGCCTGTGAACGGCCAAAGTGCCAAAGCTTCAGCACCACCGACCTTTTCCACCATTTACCTCCTCAGCATCAGCAGCACATCCTCCGTCACAGGGAGAACACTCGTATTCCACTGAGTCGTGTCCTTTAGTCCCACAGAAGCTGAAGCATCAGGGCGACAGAGCTGGGTTTTTTTCAGCGTTTATAGTTTATGCAAATGAGCCGTGCTGTTTTAAGTTTCGTTTGTGTAAAACTTAAACAAATGTGGCAAAGCTGCATTAAACACGTCACTGTTTCACACGGGCTGATGCGGCTCTGAGTTCTGCTTTAGATGTTGTAAAGTTTGTTTGTGCAGAAGATTTGAATGAATAATCTCCTGTAGTGTTGAACTTGTACAATCGTGTTTGGAAACGTTCAGTTTGATCTGTGCAGTGGATTGTGGGATACCTCATACACTGCAAAAAAGGATTTTCTAGCATAGTTAAATTGACTCGAATTAAGCAGATTCATCTTAAAAGATCAATTTTAAGATTTTTTTTACTTAATAAGATGAGACTTTTTAAACTTGTTTTAAGATATTTCATCCTGATTTATCTTATCTCGATATTACAACTTATTCTAAGCACTTTTTATATTAACTCAGTCCAGGTTAAGCCTCTTTAACTTCCTTCTCAAACCAATAAGGTGAAAAATCTTGCCATAAATACTTGAAACTCGTGTTTTCTGCTTAGAACAAGATTCGTATTTCGTCTTGTTTTAAGAAAACTTGATAAGTGAAAATTTCTTACTGCACTGGCAGAAAATTTCACTTAAAATAGGACATTTTTACCTCAAAATTGATATTTTTTTCTTATTTTTTGATAGGGCTTTTTGCAGTGTAGCTCCTGACGCTGGAGAGGAACACGGGGCTGTAAAAATAAGGAACCTCCAGAGTTTCCTCATCTAAAGGAGCTCATGGTTCTGGTGATCGTGCGGTTCACAGACTTAATGCAAACATGAGTTTGAGTTGAGTTTTATTTCTGAATGAAAAGAAATTGAAAATATGAAATTGTTCCTACATGAACGGCCTCTTTGCACTTCAGTAAAAAAGACCTTGTGGAGTTTGGCAGATTTGTTTCAGCAGTAGTTTTTGGGGGTTATTTCTCCTGTACAGATATTGAGATGTATATCGTATATAGAGATATAGCAAAATATATTGAGATATTAATATTTCCCTATCGCCTTAGCCCTAAGTTGTGGGGAGTATTATAGCCTGAATGTAGTCCGTCCTGTACCTCTCACTGTTTGAGCTGTAGGAGCCTGCTGGAGAATGAGCTCCTCTGTCCCTCTATAGTCTGGTGCAGTTGTAGGGAGTATTACCACCACCACAGACTGGAAGAAGATCTGTAAACTGCATCTACCTCGTTTTGGACATACTGGGAAGACTTGTGGTTAGAGTTAGATCATAATTATGGTAATAAATTAGCTTTAAATTCAATATAGACCTTTAGTTAATGTCTGTTGTTCTTTAATGTCGCTGTTGTTATCTGCAACATTTTGAGGATTTTCCAATTCAGACAATATAATAATAGTAATAAATCATTAATACTGCTTCTTTGTAAATTTTAGCACCACAAAAATCTGAAAATCTGTATTAAAATCAGTCCCGTTTCCTCTCCTTTTCCCTGCTCTCCTGCCGGACCGGAGCAGGTGAGTCCACGGCCCCTTTTCCCGACGTGTCTTTTAATGAAACGGACGAGCAGCGTGAGCCCGGGGCCGATCCCGTTTAAACGATCTGCTCCTCTGCGCGTCTGAAGGCGTCTCCGCTCCTTCGCTCTCCGCTCGTATCGTTACAAAGACTCCCCACCCCGAGCGCTGACCCCGGCTCGGATAAAAGTCCTCAAAATGGCCGCGCGCCGCTTATGAAGATCGCCCATAAAGGATTCCAGGCTTAAAAGTGAGTCCGCGCCGCTCGGCCCGGTCGAAAGGGAAGGGGATGGTAATTCCCGGGGCTAGAATCCGCCATTATCCGCCATTATACAGAAGTGGGAGAGCTCCGGCTGACACTGCGATGAAACAAAGCTTTAAAGTCCAGTCGAACCTGTGGACTGGGATATGCTAAGGACACGGTATTTTAAATGAGAGGTTTTAGCGCACTTGCAGTTATGTTAATCACCGGTTTCAGCTTCCTGTTTGATATATATATACACCGTTTTGAGGTCTTTTTCTCCATTCGGAAGATGTGATGTTTCGTTTTAAATCGTTAATTGCTGTGGCGGCCGTCTTAATTTTCCATAATTAATGTAGTTTTTTAAATGTTTTCAGATCATATTCCCCCAGATTCCAGACACAACTCTAATAAAATAAATTAAAATAATGATAAACAAATTGCTTCCTTTTAAGTATAACATTTTGGGCACTTTTTCCCCATTCAAAAGAAGTGGTGTTTTCTATTAAATTGTTCATCACTATGGCAGCAGTCTTAATTTTCCATCGTTAATGCCCATTTTAAATTTAAAAAAAAAAAATCCAGATTCCCTTCCTGACATAACTCTAAAATAAAATAAAATACAATAAAATAATGATAGACAAATACAGGAGCTTCCTTTTAATTGCAACATTTTGAGCACTTTTTCTCCATTCAAAAGCTGTAATGTTTTGTTTTAAATTGTTAATTTCTATGGCAACGAACTTACCATTTCCCACCATTAATGCACTTTTTTTTTTCTTTTCCCACCACTCTAAAAATAATAATAATGAAATGATGGACAGATAGCTTCTTTTTTAGTACAATATTTTGAGCATGTTTTCCTCATTCAAAAGAAATGGTATTTTCTATGAAATTGTTAATCACTATGGCAACGGTCTTTTTTATTTTTTTTTTAAAACCAGATTCCCTTCCCAACACAACTCTAAAATAAAATAAAATAAAACCATAGACGGCTTCCATTTAAGTACAACATTTTGAACAGTTTTTCAAAAGCTGTAATGTTTTGTTTTAAATTGTTAATTATTGTGGCAAAAGACTTCATTTTCCACCATTAATGCACATTTTTCTTTTCCTTTCTCGACACAGCTCGAAAAAAAAATAAAATTAAATATTTCAGATTTCAGACACAACTCTAAAAAAATAAATAAAATAAAAATAATGGACAGATCGCTTCCTTTTAAGCACAACATTTTGCGCTCTTTTTTCCCCATTCAAAAGAAATGGTATTTTCTATTAAACTGTTAATCACTATGGCAATGGTCCTAATTTTCCATCATTAATCCACTTTTTTAGGGGTTTTTTTTAGACCAGAATCTCTTTCCCTACACGTCTGTAAAATAACGACAGATGTACAGATAACTTCCATTTAAGTACAACATTTTGAGCACTTCCTCCCCATTGCTATTAAATTGTTAATCGCCGTGCCAACGGTCCCGATTTTGCATCATCCTGAAAACTGTGGTTTCAGTCTGTTGTGAATCGACTCCAGTTGAAACAAAAGACGAGTTAATCTCTGGATTTTATTAAATGTCATTTTGAGGACATTTTCCCCACTCAAAGTCTTGTATTTCTCTATGGCAACAGTCCTAAATTGTCAGTGCTCTAAAAACCATGGACGTGTCGGTTTTGTCTGGATTTCATAGGGGCTCAGTTGACAAAAAAAATGCTTTATGTTAAATTGGTTCATGTCGAGACTGAATTAATTGAATGTCATTTTGAGGACTTATTTTCCAATGAAAACAAAAAAGAAAAACTGTTTTAAACTGTTAATCGCTATGGCAACACACCTCAAAGCTGTTTATTTGTTGGGCTGTGTCCGAATGTCCGCTTTACTCCTACTTATGGGGGTCACGCCTTTTTTCATGAGTGTCCGAGTGTCCGGTGGGTGAAAAAGTAGAGCACTCAAAACTTCCCACAATGCACAACCATGAAAAGCAGCGGGTGTCGGTGGTCACTAGAGCGGTCAATATAGACCACAATGCACCGGGAGAGACGGGGAAATAACAGCGTTCATCGGCAGGTGTTTCACTGGACACAACACGACTGAGTGAAGCAGATAAAAGCGCTGGTTTATGGCTCCGGAGCGTCTGATTCTGAATAAAACTCTCTTAAATAAAGGGGTTTGGTGTTAGTGGGGCTTAAGTTAACTCCAGCTATTAAAAGATCAATAATTTCTACATTTCAGAGAAAAAAAAGCAAATAATCCAGCCCGTTTATGTAAAATCCAGCGTGACACAAACTCATCTGATGATTATTAGTCGGTAAACACTCATGTGTTGGTCTGATCTGATCTTTATTTGACAAAAATCGAGTTTTATATAAATCTCCCATAGAGCATTTTTTATGAACTCAACCTGCCCGTGTTCGGCTGACAGGGCATCAGTACCTTTCATAATGGTTGGATTTTGTAGGGATTCTTCTGTATTTTTACAATATGAATTTAAAAATCAAATGAAATCGTCAAAGCACTTAAAAAATCAGCTTTTGTAATAGTTACTCCCGCACTAGCTCCACTCCAGCAGCTCGTGCTCTGATCGGTCAGAACTGTGTTTCTGACGTCACTTTTGGGCTTCGGACGTAAACTTTTTTGGGGCTCATGTGCCGATGACCCCAGACCACTGAAAACAATACCATCTTGGATTCATCTTCCTGATTTTATTATAGTTTTATGGCCAATCTAAAAACTTAGCATCTCTTTTATACGACGACAACAACGACAATGAAGACAACGACAACAACGGTAACGATGACGACAACTACGACAACTACGACAACGACAACAAAGACAACAACAACAACAACAATGACAACAACGACAATGAAGACAACAACGACAACGGCAACGACAGCGGCAACGGCACGACGACAACAACAACAACCTTTTCATGACACTCAAAGACGCTTCACATAAAACAGTCAAAATGAATAAAAATAGTGAGTTTAAACATTAAAAGCAGCTCTAAACAGACGGGTCTTGAGGTTCTTTTGAAGACGGTGAGGTCTGTGCAGTCCGGAGGTGTTGAGGTAGAGCGTTCCAGAGGGTGGGGGCAGCGATGGAGAAGGCCCTGTCTCCCCAGGTCTGGAGCCTGGTCCTGCAGGGGAGGGACAGGAGGTTTGCATCGAAGGAGCGGAGGGAGCGGGACGGGGTGTGAGGGTGGAGCAGGTCTGTGAGGTCGGCTGGGGCCAGTTTATGGAGGGCGCTGAAGGCGATGAGGAGAACTCTGAGGGATGAGGAGCCAGTGGAGGTTCTGGAGGACAGGGGTGATATGTTCACGGGAGCGGGGGCTGTGTGAGGAGACGGGCAGCAGAGTTTTGAATGTATTGTAGTTTACTGAGTGTTTTGGAGGATGTGCCGTAAAGATGTTATTGCAATAGTCTAATCTGGAAGTGATGAAAGTGTGAATCAGTGTTTCAGCGGCAGAGAAAGAGAGGGAGATTTATTTATCATGTTGTTTTTACACAGTGTTTTTAGCGTGCTTGCTGTAGCTTCAGCCTTTAAATTCCTTTGCACATAATTTTATTTTTATTTATTCTTTTATTATGTTGACTGTGTCTTCGGTTATAATACGTTGTTACATTCTCAGCCTCTCTCAGCCCTCTGCATAAATCTTCCACTAAATATTCCATATTTCCAAGTTGTATTTTGTCCTAAATTATCTTTCACTTTTTGAAAATATTCCATATTTCCAAGCTGCTTCAAGTTGCCAGTAAGAAAATGTTTTACGAAAATCTGTACATTAGTGTGCCACCTCCTTGTGAAAACGCTAAATTAAATATTAAACAGGTGATTAAAGTAGGTTATAATCCAGTTAATGTGCGATCATAAATGCAGCTCATGAACGAGCTGAAACGGCCCATTAGTTCATGTTCCTGGACTCTGGTACTGTCCATGGTGCTGAAACGTACCCTTCAGCCACCACCACTATGTGATTCGATTTGTTTTATTGTGCTTGTTTTAATGTCTTGCTGATGTTCCGCACTCTGTAAACTTTGTTTTTATAGGTGCTATATAAAGCTGCATGTGTGTTGTAACCGATGAACATTTCGTCAACGCACACACATACAGAACACCCCCTGTAGAGGCCAAATGTGCCCTGTGTAAGGTCCAGTAGGTAACAAAACAAATTACAACTAGTGCCGCACAGGCCCCGTTTACGTGAGAATTTTGAGTCAGAATAAACATTAGGAATTAAGTGTTTACATGGACTTTTTAAAAATCCGAATTAACTTTTATTGTGAATAAATGTATTTTAAATCGTATTTAAAGGTCTCATGTAAACGGGGCAACAGTGGCAGGAGGTCCAGACGTAACATGGCTCCAGGACGACACCGCAAAGTATCGATATAAGAAGGAGTGGGATGGTTAAAATCACGTAAACAAATAGCGGCGACTGCACAAAACACCATTCGCACATCAAACGGTTCACTGAGCGATCACAAAACGGTTTTCTGACATAAACGTATACGCCCTGTTTGGATAATCACGAACATAAGACTTTAAAGGATCGCACAAAGACCTCAGGTTATGTAATCACAGTGTTTGATAAGGCGCCGAATTACAGGGGAAACTGAACAGAATGTGGGCACTTCTAACCGTCAATAATGCCATATGTTTAGAGCAGATGCCCTCCCAGACGCAACGCTGAAATGACGACGGGTATAAAGTGTGGCGCTTTGAAATAAACCCAAAAGGCAGATGTCCTATTTCCAACGCACTTTCCTCCTTCTTTTCTGTCTGGGGTTCGATCAGACACAGAAGCTCCGGGGGATTTGCCCCCAGAGCTTCTGTGTCCGGAAGTGTCTTGCTCAAGGACACAGTGTTGAGATGAACTGCTTAGAGTGGGATTTTTCTCCATTCCAAAGACGTAAGTCGTTTTAAATTGTTAACTGCTATGGCAACCATCTTAATTTTCCGTCGTTTATGCACTTTTTTTGTTTTATTTATGACTTTATAGACTTTTTTTCCCCCCTTCAGACGTCAGAGTCACGTGTCCCGAATGTATTGAGCTGCGTGTGCGAATCTCTGTGAATCAAATGGACTCTTGTCAACTTTAAATCATGTTCTAATGTCGTTTCCTCCTCAAAAACAAACCCGGAGTTGTGTTTTGTTTCATTCAAATCCTTTATCATTCGTCTCCTTCATCTCCAAAGCTCAAAATAACTTCCTTTCCAAGTGTGACGTTCTGAGCGCTTTTTCCCCATTACAAAAGAAATTGTTGCTTGTTAAATTGTTAATCTCTATGGCAACAGACTTTATTTTCCATCATTAATGTACTTGTTTTTTTTTTAGATCCCGATCCCCTTCCCGACAGCTCTAAAAACAAAGCTGAGGCATCTCCACGGAGGAAAGCGTTTGACGGACGATCTGCCTTTTTTTAGAAATTGTATTTTCTATTCAATTGTTCATCACACTCTTAATTTTCCATCGTTAATGCATTTTTTTTTAGTTAAATAGATAAATAAATAAAGATCAGATACCCTTCCAGGCACAGTTCTGGAAAAAAAAAAAATACAGCAACAGTTTTAATTTTCCATCGTTAATGCACTTTAAAAAAATAATAATAATAAAATAAAATAAAATAAAATAAAATAAAATAAAATAAAATAAAATAAAATAAAATAAAATAAAATAAAATAAAATAAAATAAAATAAAATAAAATAAAATAAAATAAAATAAAATAAAATAAAATAAAATAAAATAAAATAAAATAAAATAAAATAAAATAAAATAAAATAAAATAAAATAAAATAAAATAAAATTAAATAAAATTAAATAAAGATCAGATATCTTTCCAGACACTATTCTGGGGGGAAAAAAACATAAATAAAAACTACTACAGCAACAGTTTCAATTTTCCATCGTAATGCACTTTTTAAATTAAAATAAATGAATAAATAAATAAACCTCAGATTCCCTTCTGGACACAATTCTGGAAAAAAAAAAAAAAATACAGCAACAGTTTTAATTTTCCATCGTTTTACACTTTTAAAATTAAAATAAATAAATAAATAAAGCTCAGATTCCCTTTTGAACACAATTCTGGAAAAAAAAAAAAAATAAAAAAAATTACAGCAACAGTTTTAATTTTCCATCATTAATGCACTTTAAAAAAATAATAATAATAAAATAAAAATAAATAAATAAGATCAAATACCCTTCCGGACACAATCCTGGGGAAAACAAAAAACAAAACAAAAAAACTACAGCAACAGTTTTAATTTTCCATCGTTTTACACTTTTAAAATTAAAATAAATAAATAAATAAATAAATAAAGATCAGATTCCCTTCCAGACAGAATTCTGGGGAAAAACCCCCCAAAAAAATCTATAGGAACAGTTTTAATTTTCCATCGTTAATGCACTTAATGACTAATGCAAAAAAAATAAAAAATAATTTAAAAAATCAATAAACCTCATATCCCTCCAGACACAATTATGGGAGAAATAAATAAATAAATAGAATAAAATAATGAGATGCCGATAACTTCCTTTTTAAGTCTAACATTCTGAGCACTTTTCCCCATTCAAAAGAAATTGTTGCTTCTATTAAATTGTGAATCACAATTGAAATTAACTTAGTTTTGTTATAAAAAAAAAAACGTCGTAAAAATCATGTCGAGCACCGTTAACGTTTCTCTGTGTCGCTCCCCCTCGATAGCAGCACCAAGACGGAGGATTTCGTCTGTATATTCTGCCTGTTTTCGCTCACGTTTCGCCATTTCGTCCTTTCCTGTTGGCATTTTTTCAGTATAAAGTGCGGCGCCTGTTTTATTTGCACAGCTCGTGTCACTACACCAGCTCAGGGATACAGTGCAAAAAGAGCAATCATACAAACAATCCCGCCGTCAAACACTCTGTATAAACCACATTGTAATTTACATTACATTGGACTCTATAATATAACGTATGCACGGCCCCCTCCAATCATAACACACCGTTCCTTTACACACTAAACTATAATAGGCCCTGTTTGCACTGGTTTAATTTATATGTAAAACCAGGGCTGTAGCATTTGTCCAGCCGATTGCTTTTCCCGCTATTATTTTCTGTTTCTTATCGGACTCGGGAGGAAAGAGGGAGAAGAGGAGGGCGCGAGGAAGGGGGGGAGGGGCTAGGTGACATGTTTGAACATCCCCGTGTCTTCGTTTCCCCCCCTTTTTGACGGGTAAATGTCACAGCGCCCCCCGGAGACTGGACGGAGATCGTTTATTTACGTGACGGGCGAGGCAGTCGGGGGGGAAAACCTGGAGCAGGAGCAGGAGTTGGAATTGTTGGGGGTTTGTAAACGGGATGTGGCAGGAATGAATGGGAATGACGAGCTTCTCCGGCGTTCAGCGGGGGTTCAATGTGGGATTAGACACGTGGAAAATGAGAATAACGGACATAATCTGGATTACGGACAATTGAAAATGGAATAAAATAATGATAGAAACATAATGGCTGTAGTTTTACATGTACTGTGAAGAGATGAAAAAGGAAATTAAAGCTGCACTACGTAGCTTTTCTAGTGAGGAATTCCTCACCTGCTTGTCGCCATGGAGATATTATTGCATTGCCTGGAGTGTTTCACGGTGCGGCATTAAACCGGAGCCATTCTGCATTTGTCCAGTTGCAGTTTTCGTGACAAAAACAGATGCTTATTTGCTGCTTGTGCTACTTATTGTCATGGAAATGGGTCAGATTAATGTCATACTGTGGGACATTCCAGGCAGAGCAATGACACCCGCACGGAGACAAGCAGAAAAGTTCCTTGGTGCACCTTTAAAAGCTTTCCTACCAAGACAATTAAGGGTTCGATTCCCTCCAACATTTTTTTTTTTTTTTTTACATTTCCTTTGCTTTTACCCCAAATACAGACGGACTAAACAAATGGTATAGCTCGGGTGCCATATTGGTTGGCACTTCTGCCTCACTGCGAGAAGGTCCCTGGTTCAATTCCAGACAGATCTGGTGAAATCAAAATGATCCAGGATTGAGTACAATGAATCTATTAAATCTAGTGTACCGTACCTACCCCTGGGTCATAGGAAATTGGGTCAAATTATCAAATTCCTACAGATCTACTTCCAAACAAACGATATAATACCTTAACTCTTAGACCCCACTGTGCAAATATGAGTTTGATTATTTATTCATTTGTGTATTTGAGCTTTTTTTGGTCTTTTTTCAGTCCAGCTGTATCGTAAAAGGCCGATATCGGACCACTTTGTACTGTCTGCATCTAATTACACTGCATGCTATTGTGCTTGGTTAGCATGCCAGTTGTTTTTATCTACCGTTACTGTGGCTCTATTCATGCTTTAACGTCACAAAAGCGGAAGACGTTAGGAAACGTGCGGATGACGACTTCCTTTCGGCTCTGTTGGCGATAGTAACTCTGAAAGAATCTGGGAAAACTGTGAAAATGGCCCCGGTTTTCTTCATCTAGACGTCATTGTATTCTTCCTTTTTTCCCGTTTAGAAACTGCCTGTTCATTTGTGTGTTATAATTTGTCAATTTTAGCGTAGCGTTCCGTTATGTTCTGCAGATCAACAGTTCCAACCAGCTTCCTGTCCCCCGTGGAGGTTGTGAAGACGCTGCTGCTGCTGCTGCTGAATCCACGGTTTTATCATGTGCCCAGAGTCGGGAACTGCACCGGAAGTCGACATCCGCCTCCAAACATCTTCTGGTAAACGTAAGTAGAGCCTCTTGGTCTCCTGCAGTTGTGAAAGGCGCTTATGAATTCATCTTGGTGAATAATTAAGATGCTCTGAATGGATAAGATAAGTGAGAAATGACTTTGTGCGACTGAAAACCGTTTTTCACGTTTTTAAGAGGGTCAAAATCAGGATCAGAACCTTTTCATTCTAAATAAAATGCTCCCCCTTGTGTCATGAGGTGGTTTTCGGGTTAACCGCTTCCTTTTACCTTTAGCTGAGTAGCGATCGGCAATTCCAGGTCTGAAATCCTCCAGATGATTCAAGTGAAGGCGTTTGGACTTTAGAAACAGAGTGGGGCACCTCCCGTCTTACCGCATGACATCACAAGGTGGAACTGTTATTTTCTGTTCATCCAGGTGCGTTTTTGAAGAGGTAACAACATTTTAACACGGCTTAAAGCTCAGTCAATTTTGTGTAACATAAGACTTTTAGTTATTGTTTTAGTTCTGTTTTTCACGTTTTAAGACCATCAAAATCGGGATCAAAACCATCCATCCATCCATCTTCTCCCGCTTAATCCGGCTGGGTCGCGGGGCAGCTTGCTGCCCAATACTCATAGCACCTGACCCCCCTATGAACCCCCTCTGCAGGTGGTGAGCCCACAGGAGGGTGGACAACATGGTCCTTGATGTTAGTTCATAGGGGTGGGATCAAAACCTTTAATTCTAAATAAAACGCTCCACCTTGTGATGTCATGAAGTGGTTTTCAGGTTAACAATGGGACACCACCTGTCTTACCGTATGACATCGCCAAGTGGAACTGGTGTTTTCTGTTTGTTCAGGTACATTTTTGAGGAGGTAACGGCATTTTAAAATGGCTTAAAGCTCAGAATAGTGAATTTTGGACTTTAAAATTGACTTAGTCCTGTTTTTCATGTTTTAAGACGGTCAAAATCAGGATCAGAACGTTTAATTCGAAATAAAATCCTCCACCTTGTGCTGTCGTGAAGTCATTTTCAGATTTGCAGCTTCCTTTTACCTTTAGTTCAGTAGGAATTGGCAATTCCAGGTCTGAAATGATCCAAGTGATTCTAGTGAAGGTGTGTTCTGGTGTTTTCTGTTCGTTCAGGTCTGTTTTTGGGAGATAACAACACTCTAATATGTCTTAAAGCTCAGAATAGTCAAATTTGGACTTTAAAATTGACCTAGTTCCGTTTTTTTCATGTTTTAAGACCATCAAAATCAGGATCAGGACCTTTAATTCTAAATAAAATGCTCCTCTTTTACCGTTAGTTCAGTAGAGATCAGCAATTCCGGGTCTTAAATGATCCACTTGATTCTAGTGAAGGTGTATTCTGGTGTTTTCTGTTCGTCCAGGTACGTTTTTGGGGAAGTAAACAACATTTTAACACAGTTTAAAACTCAGAATAGTCAATTTTGTGTCGTCATAATACTTTTAGTTTTTGTTTTAGTTATGTTTTTCAGCTTTTAAGACGGTCAAAACCAGTACAAAACCTTTAATTCCACCATAATGTTCTTTCTAAATGCCTTTTTTTTGGCAAAGTTTCCACGAACAAAAGTCTACCAAAGCCAACACAAGTGCGCCGCAACTTCAAATACCGATAAAAGCTTTGTGTCTCTCTAATTACGGCCTAACGTCTCAGTTTGTGATTGTGGCTCCTCCCCCGCCGTACATTTTTAACAACACCTTTTCAAACTCTATTGTGATTCCGTTTGATGAAACTTTGATGCCGACGACGTGGCTGGAAGTCGTCACATTTTAATGCCGAAGAAAGGAAACGGGGGGGAAAAAACCAGCGCGGCGTCGCATGCAAACTTGATTTAGGTAATTGCTATAAGATTGAGGTCTCCCGGAGGTGGTGTTTTTAAATAAGCGCGACTCAGACTCGCCACAGAAACCGCTAAATGTTGTTGAATGTGACTTTAATTGCTTACGTTTGTGGCGGGTTTGGGGCTGTTGCGGATCTTTGTTTTCGCGGCGTTTGCGTCTGACCCTCATCCTGATTGCGCTGACCTCATTGTGCGGCGGATGTTTTGTCGACAAAAGCTGCTTATTTTGTGTTTCTCTGCATCTGGAACATGACGTTTGGGTTTAGTAATTACGTTTAGCGTCGTAATGGGTTTGAATGACACCCAGAATACGGCGCGTTAAAGAGGGGGCATGATTATGTACTTTTCTTTACCATATTTTTACATAGTTTCCTCATTATATACATGTTCGGAGGGCGTTTGGATGATTTAGCGATCTCTCCTGACCCTATTCAAACCCTTCTTATGGTTAGTTTAGGGATTTTCAGAATAAAAAACTGGGACACTCTCGGTTTGGGGTGGTTGGTAATAATAAAATGGTAAAATAAGTGCGTAATTAAGGAAAATTCCTTTGCACTTGGTCCATTCATGACCAACGTGAGTCAGTTTAGTCACATTTTCTTTGGATTTTGTCATTTTTAAGCATCTTTTTTTACCTAAACAAATGACAGTATAGGCCTGTTTTTGTGATATATTTGTGCAGTTTAAAAGGTAGACAGTCTATGCTAATATCGACAGCACAAAATCGATTTTTAATTTTAATTCCTCTTTTAAAGTTTAATGTTTTATTCATGACCATAGTGTTAGTTTTGCTCAGTCGTTGCCTAATGCTCGTCGTCGTTCTCCTTTAATTTTTCGTCTTTCTTCCCTTGATCGTCGTGGATAAATTCTTCATGGACAGAATCTGTTCTTTGTCGACCTCGTTGGATGAAGATTTGGTGTTGGGGCAGATTTATGAAGCTGCTCAAAAATATGCGACACTTTTCCACAGGGATTTTGACGTAGAAAAGCATCGACCGGAAGTTCAAAAATTGGGACACGAGGGACATTTCTGCCCTACAAAGGCAGAACGCCGTAACTTCATGTTTGGTAAAAAATGAGTTAATGTCATTTTGGGGGGATTTGAAAACTCATTTATCATGTGAATAAAAACTGTGAAAAATTGACTTTTGACCGTTTGCGCGACTCCTTATTTTTGTCAGATGATACAAAGTCAGAGCACAGGACCTGCCAAATAAGGGCCAATGGTCAATTTTGAGCTCAGTATTTTTTGCATACTAATATTTCTTCATTATAGCAGTTGTTAAATTTTGGGAGCCCCACTGATTATACTTTTGTCTGGACAAAACAGAAACTTTGAAGTCATTTTTCTCAGTTTCACACTGTGGCGAGTTAAGGACTTTTCTACTGGATCTGTACTGTGGTCCATAGCAAGAAAGAATATCTGAGGAAGGCTTTTTTTGCCGAAAAGTAATTAAAATTATTTTGGACATCGACCATCTGAGCGCGCTATGCATTTTCTCACTTTTGAGTTCAGGGCTTTTGCCTTTGTAGGGCAGATTTCTTGTATAAAAATGGGTCAAATCACTGGTTTTGGATAAATCTGCTGGGACAGGGGACACGGGGCTTAAAACTGGGACTGTTCCGGGTAAACAGGGACGTCTTGTCGCCCGAGGTTAGCGGTAAGATTCTGTTCAAGGCTCCGCCCACAAGTCTATGTCACCCACGCTCCCACATGACAGTCCTCCAGAAATATACAAAAACGTGACGCACAACTGCACACGGCAATAGTGATCTGCGCGGCATTGTTTTTTTCATCCCTCTCCCGCTGAATTTCTGACCATTCCCGCCCAATCCCACGACCTGTACGCCCACTGCCGCCCGCAACCCGCGACACTCTGAGAATTATGTCCGCACATGTACAGTAAAGCCCAATAGAGTTGCAAAGATTCTGAGTGCGGGATTTGTGTCCATGGGTAGACACTGTGTACTTTTGCTCACTTGACACAAGAAACGAAGTCCAGCTCCTTTCCATCGCTGTCACAGACAACAGAGAATTGTCTCCAGATGTCAGATTTGCCTTGTTTAGAGTGACCAGACGTCCCGATTTCCCCGGGACAGCCCCAGTTTTTAGCCCTGTGTCCCCTGTCCCAGCAGATTTATCCAAAACCAGTGATTTGTCCCAGTTTTATACAGGAAATCTGCCCTAGAAGAAATGTCCCAGGTGTCCAATTTGATCTAAAACAGGACTATTACAAATGTTCACTAATCTGATCCCTGCCAACAGTAAAGAGGAGCATAAATCGACATTTGTTTCGCCAAAACACAGAAAACCGTGTTGAAAAATGACCATAAAGCAAAAAATGCAGCGACAGATCCTGAGATTATGACTGACGCAAGAATGCACAATATCACATGCTTTTTTTTCACATTTTATTTATTTATTTTTTTACAAAACATCCCAACCTGAGTGTGTCTTAGTTTTGTGGCCATAGCCTTGTTTGTTTTTTGTGCTGTTTAACCCATTAGCCCTGTAACAATAGCTTTATTTACTGAAATACCTGCTCTTTTTTGCCTGAGTATTATTATTTTTACATAATTGCTTACTATGAACCAGATATTATGTGTTCTTAACAAAGATTCAATTGAATAGCCTATTTTTTAATCAATAATTGTGTCAAAGAATGTCCTGTGTTTAAATAATTTACTCCATTTTCAAGAATAAGTAAAACTGTCAAGTATTTACCATTCTTGTGTAATTAAATACCTAAAACTGAAGATGAAAAAGCCAAAAAGGAATAGAATTTTCTTCAATTTTCAAGCCCCTTTTCAAGCCCGGTTTCACAGCTTTCAGGGGCAGTTTCAATGATTAAAACTGCACGAAGTAGCGAGGAGTTATGGTAATTTGAAATAGTGGAGTCACCGTGATCCCTGCGGTAGTAAACGGGTTTTAACCCTCGCTTGATGCTCTTCTCCACTTCGTTGGTTGACCGAGTTATCCTGTCGCCGGTCCCACCCTCTCCCACAGTGCTTCTTTTAGCCGCCCATTCCCACCCGGAGGTAAATTGAAACCGCCCGTTCCCGCGAGATTTGCGTTGTGTCCCGCGGGACCCAGCAGGACCCGATCCCACTGCGGGCCTCCACGCAGCAACTTCACAAACCTAATGCGATGTGCAGCCGTTTCGTTAGCGGGATGGACACCGACTGGGAAGGGGACTCAGCCCGTGTTAATATGTTGTTTTTTTAATAGCCTATAGAAGTAAAATGTCTAAAACAAACTATTTTTATGTCAAATTTTAAAGCGTTTGTGATCCTAAATGGGCTGTACCAGACTTGTTTCTTCTAATTCAAGAAATGAACTTTACTCTGTAGCACATATTGTAAAAGCTGAGACTGAACGGTGGTGCCCAGACATTTTGGAAGACATTTTGTTGGATGAAAACCACAAGGAGCCAACTGCCAGGGACAGACAGTTTTTTTTTGTCAAGCCCAATCAGATACACTGTTGGATCAGAACCATGTGGATAGAACTGCCATGGACGATCTCAAACACTTTTCGTGGTTCAGCATCAGTAAGAGGAGGGACGAAGCGGGCGGCGCCAAACATATTCTTGGCTTATGGTTCAAATTTGATGCCCTGACTTTACATTGCGTCCCAAACTTCTTCTGTAGCCACGCCTGCCGTAAAGCTGGCGTTTAGGCTACGTTTATACGATGACGGTCAGAACAGAAGACGCAAAAGTGGTGTAGCATCTTCACTTTTTATTCCACGTTTCGGGAGGAGATCTGCGCGCACACGGTGACAGAAAAGTGTGTCGGCTGGGTTATGCACGCCGGGCGGCTCTCCCAGGCCTCGTCCATAGTCGTCTGGCGCCTGCGACGAACTGGTGCATCCAGAATTCGCCAGAGGTCCTTGCAGATCCTTCTCTCTTCACTAATAGTGTCTCTGCATATTCTGTACATTTGTTGGGAAGCCTCCTGTACGTTTATTAGAGCTGCCAGAGCAGATTGAAGGTCTGACGCACAGAAATGATCCGATATGTTTGTTTCTGCATACCTGTACGTGACGTAAACGGGACATGAGCAGATCTGACCAGACTTTTGCGTCTTGGGCAGTGTCGACGGAAACGCTACGGCGGAGCATATTCAGCATTTCTACTCTGAAGAGCGGTTTAAGATTTTTACGTTTTTAAGCCCCCAAAACGCTGTCACCGTTTAAACGAAAGGCATTTCTGATTAAAAAGCAAAAAAAAGTATGAAAGTGAAATGTGCATGGCAGGACTCCCTTGAAAAAGAGATTAGTATCTCAGTGGGACTTTCCTGCTTAAATAAAGGTTAAATAAAACCAATCAATAAAAAAAATATTTTGTAGTTTTTATCCGCAAGCGTTCTCATGTAAACAGACCCTTTAGTATTGCCCAAGGATTCACCAAAAGTACAGTTGGGGGTCCGTCACCTGCTTGTTTTTTTTCAGATATGTTGTTGATCTGCTCAGAATATTCCACAGTGTGACATTAAACAGCTCTACTTTACATTTATTCAGTTACAGGCGGTTTTAAGGCGCAAACATACCTAGAAATACAGGAGTTCTATAACTTGCTCTGGTTTTTCTCCATGAAGATAGAAAATAATGAGAACTTTGCACATCATTTACTTGAATCTGGTTTGTCAGAGGAGAAGGAGCAGCACCTAAAACATAGAGAAAAATCCCAAACACCGTCTTACTTGCGAAATGTGAGATTTATTAGGATCGGCAACGTTTTGGCATGAAGCCTTCATCAGGCAAATAGAGAGTGAGAGCTCAGGTGGACAGTGTACCCAAAACAACATAATACAAATTACAACGCAATCAGCTAATTAACTAAAAATAATATTAATACTAATAATGATAACAATAGTAGAATAATAATTAAATAGAAAAATAGAACTTTAAATATTTGAAAGTTAATTGGGGGTTCGAGTTGGGGTTATTTGCTAGAGTTGATGTGTTTGAGGTTAAATAAATTTTTCCTCACGTTAATTCAACTTCCTCTAGTGTTAATTTGGCACCTCTCACCCACCACTTCAAACTTCCGCGAAAAAAAACGAGTTTGAACCAGTTTTGTACATAATTTCATCTTAAATTAACTAAAATACAGTCTAAAATTAAACACCTCTTTGTGTTGTTTAGCTAAACCAGGATAACCTACAAAGTGTTATCTGTTTACTCTCAAAACTTATAATATAACTTTAAATTTTGGGGTGAAACAGGAACTTTGGTCCCATGTTACTTAATTAACATTTCCAAAAATGTTAAATTAACACTAGAACAGACTGGACTCATATAAACCCTGATAAAATAGATTCTGTGAGAGTCGATTTCAGCACTCCGCTTTTTGCTGTGTATTCATATCTATGTATACACAAGGGAGCTTAAAATCCAACCAATGTGCAGCCCAGCAGAGACGAGTAACCTAATAATCTCATCTTTACAAGAAAATCTTTAAATTATCATCATTAAGAGCTTTTGGAGCGAAAGTGTGGAGGGTATGGATCCAAAATGCCTCAGTTTGTTTGAGTAGACGGTCGTGGTCATAGAAATGTGCTGCTGCAGGATAATCCCGATCTTTCCTCCTGATAAAACTCTTATGCTCACTAATTGTCTGTTAGTTTCCTTGTGGTCTTGCCTTCATAAGCTCGGCCACGTGGGTATTTCAGCATGTAAACGACACGTGTGGCTGCGCATGTGATGAAGCTTTTGATAGGATATTATTTCCCGGTGTGGGGGTGTAAAAATTGGTGAGTTTTTGCTGTATTATTACATCGAGCGCAGCGGTAGTTGCCGTGAAGGTGGAAAAGTTTAACCCTCGAAGACCTATACGATAATGAGGAATATGTTTTATATAACCGCACCTAACTTTCGAACCTTAAAAGATAGAAACTTACTGTTTTTTCCCTCTGAAAGTGCAGAAACAGAGGTTTACGTAAATAGCTGCCTCATTATCCTTTGTCACACTCGCGCTGTGTGATGACGTGCGCAAAACGAGTGTCCAATAGGAACTTTGTTTTCCCCAAACTCATGCGCTCCGTCCATTTTGATGGAGCCAAACTTTGCCAAAGAGTGAAGTGAGTCAAGATGGTCGACTCCTCTGACTGTGTGTGTTTATAACGAGTGAAAAAGTCGCTCTAAGTGGAGTTAATTCTCACACACATGGAAAATTACACATCTTGGTGTGTGTAATTGTGCATCACTTTCTATTTTTATTTGAAAGGTTTATTTTACTCAAAATGAACAAATCCAAATGTAATAAACACCTGGAAATGCAGAAGTGCTGTGGCTCTGGCCCTGGACCTGACAGGAGCTGTTTCCAGGACTGGACCAGGAAAGTCATGGAGCGATTACACTTTTTTTTTTTGTTTTTAGGGCAATAAGGAGATTTTTAATTTACTTACAGACTTGATATTTTGCATTTTTGTAGCTAAGGCCCTAAATTAAGCATTTTTTATGTCCAAAAAGTTGTTTATACATGTTTGCTGTGTGTTTTGTATAAAAGAGTGGGAATTTTATTTTCTGTTTTTTTTTTTTTCATCTCTATTTCTGGTCCTGTAGCTTTTATCACAGCCTCATGACACAACTACAGCAGCAGATTGTGAAATAACAGACTGTACTGAAAAAAGGATGTAGAACACTTCCTTATAGGGTAAAAGGGGCAGTTTTAAAAGCAAAATTAAGAAAATAATCCAGGCGAGGAGAAATGTACTAACATTGCACTTAGGTCTTAAGAAGGTTAATATCAAATTGACAAAGCAATAAAATCTCCATGAAGACAAGTATTTGATGGACCCTCCACCAGAAAACTTCATCCAAACGCCATCGCGACATTACGAATTTGCTCTTCAAACTCATAGACGCGCTCCCAACCCCACGTCTCGCCATAACCGCGCACTTTAACTACATTTTCCGTTCCTCAGCCAGCTCCGTATTAATCTTGGCGTCTCTAAAACCTCCGGGACTTCACGTTTGGCGCGCTAAAAGAAACATTTCCCGTAATAACCCTATTGAAGGTGACACTTGTTTCCAGTGACTGCCCCGGCGCGCTGCAGAGAGAGTGAGCTGTCACAGTCACTCCAAGATGGCCGCACTGTTTACATATTTTTTTCCGCTCATCCAGCCATTTAATCACCGCGGCCCCTCTCGAGACGAAGACGGCGTTTATAATCCAGGAAGCCGCTCTCCCCCAAGACCTCTGTGTACAGGAAACTGGAGAATTATTAATGGCTTTAATTATAGACCTGTACATGCGCCGGGCTGGACTATAGAGGTTAAATGGATGGGAAATGAATTCAGACAGCTCCATAGATACTCTTGGCGTTTGTGGAGCATCGCGGAGTTGTCAGAAACCAATTACCTGTAATTTACTAGTGCGGAGGTGTGTAGTGGCCATTGGAAGTAGAATTGGGTTGAGTGGGTCAGCGCAATATAGCGAGAAGGACTCATTTCCAGGTCGTATGATTGTAAATTCTCAGGAGCCATGGCTTGTGGTAGTACAGGAAGGCCTCCATTGTGTTTTGAACTCAGTACAGCTTTCCATTTTTACTTACTTTTTATGATTTCTATACAATCATATGCACAGACACCAAAGCGGGGGACAACCAGGGATGTCGAAATCACACAAACACAACCAAAGCACAGATCGACATGCAAAAAACACTTACACAAGAAGAAAAAAGTGCGACTACATATTATTTTTTGTGTTTTAATCTTTTTTATTGTCCGGAAATATTGGTGTTTTTCATTATTACGGTGATGACTTTGTGGACCGTAGTGGAGTTGTCAAAAAACATTTACCTGTAATTTAGGAGTATGGAAGTTTACAGTGGCCATTGGAAGTCGAATTGGGCAAGAAAGGACTTATTTCTAAGTCATGAGATTGAAAATTCTCAGGAGCACCAAGAGCTAGCACAGTCTTCAGTGGGTTTGTTACGATACTGATACTGGTATCGACAAAAACTCCAAATTCACACATTTTTCAGGTATCGTATCGGCCAATTCTCAGACCAAATCACCAGTCCGATACTACGCTGTATTTTACACAATGCAAGCGAGCCCCCTGCTTACTGTAGGCAAATCTTATACTGTTTATTTTTTTTTATCTTTTGTATGTGAAACACTTTATATATAAATAAACTTTACTTACTTACTTATTTATTTTAAATAGGGACAAAACACATTAATGAACATATACAAGATGTGTAAATATGTTATCAGATTGTAGCCCGGGGCTAATTTCCATCTGCTGTCCCTATGCACGTTGATGTAATCATAAAACAAATACACACAGTAAAAACAATACACCAGACAGACAACACAATAACACAGACAGACAGAAAGAAATGGTCGGTCTCAAGATCACAGACTCGGGTCAACTAAAGGAAGTTGGATTATTTGATAAAAATTGCACGCTGCCCTGTTTAGTTAAGGTGCCAGTGTATAAGTATTGCATCCAGCCCATTGCTAAAATTATTATAGTACATTGCACAACCCCAGAAAAAAAAGATAAGATAAAAGTGCAAGGTGAGATTAAATAACCCGGCTTATAAAGTGACATTCTACAATGTATTTCATGTGCCCTCAAAGGTAAAATTGTTTAGCATATTGCACATTGCCTTTACTTACTTAGGTTGGTGGCTGATGCTACTGCTAATGCTTAGACCAGTGGGCACCAAGTCGCCCCCAAGGACGACATGAGGTGCCCACAGGCCAGTTTTAAAAATAGCACAACGCTCTGGTGAACTGCATCTAAAATGTAATTTTATGCTGCTGCTATTCCTTTTTAATCCCCCTTCCATTTATATAGATTTAAAAATGACAGTATCTTAAAAATATGTTCATTATACATGAAGTTTAACTGAGTGACTTTGTGATTTCAGAAGAGCGAATCAAACTGGTGCCTTCGTATGACTCAGTATCATGAAGTAGCTCAGTTTCAAGAAGGTTGGTGACCCCTGACGTAGACAATAGAGGCTCTGCGGACCCTTAAATCATGCTGATAATGACAGAAAAGACATTTGTGTTTCCTCTTTGACACCTTCATTTAGCCTTTAGTGTCGACGCTCAGCTTAGTAGAAAAATTGCACTGCGGAGAGTTCAGTCCAACGGCAGCACTACCTCGGACTTTGTTTAACCTGCGTAATTATCCAATTGTCTTTTCACACACCTCACTGTTGGTTTTATTCATGCACAAGTGCTTAAATCAACACTAATTATAGTCAAGGTCAGTGTATATTTAACTCTTTATTCTTCTAGATTTTCTTTAGACTTTAGCCTTTGAGATGTCTTTATTGTTCCGTCTACTTCACACACTATGGCATCGGTATCAGCGAGTACATTAAGGCCAAGTATCGTATTGGATCGGATCTCAAAAAAACGGTATTGGAACACTACTAATCTACAGTGACAAACTCCAGCTTAGCTACAACGGCCCTGAAGCTGATGGGGGAAAAAAAATGACTGCCGATCTGTGCCAAGAACCTCTCAAAACATCTCCAAACTCACTAGCGCACAGTTTAGGCAGGTGTTTTGTCTTCCTAAAGGACACGCTAAAAATAAAGTGCCCTTTTACCTTTAAAAGACCAAGATTACGCTATTTTCTGATCCACGTTGTAATGTTTTCTCATCTCAAACACCTGGAGTTGTGTTTTTTTTTTTTGTTTCATTCACGCAAGTTTAACACACAAATCCTTCATATTTAAGTTTAGGAGTTCTTCTCTCGAACAGAAAACACAGAAAACGGAAATGAACTCGTATGGAAGTTTATTGTCGGTATTGGACGTGGAATTGAGTTTGGAGGGTGACCGTGGTATAGCAAGAAGGACTCATTTCTAGGTCGTAAGATTAAAAATTCTCGGGAGTACGTATAGCTGGAGGATTAGCCAGTTTTGCATAAAGTAATTTGGTCGGGGGAAGAGTGGGGAACATGCAGACTCCATACAGACACCGACCTTCTGGGACTTGAACCCAAAACCTTCTGGCTGTGAGGCGTGTTAAAAGGGTAAAGCGTGGTGCGTGTACTGCAAATTTCTCTCGTCTGGCCAAGATTTTACAACTTCTATCGGGTTATTCGTCTTGTTTTCAGATTTATTGTCGACTTACTGGTTCTGAGACGGCTTCATTCTAGTCTAGAGGTACCGTAAAACACCGGGTCTCCTTTAAATGCCGGGCACCGGTGGATATTTTGATAAATAAGCACCGGTTCCAAATAAACGGTGAGTCTAATGTTGGTGCGGAAGACAGAAGTCGAGCTGCAACAACAGGACGCAGGACCGATGCCCGCGTCGTCTCTACACAAACCAAACTTAACCTCCTGGGACCTGAAGAAAAAAAAAAGTGTATTGCTATTTATATTTTTTGTTCTTTTCTGTCTATTTGGAGGTAAATTAACACTTTAGCATTCAGTTCATTATATTTTTATTCATAATTTTGTCCTCTGTAATGGACGCCAGGGACATTTTGGTGTAAAATGTGAAGTGAACAGCCAAACAGAAGCAACTTGATGACCAACATCTCTGACAAGCTTCTTCAGTCACCTGCAAAAAACTTTTTTTTATCATGGTGCAGCCACAAACTAACCCCTATTGACTTATTATTTTTTATATCCTGGACATGACAGTATCCGATAATCCCCCAGCCCTATTTAGGCAGAGGAACCTAGTCCCCGCATTAAGAGTCTATCTCAAAACACTTAAAAGATCGACTGGTTAACTCAATGTCCACTATAAGGGACATAAAGGAATAGGCCGGGTCTCAGGAGGTTAAAACCACATGAATAATTTGCATAAACGCCTTCAAATGTGGGAAATTCCGCTCCGTAGGTATTTTGTTGTAACATTTCAGCGTCTGTATAAAAAGTCGCCTAAATTATAGTCAAGATTTTTGTGAGGAAGGAGTTAATCGCCCCAAACTGCCGCCTGGTCTCAAATAAACGCCTGGTCTGTTAAGTGATCGGCTCTGTTTTGGTATTTTACGGTATTAACTATTTACTAGTTCTGAATTGGTTGTATGATCTTAAAAATTGTCACATATGTTTCTTCCATGACTCAACTAGTCCGAAAATCTTACATTTTCTGACTAGTTGTTATTAGCCAAACATTTATTGGCGAATAACATTTATTTATTAGCCAATAAGTGTTTAAAAGAAGCTCCATTTACTATATTTTTTTTGCTGCAACACTTCACTTGTTTTTAGATTCAGTGATACAGATTTGCTTCATACAGACTGACAACGAACTACTGTCATGTAAGACTGATTTCAAGTACTTGTATCTAGAATTTGGAGCCATTCGTACTCATCATAAACTGGTTTTAAGTCTGTTTATCTAGAATTTAGCAGAATTTAAAGCATTTTAGCGAGAATTTAGCATATGAGAATTTACCATCAGGCCATGAACACTGATCATGAACTGGTTTTAAGTTTGTTTATCTCAAACTCGTCGTCCGTAAACTTATTTCCAGCCCATGAACGTTCAGCAGAAGCAGCCGAATTCTAGTCTAGAGGTTGTTTATTTTAAGAGAACATGTCTAGTGAAATGACCTTGCTGCATGGACAGAACATTTCACTGCTTTTCGGTCGTGTTCTGATAGATTTAAGTGTTTACACAGTATCTTGCTTTGTCTGGAATGTTCCGCAGTACGGCGTTTAAACTTTCTATATTCACGGAGACCAAACCAGACCGAGTTACAGGTCGGATCTGTGGAGAGGCGACTTCGCTCACAGTCAGAATGTCTTTTTGTTTTGTTTTTCTGGGTTTTTTGAGCTATAAAACCACCTGTAATTGAAGAAATGCAAAGTCGAGCTGTTTAATGTCATATTGTGGAACATTCCAGGCACAGCAATGACGTATTGATAGAAACGAGCAGATGACGAACCCCCGGCCAGAAAAGTTACACAATCCACCTTTAACGAATACGTATAATGGCTTCTTTTTGGCATTTATTAATAATAGTGACCTTAAAGTAACTGCAGTAAGTACGTTTTTGAGCTCTGAAGGTCTCCAGTGTCGTCTGGGAACCAAAATACAGACTTCACTGTAATAAGTAATGTCTGGGTACATTTAAATTACTCATATTAAGAAGTAGCTTTGACTTGACAAGTAAAACGATCTACCAACGGAATAAGTTATTTTTCTTGATTCTTATTTCAGTTGAGACTTAGTTTCTAGTGCTAATACTTCTTATTTTTATCTTTTATATAACAACTTGTACATGTACTTTCATATTGTACCATATCACACCGACTTTATTTGATTTATTTGACAGGAACAATGTACAGGAGCATTAATCACAGCAAATGAAAAGATGCTTTGTATCAGACCCAATTATAAAACACTTTACAGCTCGTCAAAGTGCTGTACACATAGAATATTGAAATAGAATCATAGTTTAAAGTACATAACGTCTTGTTTGCTGGATATTTTTTATTGTCATTTTCTTTATTCAAGTAATAGTATCTTGGAAATCTCCCAGAGTTCTGATGGGCGTGATTGACAGGTGGATGAGCCAATCAGGGACGAGCTCAGTCCATCTGTATCAAAACAAATATGGCGGCTTATGAAGAAAAAACAAAGGAAGAATAAAAAAGTATAGAGGATTTCTGCAGAGTCATTGAGCTTAAGTATATCCATTTATAACCAAACTGAGATCCCTGTGTATAAAAACCGATCAGACAGGATTTGACAGGCAGGATTACACACAAAGATCACTCAAAATACAGCTACCGTATTTTCTGGACTAAAAGCCGCTACTTTTCCCCCCCCAGGCTTTGAACCATGTGGTTTTTACAAAGGAGCGGCTATTCTGTGGATTTTTCTTCCACCGCTAGGGGGCGCTCTAACCGGAATTTTAAAAACAAAAGACGGAAAATTAATGCAAAAGAAGAATACGGTACTTTTTATTTAGCAGATATAACACGCACGACAAATTACTAACTGGTGAAAGCGCTTCTGAGGCTGTTCAACTCCGACACTGAAGAAGACGAGTTCAGTGGTTTCAGGAAGATGATTAAAGTGACTTGTGGTTTCACTGCACAGGAGAAATGAAGGTAAATCAATTACCGGTTCTTTTCTGTTTTTGACCTCGTTTTAATCAGCACAGTTGCTCCGTGTTAAAAGGCACTGTTCAGAAAGGATCTGTTCAGGTACATAAATGTACTTTTACAGTACAAAATCATTCTGTATATGCAGTAAATATCTAATTTTTCAACATAGATATCAGTGGCTTATAGCCCGGTTGCGGCTCTATAGTCCGGAAAATACGGTATATAATAATGATGGAATACAGTTCTAACAGGGACTGTCCAAACTATAGTGTGGATCAGGGCGATTTTTTTCTGTTTCGACCATAGTCCGTATATATGAGTGGACTAAGCTAACCCGTTAGCTGCTGCGTGTCAAACAGGAAGTGCTCCAGGAGGCTCTTCCGGCTTCTTCTCTCTCTCTTTCCCATTGACTCACACTGGGATCTTCCCGCTCGTCTCTCTGGACCTGCTGCTGTGGCCTCGTCATTTTGGTCTTAAATTGTTCGTATGAACCATCGACACAGGATCCTGAACTTTTCATTTCTCTGTTTTGTTCCTAAATCAAGATATGAACATAAATAACGGACCAATCAGACGCCTTCATTCCCCGAGGTCCCTCCCCCTAGCGTTAACAGGTTTGATAGGTATGTTAGGTAAGTTCCCTTCCCACTTTCCTGCCCCGATCGACTATTTTTGAAATAAAATGACAAAATATCTCAAACAATTACAATATCTAACGTTACTAGAATCTGAACTAGCAGAATTTAACGAGCATAAAGTAAAGTGAATTCCGTTAAATTGCGACTCTATTGTTGTTCGCATGTAACAGAACATAGAACATAAATCAATGACTTAAACTTACTATTTCAAGTTTGATGATAAAAGCTAAAAGTTTCCTTATTATTCTCATGAATCACAGAAATACAGTGGTCCTGCAGGTGCAGAGTATCTCCGCTCTGAGGAGGGCGCCACATGTAACAACCTCAATCATGATTGGCTCTTGTGTTGCTATGATACTCGCGGTCGGATTTCCAAATATGGAGCCTGGCTCGATATTCGCTCCTGTAACCGTGGCAACAGGAGCCTCATCTGAGCGACGCTGACGCTGTGGAGACGTCACACTCACTCAGTCCACTCACGTATACGCTCTACGGTCTCCCCACTTAGTCCACTTCTTTTATACAGTCTGTGGTTCTGACCCCGGCCCACGTCCGGCAGAGCAGTGATCGAATCCAACCCAAACCCGACAGGCATTAAGATATTTGTGTCCAAACCCGACACAATTAAAATCACACCATTTTCATAGGCACATACAATGACAGTCACAGGATATTGTTTGTGTGGCCTCTAACGGACACAGAGACGCAAAATACAAACTCAGGAAATAGCGAAAAAAATGAAGACTTTATTCCTCAACTCTAGTAAAGTTGTAAATTTAAACTGCAGCGTCTCATCCACATTATCCACAGAATTTTCCCTCCGCAAATAATGACTTCCAGTCCACAAAATGGCGCTGTGACTCGAGTTTGAGGCGTTCTTCAAAAGTGAAAAGTGGAGATAGTTCCTCCCGTGCGTCTGTTTCCATCCACACAGCGACGGATCGAGGTGAAGCTGCAGATCAGCGACAGTGACTCCGCCGTTTCATGAAGTTATTTCCTCTCAGTGTTTTGTTTCCATCTCGAGTCCCAAACTTTCTCCTCGGTTTTCCTAATTAAAGCCGGTGTGTACGATTTCATGGATTCTGAGCGCTCTAATGAAACTGTGTGTTTGCCGAGTTATTCCTGGAAATAACTACAAGAGCCGAGCCCAGTGTCCCCAAATGTCACAAAGTAAAACGAGATCCAAGCCTCAGGGGCCTGACCTTTCACTGAAGCCCACAAACATGTCCTCCGCTCGGCATCGCTGTTAAACGACAGAGCTGTGCCCGCGAGAGGGGGACAGAAAAGAGAGGGGGAAAGAGATCAGAGAGAGGAGAGAGAAAAGAGAAAGAGGAGAGAGAAAAGAGAATGGAGAGAGAGGAGAGAATGGAGAGAGAGGAGGAGAGAAAAGAGAGGGGGAAAGAGATCAGAGAGAGGAGAGAGAAAAGAGAAAGAGGAGAGAGAAAAGAGAATGGAGAGAGAGAGGAGAGAATGGAGAGAGAGGAGGACAGAAAAGAGAGGGAAAAAGAGATCAGAGAGAGGAGAGAGAAAAGAGAATGGAGAGGAGAGAGAAAAGAGGGAGGGAGGAGGGGAAGAGAGAGAAAAGAGGAGAGAGAGAGGAAAGAGAGTTGAGAGAGAAAAGAGACAGAAGACGATAGTAGGAGAGGGTGGAGGGGGAGAGGACAGCAAGAGGAGAGAGAAAAGAGAGAGAGAAGGAAACGAGAGGGGAGAAAAGGGAGAGTAGAGTAGAGAGAAAAGAGAATGTAGAACGGAAAGAGGGGAGAGAGAAAAGAGAAGAGAGGGTGGGAGGAGGGGAAGCGAGAGGAAAGAGAAAGAGGAGAGGGAGAGAGATAGGGGAAAGAGTAAAAAGAGAAAAAAGAGAGGAGATGATAGTAGGAGAGGGTGGAGGAGGAGAGAGAAAAGAAGAGAGAGAGAAAAGAGAGGGGAGACAAAGAGAAGAGAGAAAGGAAAGAGAAAAGCAAGAGGGGAGTGAGAGAAAAGAGAGAAGGGAAAGAAAAAAGGAGAGAGAAAGGAGAGAAGTGGAGTGAGAAAAGAGGGATGGGAGGGATTAAAGAGAGAGGAGAGAGAAAAGAGAAAGGAGCGAGCAAGAGAGAGAATAGAGAAAAAAGAGGAAGCAGAGGAGAGGGAAGAAAAGAGAGAGGAGGGAGAAAACGAGAGGAAGAGAGAGAAGAAAGAAGAAAACGAGAAAAGAAAAGAAGGGAAGAGAGGGAAAGGAACAGAGGAGAGAGATCAGAATGGAGAGAGGATGGGGGAAAGGGAGAAAGGTAGGAGAGAGGAGGAGTGATGGAGGAGAGGAAATGGGAGGATAGGAGATGAGGGGGAAGGGGGAAGGAGGCGATGCCAGGAGAGGAAAAGGGAGGGCAGACGGAGAGAAGAGGGAGCAGAAAAGAGGAGAAGACGAGCGGGAGAACAGACAGTGAATAAACTCCACTGGGATTTCGTGTCACCTGGAAAAAGCCGTAAACGTTTGCGGTTTGATTTGACAGTTTGTTTTTGGTGCAGTTTAAAGAGTCTTTTCGGGCCCAGTGTGAGGCTCGTTTTCCTCCAGAGTTTATGTTGTTCTGCAGCTGTTGGGGTCCAAATGTGACCGTCGTGTTCTGTCTGTCATAATTATAAAGCGTCTCTTTTGTGCACCTGCAAAACTCCGAAAAGCCCATTTTCTGCAGAATAAACTGAACAGGAAGAGTTAGAAACGGCAAAACTACTACGACTTATTTAGCACCAGTACAACACACAAAGCACTGTCGACTCTAGTCTGGCTCTGCTTCCACTGTAGGGAGTATTATACTGTACACGGCATGAGGATAACATTCAAAACGTACTCTATACAGATGTACAACCACCCGCTCTTATGTAACAGATAATACTTCCTACAACTGTACAACTCACCTTATGTAACAGATAATACTCCCTACAACTCATCCTTATGGAACAGATAATACTCCCTACAACTGTACAACTCGCCCTTATGTAACAGATAATACTCCCTACAACTGTACAACTCACCTTATGTAACAGATAATACTCCCTACAACTGTACAACTCACCTTATGTAACAGATAATACTCCCTACAACTCATCCTTATGGAACAGATAATACTCCCTACAACTGTACAACTCGCTCTTATGTAACAGATAATACTCCCTACAACTGTACAACTCACCTTATGTAACAGATAATACTCCCTACATCTGCACAACTCACCTTATGTAACAGATAATACTCCCTACAACTGTACAACTTGCCCTTATGTAACAGATAATACTCCCTACAACTGTACAACTCACCTTATGTAACAGATAATACTCCCTACAACTGTACAACTCACCTTATGTAACAGATAATACTCCCTACAACTGTACAACTCGCTCTTATGTAACAGATAATACTCCCTACAACTGTACAACTCGCTCTTATGTAACAGATAATACTCCCTACAACTGTACAACTCACACTTATGTAACAGATAATACTCCCTACAACTGTACAACTCGCCTTTATGTAACAGATAATACTCCCTACAACTGTACAACTCACGCTTATGTAACAGATAATACTCCCTACGACTGTACAACTCACCCTTATGTAACAGATAATACTCCCTACAACTGTACAACTCGCCTTTATGTAACAGATAATACTCCCTACAACTGTACAACTCACGCTTATGTAACAGATAATACTCCCTACAACTGTACAACTCACACTTATGTAACAGATAATACTCCCTACAACTGTACAACTCGCCTTATGTAACAGATAATACTCCCTACAACTGCACAACTCACACTTATGTAACAGATAATACTCCCTACAACTGTACAACTCGCCTTTATGTAACAGATAATACTCCCTACAACTGTACAACTCACACTTATGTAACAGATAATACTCCCTACAACTGTACAACTCTAATCTATGTAACAGATAATACTCCCTACAACTGTACAACTCACCTTATGTAACAGATAATACTCCCTACAACAAATCCTTATGTAACAGATAATACTCCCTACAACTGTACAACTCGCACTTATGTAACAGATAATACTCCCTACAACTGTACAACTCACCTTATGTCACAGATAATACTCCCTACAACTGTACAACTCACCTTATGTAACAGATAATACTCCCTACAACTTCAAAAATCACCTTATGTAACATATAATACTCCCTACAACTGCACAACTCACCTTATGTAACAGATAATACTCCCTACAACTGTACAACTTGCCCTTATGTAACAGATAATACTCCCTACAACTGCACAACTCACCCTTATGTAACAGAAAATACTCCCTACAACTGTACAACTTCAACTTATGTAGCAGATAATACTCCCTACAACTGTACAACTCGCTCTTATGTAACAGATAATACTCCCTACAACTGTACAACTCACCCTTATGTAATAGATAATACTCCCTACAACTGTACAACTCACCTTATGTAACAGATAACACTCCCTACAACTGTACAACTCGCTCTTATGTAACAGATAATACTCCCTACAACTGTACAACTCGCTCTTATGTAACAGATAATACTCCCTACAACTGTACAACTCACCCTTATGTAACAGATAATACTCCCTACAACTGTACAACTCGCTCTTATGTAACAGATAATACTCCCTACAACTGTACAACTCGCTCTTATGTAACAGATAATACTCCCTACAACTGTACAACTCGCTCTTATGTAACAGATAATACTCCCTACAACTGTACAACTCACCCTTATGTAACAGATAATACTCCCTACAACTGTACAACTCATCCTTATGTAAAAGATAATACTCCCTACAACTGTACAACTCACCTTATGTAACAGATAATACTCCCTACAACTGTACAACTCAGCTTTATGTAACAGATAATACTCCCTACAACTGCACAACTCACCTTATGTAACAGATAATACTCCCTACAACTGTACAACTCACCTTATGTAACAGATAATACTCCCTACAACTGTACAACTTGCCCTTATGTAACAGATAATACTCCCTACAACTGTACAACTCACCCTTATGTAACAGATAATACTCCCTACAACTGTACAACTCACCTTATGTAGCAGATAATACTCCCTACAACTGTACAACTCGCTCTTATGTAACAGATAATACTCCCTACAACTGTACAACTCACCCTTATGTAATAGATAATACTCCCTACAACTGTACAACTCACCTTATGTAACAGATAACACTCCCTACAACTGTACAACTTGCCCTTATGTAACAGATAATACTCCCTACAACTGCACAACTCACCTTATGTAACAGATAATACTCCCTACAACTGTACAACTTGCCCTTATGTAACAGATAATACTCCCTACAACTGCACAACTCACCTTATGTAACAGATAATACTCCCTACAACTGCACAACTCACCTTATGTAACAGATAATACTCCCGACAACTGTTTTTTCTCTATCCCTTTGTTCTTTTATGCATTTTTATGTGTTCTTAAAAGTTCTTATCATATTTTTTTGCATGTTCTCTGTCCTGTTTGTGTCACTGCTTTGTGGATGTAGTGACAGAGTTTCCTGTGTGCACAGAGGAAGCTCAGGCCCTGTGCAGCGTGAGTGGGGCATTAAATATTTACACCGTATTGTGTGTGGGGGTATTTTTAGCTCGTATTGATTTGAATGTTGTTGTCTCTGTTTGGCCCTGTTCTAATGGAGCAGAGCCAAGTGCCCGAGCGTCCCCCGGGAGCCAAACACTCACAGCCGGCTCCAGGTTAGGAGGTTCCACTGTGTCTTTAACAGCTCACTCAGGGCCCTTTGAGCAGGATCTGGACGAATTTTTTTTGTATTTTTTTTTTCCTTTTTTGTTGTCTTTTGGTGACCTAGTGTAAAGCCATGTACACACGTAGCCGGGTATTTTTAGAACCGAACATTTCCCTCCGTTTATAAAAATAGTTTTATCCACACCACCTTGTCTTTGAAAAAAATACCTTCCACACATAACCGAACATCTGCGTTTTCAACCACATTCATACGCATTCCAAACCTGTAGATGCTGTTATTTCCATTGAGCCCTCACTTCGCCGTCACTTCCGCCTAAACTTAAACAACAGAAAACATGGCGCCGAGCTCCTTTGTCTGGACAGACTCGGAGTCAGAATTCTGCTCTCAACACACACACAGCTCTCAAGAAACGACTCTGATCCACAGTCTGCTTTGGCTTTGGCTTTGGCTTTGGCTTTGGCTTTTGCAGTCGCCTAAACAAATGTCACACGTTTGACGTCAGGGCAGATTCATATTTTTTTAAAACGCAAAACCCCAGTTATCTCTGTCCACACAAACAGGCATAAACGGAGTTTTCAAAAATCTTCACTTTGGCCGGAGTTTTCCCTGAATACTCATTTCTGATGCGTGTTCGTGTGGATGACAGGTCAAAACGCAGCAAAACATCTTCGGTTTATCAGATACCTGGATACATGTGGACAAGACCTAAAGCATAAATACTACTACTACCAACAACCATCATAAATAAATATAAATAAAAAATACATAAATAATACATATAAATAAAAAATAAATACATAAATAAAGCATAAATACATAAATAAAAAATAAATACATAAATAAAAAATAAATACATAAAAAAAATCTGAATCAGTTTAGGCTATTTCCAATGCACAGCCCCATACCAAACAGAATTATAAGCTAAAGTAATTTTAGTTCAGGAGTGAGTCCTGCAGAAGCCCTGAGCAGCAAGTGGAAAAAAAGAGGGGGGAAAAAAAATATATATATTGTTTTGTTTTGTTTTTTTGCACCAATAAGTCTTTTTTTTTCTTTCTTTCTTGGATTTAAGCGAAAACAAAAAATAACCCATTTATCTTAAAGCTCAAACTCCTTTAGGTGATAGTGCTGCGCTTTGCCACATAAAAACATCTACAACAAAACTTTAAAAATAGAGCCTAAATGACCTGCCTTTTTTTTTCTTTCTTGGACTCGAGTAAAAACAAAAAATAAACCATCTCTCTTAAAAGTCAAACTCTGACCCCTTTATGCGATAGTGCAGCACTTTGCCACATATATAAAAAAACTTTAAAAATGGAGAAAATGGAGCCCAAATGATGTGCCTCTTTCTTTTTTCCGTTTGCCGCTCAGGGCTTCCCTTCACTCCCCTCCACCACGATTATTTTACTACCTTTTTCTTACTGATTTCTCATTAATTCACACCCCGAGACATTACAAGTTCGGGATTTTTTGTTCCAACTTTGCTGCCAAAACCCCCAAACCCCTTTTGTGGGACCCACCTTGTCTGAAATAATATGAATCTGTTAAAACTGCTGCTTTAGTCACGTGCAGCGTCACAGAGTTGTGAAATTTGCAACAAACAATCCTGACATAATGAGGAATACGACACTATAACCTTATAGGGGTTTATATATTTCTGTTTACAGTTACTAGACCATTTATCGATGTAAATGTTTAAATAAAATGGCATCTCTCTATACAAGGACACTAAATAGTGTATGTATAGGACATTCCTATAGCTTTGGTCTGTTTCTGAGCGCTCTAATTTGCATTTTAATCAACATAGCATATAAACACTAATCAGAGCAAATGTTCTCACGATCCTCCGGACAAATATTAATTACAAATGTTGTGTGTTAGGTCATGAGAAAGCTTTGAAAAGACAAGCGTCCACACACATCAACACGGTTAAAGTCCCTAAATATTGCGATGTGTAACCGTGTGATTCTCTGGCAAGTCCCGCAAACAATTCAAGTCTTAAAACCGGTCTTAAAACAACATCAGATGTCCATGCGTTTGCTAAAGGAGAAATGCAGTTTTGGTGGTGAATCCGGCTTAAGTCGTGGGGAAGCCTCGGGAGACGCTGGAGAAATCCTCACACGTATCGCAGGACGGAGGAGCAGCTTGGCCATACATTATGTCCAAACTTGTAATCCTTCAGAGCGCCTGACGGAGCTGTGCAACTGCTCCGCTCTTGGCCACGGCTCAAACCAAACCCGCAGAGCCACATGGAGCTGGGAAATACACGGGGCTGGACGTACACGGGAAATAACACGGACGGTGCACGCGGCCGTTTACGAACTCGGGGACATTTAGTGACCCGGAAATCGAGCCGCTGTTCTTCTTTCTTCTTCGGAAATTGCAGCGTTTCAGCCAAAGATTTAGTGAAGCAAAACCGTGTTGTTATTTTTTATTTATTCATTTATTTTTGGATATTTTTATGACATTGAAAACAGAAAAATCATGGGAAAATACATGGGAAATGCACACATTTACTAACCTGGGAATTGAACCATGGATCTTCCTCCTCCTCTTGTAATTAAAGCTCCACCGTGTGACGTTTCTAGTGAAGCCAAGGTGACCAGACGTCCCTATTTACCCGGGACAGTCCCAGTTTTGAGCCCTGTGTCCCCTGTCCCAGCAAATTTATACAAAACCAGTGGTTTGTCCCAGTTTTATACAAGAAATGTCCCAGGTGTCCCTATATTAGATCAATTTGATATAAACCAGGACTAAACCAAGACTGTAGCAGGTTTGTTTCAGGTCTAAACCAGGTCTAAACCAGGACTAAACTAGGACTAAAATAGAAATATATCAGGTCTAAGCCAGGGCTAAACCAGGACTATTTCAGGACTATTTCAGGTCTAAACCAGGTCTAAACCAGGACTAAACCAGGTCTATTTCAGGTCTAACTCGGGTCTAAACCAGGACTAAACCAGAGGATCATAAATTGCATTTGTTTATCCAAAATCCCTTCTGTATTTTGTCTGTCAGATTATACACTGACCCACACGCGAGTTGAGAAATGACAGTGTTACACGCTTTTTTCCCTTTTATTTCTACCCACCGTCCCAAATCCAATTTAGAAAATCTGCTCACCCTGAGTGAAGCAAAAGCATTAATTTATGTTTTATTTATGGATATTTCTTTGGTATTTCAAACCAAACCCAAATGGAGCTGGGAAATACCTTGGAAATACATGCAGTTATTTAGTATCTCGGGAATTGAACCAGAAACCCTCTTGCTTCTTTGAAAATGTATGCTCTTGTATGTAAATTTCTGTTCCAAATTAGACTAAAATAAAAGCATTTTGTTTTTCATTATTTATTTTATGTTTCTGGAAACAAACATAAAAAAAAAGTCATGGAATCCTGCAGGTGACGTGCCGCCTGTCGAAATGTACACATAAAAGTAACACCATTCTGAAATACCTGCAATTCATTTAATCTAGTTTTACACTTGAAGTTGAACTCCGGCACGTTTGAAGCTAAAGTCCGTTGCTTGAGGTGGTCGAATTCTGTCAGAAGCCAAAAAACGGCACAGATCAGTGTTTTTTAGGCGGAGATCTCACTGTGGCAGTGAGTCTGTCAAGGCAACAAACTAGTGTAGTTCTTCTACGTAAAACGCCAATTTGCTTCACACTGAAGAAGCTTAACACCACTTTAACCCATCTGACAACAGCCACGAGTCTAACAAACAAAACGCTCTGCCTGGTTCACTCATTAGTGTCTGGAAACGTTAGAAAACAACTTTATAAGCACCTCACACTTCCCTCTGTTGATTTCCCACTGCACAGGCCAAAGCCCAAAAGACTCGATCGCCGATGTCGTTTCTAATCCCGTTTATTTACAAGTGAATTATATTTTTTGACAGTATTCAACCACCTCTAGCAATGGACTTTAGTTTCAACCAAGCCAGAGTTTCCCTTTAAAATAACGGCCAAATAGGTGAACCAGGTTTAACGAAGACCAGCAGGTAAATGAAACAAGTGGAACAAGGACTAAAGTATGTACGACATTATCCGTGGATAAACCAGAAATGATATACCTGTATCTCCATAGAGATTATACTGACAGGAGCGGATATTTTTTACATATTTTTGCAGATAAACTGGTTTGGAATTGAGATTAAATTAGCGTCAGATGTACTGGAGATCCACATGCATAAAGGCCGGTTTATAGTTCAGCGTCGGGCCCCGTTCAGCTGCCATACGAGCTTCTGCAGAGCCCGTCAGGGTCCAGGTGCATCGTGGGAATCCAAACTATTTAATTTGAACTATTTTGTTTATCTACTGTGACAATAAAGACTCATATTGGGCTCGGATGCAAACAGTTCTGTGCTAAACTTGAGCTGTTTCAAGCTGTTTTAATCAGTTGTCCGTGTCGTCTTTGCGTTCAGTAGAAGTTTGACGCGTAGTAACTTCTTGCACGGCAACGGCAAACACCGCAAGCGTTCTTTATTCTGCGTAGATTTGACGGAGAGGTATAAACCGACCTTTATCGCCCTACTTGGAATGTGCTGCGGCATAGAAAGCGAAACGAAGCCTGCACACGTACTCCCAAACTTTAATAAATGACAGAGTTTGAGGTCATGACCCGACGAGGATCCACTGATCGATCGAAACATTGTCATTTATTAAAGTTTGGAGTACGTGTGCAGGCTTTCTTTTGCCTCCTGTGTTCACTTGCCTTGCAGCGGGGATGTGTGTATACCTATACTTTTTATGTATGTGCTGCAGAAAGGCATCAGGCTCACCAAACAGAGTGTGGGGAGCCCCAACCACCTGGCGGGGCCCCCAAAAAATTAGGATTCATTATTTTAAAGTCATGATAATTATTCCGTTAAATCGCAAATAAATATATGAATTAGTCATGAGCAGGTCCATCATTTTTGTTAAAAAAAAGTGCACCGCATCACTCAATTCAGGCAATGTTGTTTTTGCCTAATACATAAAGAGACCCCCACCCGTCTTCCCTGAAATGGTACAGCCCAGTTTGCATTTCTACCTTTTCTGCCGACCAGTCTGTGACACAACATGATCAGACGGTGACCAGAGGCTGATAAATTTATGTTTTTAAGAACAGTGAGAACTTTTATTTAAGCCATTTGCATGTAATCAATCAATCAAACTTTATTTATAGAGCACTTTTCATACAGAAATGCAACACAAAGCGCTTTACAGTGATTAAAAAAGAACAGTCCCACATTTCCCCTTCACCCTTCACAAAACTAAACTAAACAGACGAGTCTAGAGATTATAATCCCACATAAATCTGAACTAAACAAGTGGGTCTAACTGTGACATAACTATATTTATTTACTACTAACTGAAACAGGAAGCTATGAGATCACCACCGTGATACACTATCTTTCATAACTCTCTATACTAACTACAATAACTATCACCAACTACTACAGAGAAAAAAAGGAAAATGGTGGAAGAACAACAAAAAGAACACATATAAACATTATGACACGACATTGCAGCCGGGAGGAGGAGTCAGGGAGGTGGAGACAGTCCAGGAGGCAGGTTATATATAACGTTTATTTCAGGCATTTGCATGTCATGTATGTACTGCTTAAGACAGACATGCACACTGCAGTTAGCAGAACGCTGGAAAGATAAACGCACCGTTTAGTTGGTTGGGTTAATATTGTATGTACTATACGGCTATGGAAAGGGTGACATCTGCTGGTAAATTTACACGTTTTCGCAGGAGTGCCAAAATATGGTATCTGCACTTTTGGTCCTTCACAAAATGCAGAGTTGTTTCATTTAATGTGGATCAGAGTATATTAATATTTAAGGTGTTTGTTTATGTTCCACCACCAAGTTAATATAATATAACAGTTTCATCTCGTTCTCTCACTGTGAAACATACAGGCTCCTAGAGAGCAGAATGTAATACATATGATGATAAGTTTTTCTCTGCCAGTTATGCTTAGGGCCTCCAAAACCTTAGCCGCAGCCCCGCATGGCATTAAAGTTCATTTTTTGTTTGTTTATAGGTATTTTCTAAGCAAGGATTTCACATAAACCATCATAAATCACGGTTATAAGTCCAAGCTCATGACTGAACCAGATCGTAACCGTCTCACCGCCTGTTTGTCGTCCATCTGGCTCCTTTAATCAATCTTACATCTTTTACATAATTATAAAACGGTGCATTCAAATGACGTGGGAGCTATCGGCGCCTTGCATCAGATAAACGGTATGTAAAACAATACTGTTAATCTGCAGCTCTGGGTCTGCGTAATCCACCGGTGAAAGCCTTTCTGTGGAGGAAGGGAGAAGGAGAAAGAAAGGAAAGGGAGAGAAAGAGGGAGCTTAAACTAAAACAATCCAAACGGCGCTGAACGCTCTGAGGAGATCAATGCAGGATTCATTACAGGACTAAGATGGATAACCTGCTCGCCTCTCCAACACAACTGCTCTCAATGGGATAATCTCTGGAGATTTAAGACCACACAGCTCTCAAACAGGTCCGGACCAGGACTAAACCAGGTCTAAACCAGGTCTAAACCAGGTCTAAACAAGGACTAAACAAGAACTAAACTAGGTAATGAAGAATTTCCATATCCGGACTAAACAAGGCCTAAGTAAAGACTAGATTAGGACTAAACAACAGCTAGACCAGTACTAAAGCAGGTCTAAGAAAGGACTAGACAGGAACTAAGCCAGATCTAAGTAAGGACTAGACTGGGACTAAACCAGGCCTAAACGAGGTCTAAATACAGTCTAGATCAGGACTAAACAATGACTAGACCAGCTTCCAACCAGGTCTGAACCAGGTCTAACCAAGGACCAGATCAGGAATAAACCAGGTCTCAGCAAGGACTAGACGGGGCCTAAGCCAGATCTGAGTAAGGACTAAACCAGGATAAAACCAGGTTTAAACCAGAGCTAAACCAGGTCTATGTACGGTCTAGATCAAGACTAAACAAGGACTAGACCAGCATTAAACCAGGTCTGAACCAGGTCTAAGCAAGGACCAGATCAGGACTAAAACAGAAGTAGACCCGGACTAATGCAGATCTGAGTAGGGACTAGACCGGGACTAAACCAGGACTAAGCAAGGAATAAATATCTAAACAAGAATTAAATCAGATCTGAGCTAAAGCAGGTCTAAGCATGAACTAGATCAGGACTAAACCAGGTCTTACCTGGACTAAAGTGCTGAGCCAGGACCTCACCAGGTTTATGAAGACTAGACCATGAGCAAAGCAGGTCTATGAGGACTAAACCAGGTCTGAATTAGGAATAAACCAGGTCTAAGCAAGGACCAGATCAAGACTAAACCAGATCTCAGTTCTCAGCAAGGACCTTACCAGGTCTATGAGGACTATAAACCAGGTCTAACAAAGGACTAAACCAGATCTGAACAAGTAAACAATATAAATAAACCAGGTCTAAGAGAGAATTAGACCAAGAATAAACCAGGTCTATGAGGACTAAACCAGGTCTGAATTAGGACTAAACCAGGTCTAAGCAAGGACCAGATCAGGAATTAAGACAGATCTGAGTAAGGACAAAATCGGGACTAAACAGGACTAAACAAGGCCTAAACCAGGACTATAAAATGTCCAAACAAGAATTAAATCAGATCTGAACAAGTGATATACCAGAACTAAACCAGGTCTAAGTATGGTCTAGATCAGGATTAAACCAGGTGTAAAGTATAATACCAGGTCTAAACCCGGAGAGGACTTAAACCAGGTCTAAACAAGTGCTAAATCCCCTCTGAACAAGTAAACAGTATAAATAAACCATGTCTAAGAAAGAACTAGAGCAAGAATAAACCAGGTCTATGAGGAGTAAACCAGGTCTATGAGGACTAAACCAGGTCTGAACCAGGACTAAACCAGGTCTATGAGGAGTAAAGCAGGTCTATGAGGACTAAACCAGGTCTGAACCAGGACTAAATCAGGTCTGATGAATTCCTGGTCACAATTAAAGAAGCGTAAACAGGACCTGAGCAGAACTAATCTGAACCGAAGCCTCCACAGCACATCTCGGGCCTTTCTCTACCCCCCACCCACAGGTTCCCGGGGCTCCTGTGGGTGCCCTAAAGATCAGTCACGTGCCCGCGGATCCCGGCCTGTTCAAAGCCCCGGCCTCCTCAGTTCTGGTGCGGTTTTTCTGGCGGATTTCGACGCTCGGAGCTACGGCGCTGCGGACCTGTGGTAGTTGGCGGTTCTTCTCGTACATCTTGAGCAAACGGCCTCCGGAGTGCTCCCCTCGCGCTCGGACGGACAGCGTTACGATCTTTGTTTTGGTGTAAACGTAGAGAAACACGGAAAGCACACAGATATAAGAGACGCAACTGGAAATATTTGTTGACAGGTTGACAGATGGACGCTCGCTCGTGTTATGTGTAAATAATTATGCGAATTTTCTCTCTATAGCTCCCTGACTTTAAATAGAAAGATCAGTATTTTAATTTATTTTATTTCATGTTAAAAAAAGAAATGAAGAAAAGATAAAAGAGGAAAAAATGTGGTCAATTGACAAAAAAAAAATCATGTCTTAATAATATATAATAAGAGTAATATATATGAGAAAAACTACCAGTAAACAGTCTTCTGCATTGCACTTTAGTTTGTAGTCCCACTGTTGACGAGCTGCGCCTTTGCTTCCATTAGAAATCCACTCCTCCGCCGCTGGAGTGTTTGTGATGACTGCGCCGCGACCTCTGACCTCCGCAGCTCCGTCCGAGTTGAAACCGGGTGAAACGTGCGCGCTCGACTCAAAGAGAAATGCCACGGCTTGTTTGTTAAGCGATCCGTAAAGCTCCAGATGCAAAAGCGCCGGATCGATACGGCGGAGTGGAGCGAGGGAGCCGGAGAGGGAGCGATGTAGAGGGAATGAAAGAGCCGGAGTGAAAGAGCCGGAGTGAAAGAGCCAGAGTGTGAGAGCCACGTTAGCCGCCCGCGCCCCTGATAAATCACACTCAAATTAGAAGCGTTCTAACTGATGCACTTTATTTTCATTCGATGTGCGTCTCAACGAACAACGACGAACAAACAGCAGGAGCAGATCGGCTCAGCTTTGCTCCGCCTGAGCCCTAAATCGCACAATAACAACAAAACAAACAATGAAAAAAAACTACCGATGTCAGTTTAACGCAAAATAAAAGCCTTATTTTTATCTAGCTGATGTCACCGTGCAGGAACAGTATCGTCCTCAGTCCAGGTTCTTCACAAATCCGGCAGAGGAAACATTTCACCAGACGTCCATATCGTTTAGATGACGACAGCGTTTTGGGGGTTGAAAACGCTAAGATCTGGAAACACCTTCAGAGTGGAAATCTTCAACTCTCCACCGTCGTCGCCGTGTAAATAGTTGAGCATTTGGTCTTGGTGGTGCTGCCACCTACACATTGGGTGTGTGAACTACATCTGTAAAGTGTGAGTTTTGTGTCTCCGTGTGCAGCAGAATTCCCACAAAAAACACTTGTGCAAACGTGGAATAAGAGTGAGAATGAAAACGCACTTTAGTGTTTCTGCTTCAGACTGTTTCCCTGTGAACGTCGCCTGAATGAGAGAGAGTGAAGGCCAGAGTGAAAGAGCCGGAGTGAAAGAGCCGGAGTGAGAGAGCCGGAGTGAAAGAGCCGGAGTGCAAGAGATGGACTGAGAGAGCCGGAGTGAAAGAGCTGGAGTGAAAGAGCCGGAGTGAGAGAGCCAGAGTGAGAGAGTGAGAGTGAAAGAGCCGGAGTGAAAGAGCCGGAGTGAGAGAGCCAGAGAGAGAGAGCCAGAGAGAGAGAGCCGGTGTGAAAGAGCCGGAGTAAAAGAGTGAGAGTGAAAGAGCCGGAGTGAGAGAGCCAGAGAGAGAGAGCTGGAGTGAAAGAGCCGGAGTGAGAGAGCCGGAGTGAAAGAGCCGGAGTGAAAGAGCCGGAGTGAGAGAGAGAGAGTGAGAGAGTAAGAGTGAGAGCGGGAGTGAAAGAGCCGGAGTGAAAGAGCCGGAGTGAGAGAGCCGGAGTGAGAGAACCAGAGTGAGAGAGCCGGAGTGAGAGAGCCGGAGTGAAAGAGCCGGAGTGAAAGAGCCGGAGTGAAAGAGACGGAGTGAGAGAGCCAGAGTGAGAGAGCCGGAGTGAGAGAGTGAGAGTGAAAGAGCCGGAGTGAAAGAGCCGGAGTGAGAGAGTGAGAGTGAAAGAGCCGGAGTGAGAGAGCCGGAGTGAGAGCTGAAGTATGAGAGCGAGGCCCACAGCATTAAAGCAGCAGAGGGAGAAAGGGAGGGAGAGAGAAAGGAGGAGAGAGCACAGCATTAAAGCAGCAGCAGGAGGAAGGAGGGAGAGAGACGGAGAGAAAGAAGCCGACATCATTAAAGCAGCAGAGGGAGAGTCAGAGAGAAGGGGAGAGAGGGAGAAAGAGAGAGGCCCGGGGCATTAAAGCAGCAGAGGAGAGCGATGTAAAGCCTTTTATCAGATGCACAGCGGGGCCCCTGATTGCGGAGCCACACCTGAATCGTGTTCACTCCACAGACTCCAGCCACGGGGGCTAAGTGCCGTGTGCAAAACGGTGCTTTTGCGACGCACTCGGATTTCCATACAAACAAGTCTGCTTCATGTGCGCTGAAGATCGGAACGACACGCAAAATGTGACGGTTTATGTAACACCGAGTCTGTGCAAGTTTAAAGACCCATATTTTTACATGTATTTCAGCGACATTCGTCTTGCCCCAGTGCAGATATATTCTAAAAGCCGCCTCGAGATGAAACAGTCTGCTTTGAACTGTTTGTTCACTGTCCGAGAATCACAAAGTGCATAATTAGCATGCTAGTTGTTGTTGGTATTACCTCAGTTGTGAGTAATTACGATGTTCATAATACTTTTTCATGTTTTTTTAAAGACTAAATGGCTTAAATCTAATTATAAAGCGGTTTAGTGTCCAAGAATCAGAAAGTGTGTGGTTAGCATGCTAGTTGTTGTTGGTATTACCTCAGTTGTGAATAATTAGGATGTTCATAATACTTTTTCACGTTTTTTTTAAGACTAAATGGCTTAAATCTAATTATAAAGCGGTTTAGTGTCCAAGAATCAGAAAGTGTGTGGTTAGCATGCTAGTAGTTGGTATTACCTCAGTCGTAGGATGTTTGCAATACATTTCTCACATTTTTATAACCAAATGGCTTTAATTATAAGGCAGTTTAGTGTCCAAGAATCAGAAAGTGCATAGTTCACATGCTAGTTGTTGTCGGTATTACCTCAGTTGTGAATAATTAGGAGTCTTAAAATACATTTTTCCTGTTTTTAAGACCAACTTGTTTTAATCAAATCATTATAAAGTGGTTTAATGTCCGAGAATCAGAAAGTGTGTGGTTAGCATGCTAATTGTTGGTATTACCTCAGTTGGGAATAATTAGGAGACTTAAAATACATTTTTCATGTTTTTTTTTTTTTTTGAAGACTAAATTGTTTTAATCTAATTATAAAGCGATTTAGTGTCCAAGATTCAGAAAGTGTGTGGTTAGCATGCTAGTTGTTGGTATTACCTCAGTTGTAGGATGTTTCTAATACATTTTTTCACATTTTTATGGCCAAATGGCTTTAATTATAAGGCAGTTTAGGTTAAGACCAAATTGTTTTAATCTAATCGTTATACAGTGGTTTAGTGTCCAAGAATCAGAAAGTGCATAGTTCACATGCTAGTTGTTGTCGGTATTACCTCAGTTGTGAATAATTAGGATGCTCGGAATGCATTTTTCATGGTTTTTAAGCTCAAATGACTTTAATTATAAAGCGGTTTGTAAATCTCAAACTCGTCCGGATGGTTCTTTTGTAAGTGATGAATCAAATTGTTTGTGTTAAAGTGGCCCTGCTGGTTCCTCCAGGAGAAACTGTTTATTTGCATGTCACTGTTTGACTCTCATTTAGTGAACACAGCAACATGGTGGTGTTTTGATTTACGGCTGCCGTAAAGCGTTTTGATGCCGCAAAAACATGTGAAACTGGATTGGTCCGATCACGTGACTGAATCCAATACTGTCCCGTCATCTATCCGTTTTCTTCTGTTTATCTGGGGCAGGGTCACAGGGCAGCAGTCTAAGCAGGGACTCCCAGACTTCCTTCACCCCAGACACTTCCTCCAGCTCCTCCTGGGGCGTTCCCAGGCCCGGAGACCTAATCCCTCCGGCGTGTCCTGGGTCCTAACCGGGGCCTTCCTCCAGTGGGACATGCCCGGAACACCTCCGGAACAGCCCTCCCCTCAGCTGCTCCTCTCGACATGGAGGAGCAGCGGCTGTACTCCGAGCTCCTCCCGTGTAACTGAGCTCCTCACCCTACCTGTACGGGAGACATATTAGTCGTATAAGGGAGATATAATACTGTCCGAAAGTCATAAAAGAGCCGCATCGGGAGCCGATACTGAATACTGGATCGGGACATCCTTAGTAGAAAGTACAGATACCTGCTTTCAAACGTACTGAAGTAAAAGTAAAAAGTATCCACCTTTCCTTCCACCAATCCGCCAATATATCCACATGAGTGCTAATAAAACGCTGACGTTCACGGTCCTGTCTGCGCCTGAATCGATGTGCGTGGTTTTAAATGGCATCGTGACCGACAGGCTGTCTACACAAATGCCCCAAGTCAGTGTCATATTCAAACCGCAGGGAGAAAGTTACATAGGGCGGCTTTAAATCAATGCTAGAAATGTCTCTGTCATTTGAACTGTCTGTGGCCCGGCCCCGTTTGTTTGTCTCTGGCCCATCCGCCTTCGTTAGACTCATAATGTAATCAGCCCATGTCTCCTCATGAACACCACTGCACGAGGCTCCGCAGCTCCAGCCCCGTGAAGATGGAAGCTGATATTTCATTTAAAGGTGGAATAGCTTTGTTTAGGTCTGGGAAATGAATGAATGAACGACATGAAGGCGACTAGAGGGTGTACATGCATATAATTACAAACCCCACTTCAAAAAAGACAACGAAAAAGTTACTTTTTTTTTTTTTTGCCATTTAATTCAGAAAGTCACTCCCGTATATTATATAGACTCATGACACTTTTAAGCTTTTTTTCTTGTAATTTTCATGTTTTTTTGTTGGACTAGTGTCTTATAATACATCAGCTACAACAGTCTGCCATATATCAGTGTTTTTTTTTTTTTTAATGTATTTGCATTTTGATTTATCATACTATAAGGACTGTAAAGCCCACAAAGAAGCACAAACTGAAACGATCAGCATAAAACAATATTAAAAAAATGTATTAAGTTAATGTTTTTTTCTCCCTAAAGATTTGGACAAACCTTATTCATCCACAAGGGAAATTACTTGGACACAGCAGCTCACACATCACAATGTTATAATAACAGAGTAATTTTTAGAGGTGTAATGATATCCAAGTCTCACAGTACAATATTTATTGCGATATCGTGAGTTTACGATATGTGGGATCACGATATTCTACATAATAACAAGACTGACTCTAAAACGCTTTGACCAGTCATTTGATGCAACATTTATTGTCATTAGGGACGGAACGAAATCCAAATCTCTCTGTACGATATTTTCACCATAAACATCTCACCGAACCAGATTTATTGCGATATTTTGACTGTGAATCTGTGACTTTTTCCTCTAAAAATGCGTTAAAAAAGACTCAATCCAAAGAATGAAGATGTAAAAGTGCTTAGAACAGTTATTTCTTCATGTCGTCTGCACTGAAACGGAGCAAAGGATCATGGTCTATGTAGTTCCCTCTGTTTTTTTTAGCTATTTCTGCATCAGAACTGTTCATTTAAGCAAAGAGACTTGGGATTCGATATATTGTGACGCTCCACGATGTTATTGTGAGACCTTTGACGATACGATATCACCAGATTTCGGTTATTGTTACATCCATAATATCTGCACAGAATTAAAAGCGTTGTACTTGACCTTTACTGTCTTAAACTACGTATGACAGGTTTTGATGATTTTCTAATTTGGACTTAATTTGGATTGATAATACTTGCTGTGAACACAGAACTATAATAAACCTGACCTTTTATGAAAGTTATCGATGCCCTGTCGCCGAACATGGACAGGTGGAATTCTTGTTACATTTTGGGCACGGGAAGGGATTTTGTTTGCAGATTAGGAACCATAAAAAAAATCTACTTTAAGTGTTTCCTAATATCGCACTTTTCACATAAACATGTCCCCAAAGATGCAGAATACTTTAGGACTAAGGAGATCTGTTAGTGGTGCATGTTTCTTTTTGCTATACCATCAAATTCATTCAGTGACTCTGGGTGGGGGTGTTACGTTTTGGGCACGGGACAGGTTTTAGCATTTTTAAAGTAAATTAAAATTAGCTTAAAACCAAACCAACTTTACTTTTGTAACACTTTCACCTCCTGTGTCCTCTTTTAATATGTTTGGTCCACCCGGGTCATAACAATTCCCAAAAAAAATGCATTGCGTTGGATGGAAGAGTTCTTTCTGGGCCCAAGAAAGAGCTGCAGTACCTGGAGCGGCCACTAGTCGGTCTCGAGCCGCGAAAAACGGGGGCGTCTTATCCATTTTTTATTATAGATCTGTGGTTGTAAATATAAATTATAGTTTTACAACAAACAAGGAGTAATTTATCAAGAAAAGTTGGAAAATATGTTGAAAAACTGATCGCACATCGCACTAGGGAGCGTTCTGTTCAAAATTTCAGCACAATTTACACAAGAAACACATTTTTTCTGACACTTTAAACACAAAATCAACAAAATAAAGGTGTTTCATTAGCATTTTATTTGTAAAATCATCATTTCTGTTACAAGAGTTTTGGCCCAGTGCACTCACTTCACGGTTGCACAAAAATGCCAAACTGGAAAAGAAATTGTAAAATGTTTAGTCAAATCTTAAATCTAATGATCTTAACTTTTCAACAACGATCATGCTAAAGCTAACTGTGCACTTCCTGATTTAAGTGGTGGAACTGGACTAAATTAAATAGTGTTTGATTTAAAATGGACAAACGTGGGTAGATTTCCGTTTTGGCAACAAATTCAGTTAAATTTGTTTTCCAAATGACATGATAACGTACTTTAAAGGGCACTGCGTAACATTTTTGGTGGCAGATCAACGCTTGGTTGTGTCTATAGAGATGATATTGCTTTGCGTGGAATGTTTCACAGTATGGCATTAAACATATCTTGTATTTATTCAAGTACAAGTGGTTTTAACGGTCAGAAATACCTTCAAAAACATCTGCACAGTCATAAAGTTTTATTATTTTTATTATTTTTTATCATTTTATTACTGATTTTCTATTTTATTTTGACTTGTACATCTACATTTATATAATTATGCCTTATTCGACATTAGTATCTCGCTCTTTTTTGCGACTTATTTAGAATTTATTATTACCGTTTTTATTTTTTCACGTTTTTATTAGATTATATTATGATTTGTGTGCTACTGCGTCCAAGTAATTTCCCTTCTGGATCAATAAAGTTTGTCTAAGTTTAATGCCAATACCGTCCAGTCAAAGCAACTGCATCTTCACGGAAACAAGGAGGTACCAGACCCTCCGCCGTAAAAGTTCCGCAGTGCGCTTTAACACACCTCCTGTACTTTATATCACACTCCTTTATCACCTCTTGTTTATCCCAAGGCTGCGTCTGTTCCACCGAGGCCTTCGCCCTTCGCTTTACCGCCTTGACCCGCGCCGCCGCTGAATACGACGGTGAATACGACGAGCGTCTCGACTCTGACAATAAAGAAACCGTCCGGCTCAATCTCGCGCCCCATCAGCGGCTCTACGGCGCAATCACCACGACGCTGAGGGCATTAAGCGTCCAAGGTAAGAGATCGCCTTGAAATAGGGACGGTGTCATGAACGAACAAGATAACTTAACGTGCAGATGACATGTTTTCGTAATTGTGACCTGGTTTGGTGGGAGAGTAGCTGTGGTAAGTATTTGTCATAGTTTTACGTCAGGGAAGTGGAAGTTTGTGGGGAAAAAGTGGACGAAAAGTACAAAAATACAGGACGTTCTGAATCCCTCCTCTTATGTCGTCAAACCACCAGAGATTGCGTCCAAAATCACGACAATTTGCACACAAGGAATGCTTTTTTTTCCCCAATTTAAACCTTAATTTAAAGACGACATTGTGCTCAGGTCTTCTATAGTTATTATCGATGACAACCGTGGATCATTGTTGTTATAATTTGCTTTTAATGTGCAAATATTTATCAAAAATGACCCTTGACTTCTGTGTTAAACGTTGTGGAGTCCAGTTGGAGCTGACGTCGCCATGAAAGATCCGATTACAGTCGCGAGTTTGGATTTAACAATATCAGAATCTCCCCACGCAATACTTTCACGATATGCATCTCAGGGTACGATACTTATTACGATATTTTGATGAGGTTAAAAAAGGTGAATAGACGATTATGACAACGGCAGGAAGTCTGAGATGTTGAGTCGCGCAATTTCCGATCAGTGCTTTTCTATGACTTTTCTATGGAAATGTTTTGCACATTTTTGAGCAGCTTCATAAATCTGCCCCAACACCAAATCTTCATCCAACAAGGACGACAAAGAACAGATTCTGTCCATGAAAAATTTATCCACGACTTTCAAGGTCAGAAAGACGGAAACTTAAGGCGAACAACGACGAGCATTAGTAAATTACTGAGCAAAAAAACGTTATGGTCACAGAAAACATAAATGACTTGTTCATGCAGACTGAGAATTAAAATAAAAAATTGATTTAGTGATGTCGATATTAGCACAGACGGAGAGATTTGTGCAGTTCAAATGCTATAGCAATGTCGACCATTTTCATTGAACAAATCTCTCAGTCTGTGCTCATATCGACATCTGTGGAGTGAACCCAAGATGGCGAAGTCTTACAAATCTAACTCTGAAGCACTTTGAGGATTTAAATATTTTGAAACATTTATGTAGGCAAGAGATGTTTATTTGTACAGCAGAGTTTGTACACAAAGTAATTTAAAGTGTTTTACAGAATAAGAAATACATTAAAATCACAATAGAAACAAATCAAAACATAAATAATCAGAGATAAACATTAAATTAGAGAGAAGAGTGCAGAATGAAAACCTTTCAGTCATCTGCAGCTAAACAGAAATGTTTTGAGCCTGGATTTAAACAGATTCAGAGTCTGTCTCACGTGTTCAGACTGTTCCAGGTTTTAGCTGCATGAATCTGAAACTCTGACTCCCCGAGTTTAGTCCTGACTCTGGACCAGCAGGTCCCTGAGCTCCTCAGTGCAGATGGTTCATGTGGCACTAAATCTGGGCGATATGGCTGAAATCTGTGTCACGATATAAGTGTTTCATATCGGTCGATATCAATAATTATTGAAACATTGTATGACCTGTTTAAAATAAGGACCAGGAGGGAAAAATACTAAATTTTAACATTTATATTTTAAACTTAACCTTTCTCCGACAGGCAATAAGCATTCAGGGAAAAGGAACGTCAACACAAATGTTTGTTATGATCACAATGAAAACTGAACAGTTATCAATAATAAAGTGCTTCACAAAGTGTAATCAAAGCAAAATGTGCAGTGCGTTATAAACATAAAAGAAATTAAAGTAAAACTGAGGTAGACGTAGTCATTTCAGACAGGTCCTAAACAGTGCACTTTAGTGTAAATAGGAAAACGAAGGCTGATTCGTTACGCAAACAAAACTGCGTGCTGCAGTGGAGCGCAACATGTGAGTTTTAATGTGCGCGGGTTCGGATTGGGTCCCAATCATAGACTGTTTATATTCTTTATACTGTCTGTGGTCCCAGTGGCGGTGGCCCAACATCCTATCGAAATGTTCTATCCAATGCATTTTGTATTGATCAAGTACGTGTCTATCGAGATACACATCGTTATTGTTTTACCGCCCAGCCCTGTGTAGCACTAACGTGTCACAGATGGAGAGACTTGTGCACGAGCAGAGCCGCTTTAACGTCTCTGAGCCACAGGGGGCAGTGCAGAGACCTGAGACCAGGACGCACGTGCTCGGACTTCCTGGTTTGCGTCAGGACCCGAGCTGCAGTGTAGTGAAAATAGAAAAGAATCTTACAAAATCCAACGTTTGTGAAAGTCGTGGATTCCCTGTGAGCCAAACACAATTATTTCTGGTGCAAAGTTCCCGGAAGCTGCACTACCTGGGCCGGCCACTAGAGGGGGAGCGCCTTATCCAATTATATATATATTATAGATCCATAGGTAACAGTTACGTAATTACCTCTGCGTATGTCACGTCTGCTTCCCTGTCCAACGAGGAAGTAAAACTATATTCGACTTCCCCAGAATTGTCAAATTAGGAAAAACGTCTTACAATTTTTAGCAAAACCTTAATTACAATTGTAGTGAGTATAATTTAGTGAAATGAGTCGTCTAGTCTGTCATAAACACTTCCTCCATGCTAAACCAATTCCTCCACAAACACGCCGTAACCTTCATTATCTTGTGTTTTATTATCTCAAGACGCATTTCTGAACTCAATTAAAACCGAAAACCTCCAATTACCAGCGGCGTTAAAAGCATCAGCCGCGTTCGAAAACCTGGATCGTTTAAAACTGGGACTGGCTCATATAGCAAAGGTTAATGCCAAATCATTAAACATTTTTTATGAGCTGTTTTGCATGTTTATAACAGTTTTTTCCAGCCCGGGCGTGCGTGTGGCATTATCGCCGGGATCATTTGCGCTGGCAGGTCCGTAATGCGTTTTAATGTTGTAATGTTGCCAAATGCCGTTGTAAAAATGTGGAGAGAAACATGGCGAAAAGCTCAGAGGTACGCCGCAAATGGGTCTGTGGAGGCAGGACAAAGTCATAATAAGTTCGGTTTAAGCAGAGGACGCGGAAGTACAAGAGGAGGGAAGGGATAGATTAAAACCGCAAGCAGCGACAGAGGGTCTCAAGGACATTTTGAAACATATTGCGGCAATTCGGTCGCCATATTGTTTGGTAAAGAGGTGGAGAATTGGTGCATTGTTTAACTTTACTGGCAGAGGGTCCGTCAAATGCTTATTCCTATGTCAGAGTACGACTTTAAACCTTTCGATCTTCATGGAAAACCAAACCAGACCAAGTTACAGGTCAGATCTGTGGGGAGGCGACCCCGCTTACAGTCAGAACGCCTGAATTTCTAGGTATTTTTGAGCTATAAAACCACCTGCAATTGAATAAACGTAAAGTAGAGCCATTTAAAGTCACACTGTGGAACATACCAGACAAAGCATTGACGTGTCCATACAAACAAGCAGGTGACAGTCCCCAAACAATCAAAAAGTTACACGGTGAACCTTTACACGTCAGGTGTTTGAGCAAAATGTGACAGATATAATAAGAAGCTCTTGACGTCTGTATAAATGTTCTGTTTGCTGCCTGCATCGGTTTTAAGGCCTTTTATAGTCCGTTAATCAGGAAGTGTGTAGTTGGCATGCTAGTTGTTTGTTTATTTCTTGCTTTATTGTTGTATGAGTTGTAAAAAGTGCTTCAAATCAAATTGGTGAATAATGAGGATGGTCTGAATGCATAAAGGTCAGTGAGGAGTAACGTCGGACCACTACAAACTGTTTAACATGGACTCGATCTGTTTTTAACATGGTAAAAGTCGGGTAAAGCACCTTTAAGTGCCTTGGTTGGCGGTGCAATTCCAGCTCCCTCAAGATGAATGATGATGTTGTGTTCTTGAGCAAGACTCAGGGCTCTCACTCTTTCCCACTGACACAATTTCAAAACATTTCCAGGACTTTTTCATGACCTAAAGTGAATTTTCCATGACTTTCCGGCACCTACATGTGTAGAATTTCTCATACTTTTAGGACTAAATATGAAATGTGAACCCTTTCCACTCACCTTATGGTTTGGTTCATACTTTTTTAACATTCAAAATCCTGTCAGTGCATTTATTGTGTCTCTTTTAAACAAAACGCCTTATTGTTTATCATCCTGCTGCAGCGGCTGTGCAGATGTTCAGAAATAATCAGAACAGCCTCATGAGAACTTGCAAAAAGATACTAAAATTCCACGACTTTCCCAAACCTTTCACTGAATTTACAAAATTCCCTGACTTTTCCAGGATTTCCGTGACCATGGAAACTCTGAAGACCCTTAGTGTCTACGTACTTTGGTGTGTGAATGGGTGAGTGGTTCCTTGTTGTAAAACGCTTTGAGTCTTGAAGGTGGAAAACCGCTGTATAAAAATGTGACCATTTACTTTACGGCTACTCGGGTTAAGGTTAGAGTTAATTTATTTGAACTTTTTTTTTTTTTAGATATGAATGCACAACATATAGTCTCCATACTCAGAACATTTACATTTAACAAAGAAAGAAACAAATAAAATAAAGAGAACACCCCTACATTTTGCAATATTTCATCTCCAGCATATATAGTAGTTAAGTACATTATTGTGTAAAACTATTGAGCAAAACACTTTACCCCCCTTCCCTCGGTATGAACGTTTTATTTATGTATTTGACAGGGACGGTGCATATTAATGGCCATCTGTAAATGCAGTGTAAATCTGCCAGATTATAGCAGCAAAATGTGAGTTTCCATCTGTCGTCCCTCCGCAGGTGGCACGGAAAACAATACGATGTGCAAAACGGTCACAAAGACATAGCAGTAAATGTGGTGTTTCGGGTGCTTGGAGAGGCCAGTGGCGTAAATCCTTGTTTCTTAGTCCAACCCAGGACATTTTATCACTAATAATGTGACGTGAATAAATGAGGACTTTGATAACTTTAAAATTCCAGAAATAAATTGCACATTTTAACTAGTCTCTGTGCTTTTAAGAATAGAAAATGTGTCAGAACTATAATTTTCCCCCAGACTAATGCTGTTTTAATTATCACTTTCGTTTTAACAACTTCTTTTCATAAATTAAAAGACTTATTTTTTGCAATTTCCGTACTACCCGTATGACAACAGCCACTTTCAAACCTGTGAACCACAAGTCCTTTCATTACCATCTCAACCTGCGCGTTTTCCTCTTTGAATCCGTTGCCAAAACCCTATTAAAACACATTAGCTCGTCTGCTTGGCTGTTTGTACCGTTTCCATAATGCCCAATGACAACCCGGGCACATACTTGGCACATGGGATAGTTGGCACGGCCCGGGTTCTTGCGTACAGCTGAGTACACTGATAGACACGGCTATAGAAAAAGCATAGAAAATCGTACACAACAATATGGCTAATCCTTCCGTTTTCTGCTCGGTAATAGCCGCGGATAAAAGACGCAATGTTCTGGCTGGCGAAACGCGAGGAGAGACCGACGCGTCTAACGGACCAGCCAAGATTTGATGGAAAACACACATTGGTATTCCGGTATTGCCTAGAGTATGGAAAAAGGAGGGGGAAAAAAGCCATATCCGAGAAACCGTATCGTAATTGACAAGTCGGCCATTTCTCCAAGTAAATTCTGAGTGATTATATTTAACTTGTAGAGCTGCGGAAATCACAAATTGCTAACCTGATGTCAAATTGCGCCCGGGGGGAATTTGAATGCAATCTCGTTCCGAATGCGAGTGGGCGCCGTGATGACTCTGTGCTTTTTGTTGGTGCAGGCAGGTCCGCGTTAAGTGACAGCGCCGTATGGTGTATATCCGCCGCTTTTTCCTTTATTTACATGGATTTCTCGTACGTGCGCAGACATGTTCGTCCATTTGAAATAGGGATAGATGGACCGCAGATTGAATGCACGTGTTTCTGGATAATACGGGTTTGCGGCGGTTAGACGCGTCGCTCATGTTTGCACGCAAATGAATAAAAATACTCTGACTATTTTTATTTATTTACGTAGAATATGTGCGTGTAGTTATGTGGTATGCAAGGGAACGCTTTTCAGAACCAGGAAAGAGGAAGTCAAGGAGGATCTACCAAGAAATGTCCCACTACTGAATGAGTGTTTGAAAAAAGACCACTCAGAGAAATTAGTTATATACAGGGTTAGTGTGAAGAGATTTTAGGAGTAGTGGTTGTAGTAGTAGTAGTAGCAGTAGTAGTAGTAGTAGTAGTAGTAGTAGTAGTAGTAGTAGTAGTAGTAGTAGTATCTAACTTGAAATGTCCCACTGCTTATGTAAAGTCCAGTCAAAGACAGGAGTTATACAGGATTAAGTGTAGAGGGTGGTGGTGGCTGTGGTAATAGTAGTAGCAGTAGTGGTAGTAGTATTTGTAGGAGTAGTAGTGGTTGTGGTAGTAGTAGTTCTGGTGGTAGAAGTAGTTGTGGTAGTAATAGTTGTACAGTTGTGGTAGTGGTAGTGGTAGCAGTTGTAGTTGTAGTAGTGTTTGTTGTGGAAAAAGTGGTAGTGGAAGTAGTAGGAGTACTAGCAGTAGCAGCAGTAGTAGTAGTAGTGGTAGTAGTAGTAGCAATAGCAGTAGTAGAAATAGTAGTAGTAGCAGCAGTAATAATAGTAGTAGTACTAGTAGTAGTACAAATAGTAGTAGTACTAGTAGTAGTACAAATAGTATTAGTACTAATAGTAGTAGTAGTAGTAGCAGCAGTGTAGCAGTAGTAGTAGTCGTAGTAGTGGTGGTGGTGGTAGTAGCAGTAGTAGTAGTGGTCGTACTAGTAGTAGTAGTAGTAGTGGTCGTAGTAGTAGTAGTAGTAGTAGAGGTCGTGGTCATAAATCTACCTTGAAATGTCCCTCTGGGCGTCTCAGAGAAAGTTAGTTTTACTCATGTTTTCACACATTGATTGGACTGTATGAATAAAAATACTCCAACGATTTGTATTTATTTAGTTATAATACCCCTCCTGTGGGCTCACCACCTGCAGAGGGGTTCATAGGGGGGGTCAGGTGCTATGAGTATTGGGCAGCAAGCTGCCCCCGCGACCCAGCTGGATTAAACGTTAGAAGATGGATGGATGGATGGATAGTTATAATACTGTGTAAACATTGCATGTAGTTTTGTGTACGGACTGTGAAACTTTTTAAAACCAGGACAGAAGATTTAAAAGAGGAGAAAACATTTTGTACATAACCGTTGGCAGCCTTCCTACACCAGCTAAGACAGAATAACTCCTGAAAAAGACTCAGATGTGTAGAGTAAACCAGAACTGGACAAGAACTCAAATAAATGTGGAAAAACAAACTGGTAGAAGCAGATGTGCAAAAGCTGGTATTTTGTGCACAGTTGGAAATTATAGAGCCAAATGAATGGAAATGATGGAGATATTCTGTTATATTGACTGTGAAGAGCCTTTAACCATGTCATAATAACGGATTCCACTAATTATTAGCTTACTCAAAGTCGTATTGATTCATGCATGTTAGAGTTAGATCGTATAACCTCCTGCATTTGAGGCTTTAGTGCTCAGAAAATATCAGTTTTCACTTACCCCCATACAAATACTACATTGTCTCTGGGTCATATGTGTAGGGTTAAAGGTCATATATTGACCAAAACTGATTTTTGGATTTGTAGTGCTCAAAAATGCTCTCTTCCACCTTGTGATGTCATGATGCGATAGTTTAGTAGTCGTAGCACCACAAAAGAAAACAAAACATAGACGACAACCACGTGGATCATGACTGAAAGGGTTTAGGCTGGAGTAAAAGTACTTATAATGTCAAACGCTATGGGACAATGACAGAATTGCAAGAAAGAAAATCAAGTTTATATTTACAATTTCACTTGCAACTCAATGTATATACTGTATAAGAGACAGAATCTAAGTTAAAACAAACAAAACTTAATGCGTAATTCATTTATTTCAGAGCTCTCTGGCATTCAAAAAGAAGCTTTATACTTTTTTTAAATTTATACTTTTATTTATTTATTTTTTGTACTTTTTTGTGCTATTTTTATTTATACTTATTTTATTCTTTTTACATACTTTTTATATTTTTTAAAATTAGTTTTCAAGTTAAGGGCGACCTTTTGCCTTTAGTTCAGTAAAGATTGGCAATTCCAGATCTGAAATCATCCAGATGATTCTAGTGAAGGTTTATGGAGCACTATCTGTATCACCACATGACATCACAAGGTGGAACAGAGTCTTCAGTTTGAGAGAAGAGGGTTTGTGTGTTAAAGAGCCATTAAACACCCTCCCGAAGCTTTACTTGTTAGTCCAATACAAAAACTAAAATGTTCTGGCCGTAGTTGATCCTAAAAAGGACGTTACACACACGTTTTTGACCCAAACATCTATAAAATTTACACTAAAATGCCAAAATAAGGCCAGGAAGAGGTATACACTTCTATTTTAGACGCATTTACACAGAAAACCAGTAAAAAAAAACTTTATTTTGGTGTTTAGCGGCCGTTTAAACATGTGTGAATGAAACAAAAACCCAACTCCAGGTATGTTCGGGATCAGAAAAACACATTATCATCTACAGTAGCTCAGAAAACAGCGTAATATGCACCCTTTTAAATGTTAAATGTGGCTAATTTCCAAAAATAACAACGTGAATGAAAACGCGGTGCTTACTACAGTGAAAAAAAAAACACTTTGAAAAGGCTGGGGCAGCAGTTCTGAGTCTGTATAATATAGTTTCAAACAAGAAGTCAATGGACCTCAAGTCATTTTGGATCCGTTTTGCCGTCTAAATGATGCTCTGTACGTTATGGTGTTTTATAAGCACCAAAAACGCGTCGTATATCTTCCGTTAACATGCCCAAATCACCCCGTGCCTTGTTGCGACGCGAACGCCTGCAGTTATGTTCTATGTACTCGCCAAACATATGCAAACATTTGTCCAATCAGCTTGTAATGGCCTTTTAGGTACACACACATCATTATGGGGGATTGCATTGACTGCTTCTATTCCCAACTCTATTATGGGCCCATTATCTGAAAGGACACGGCGCGGTGCTACAGAGTCATTTAAATACATGTACATAAATATGATCTCTCCCAGGCGCGGTCATTACAACTGAGGCTGGCCGTGTACTTTGTTGTTCTTTTTATCTGCAACTCAAATGTATAAATTATTCTAATACACACGCCGTCTATTCTCTATAAAGGTCTTATTTTATGCCTTCACTAAAAAAAGGTCAGGCGTTTAATGGTGTCTCCACGCAGCTTCAAAAGAGTCCGTTTTATTATTATTTTTGCTTCAGTTGGTGGAAAAACACTGGGCGAAAACGCAGTGGTTTTTAAAAGGGTGCAAGTCGGAAGTGTCAGGGCTTTGGCGGGCGGTGGGCTCCTTTCACCGACGAATAAAACGACTGAGAAATGTCCCAGTGCAGAAATAATGGTTAAAAAAAGACCACTCAGAGAAATGAGGTAGATACAGGGTTTGTGTGAAGAGATTTTAAAGGGTAGTGGTAGTAGTAGTAGTAATGGTAGTAGTAGTAGTGGTGTAGTGGTGGTAATAGCAATAGGAGTAATAAATATACCTTGAAATACCCCACTGTTGAATTAAAAAAGACTCAAAGAAATGAAATGTATACAGGGTTTTGGGACTAGATTGTGTGGAGAGATTTGTAGTAGTGCTGGTAGTAGTAGTGGAAGTAGTCCTGATAGTAGTGGCGGTGGTGTTAGTAGTAATGATGGTTGTAGTAGTGGTTGTAGAAGTAGTAGTAGTGGTGGTGGTTGTGGAAAGAAAAGATTAGTATAGTGATACTCCTGTGTGGTCAGTAATACTCCTGCGTGGTCAGTGATACTCCTGTGTGGTCAGTAATACTCCTGTGTGGTCAGTAATAGTCCTGTGTGGTCAGTAATACTCCTGTGTGGTCAGTAATACTCCTGTGTGGTCAGTAATAGTCCTGTGTGGTCAGTAATAGTCCTGTGTGGTCAGTAAAAGTCCTGTGTGGTCAGTAAAAGTCCTGTGTGGTCAGTAATAGTCCTGTGTGGTCAGTAAAAGTCCTGTGTGGTCAGTAATACTCCTGTGTGGTCAGTAATACTCCTGTGTGGTCAGTAAAAGTCCTGTGTGGTCAGTAAAAGTCCTGTGTGGTCAGTAATAGTCCTGTGTGGTCAGTAAAAGTCCTGTGTGGTCAGTAATAGTCCTGTGTGGTCAGTAAAAGTCCTGTGTGGTCAGTAATACTCCTGTGTGGTCAGTAATACTACTGTGTGTTCATTAATACTCCTGTGTGGTCAGTAAAAGTCCTGTGTGGTCAGTAATACTCCTGTGTGGTCAGTAATAGTCCTGTGTGGTCAGTAATAGTCCTGTGTGGTCAGTAAAAGTCCTGTGTGGTCAGTAATACTCCTGTGTGGTCTGTAAAAGTCCTGTGTGGTCAGTAAAAGTCCTATGTGGTCAGTAATATTCCTGTGTGGTCAGTAATACTACTGTGTGTTCATTAATACCCCTGTGTGGTCAGTAAAAGTCCTGTGTGGTCAGTAATACTCCTGTGTGGTCAATAATATTCCTGTGTGGTCAATAATATTCCTGTGTGGTCAGTAATACTCCTGTGTGGTCAGTAAAAGTCCTGTGTGGTCAGTAATCCTCCCGTGTGGACAGTAATACTCCCGTGTGGTCAGTAATACTCCTGTGTGGTCAGTAAAAGTCCTGTGTGGTCAGTAATAGTCCTGTGTGGTCAGTAATACTCCTGTGTGGTCAGTAAAAGTCCTGTGTGGTCAGTAATAGTCCTGTGTGGTCAGTAATACTCCTGTGTGGTCAGTAAAAGTCCTGTGTGGTCAGTAATACTCCTGTGTGGTCAGTAAAAGTCCTGTGTGGTCAGTAATAGTCCTGTGTGGTCAGTAATACTCCTGTGTGGTCAGTAATAGTCCTGTGTGGTCAGTAAAAGTCCTGTGTGGTCAGTAAAAGTCCTGTGTGGTCAGTAAAAGTCCTGTGTGGTCAGTAATACTCCCGTGTGGTCAGTAAACGTCCTGTGTGGTCAGTAATAGTCCTGTGTGGTCAGTAAAAGTCCTGTGTGGTCAGTAAAAGTCCTGTGTGGTCAGTAATAGTCCTGTGTGGTCAGTAATAGTCCTGTGTGGTCAGTAAAAGTCCTGTGTGGTCAGTAAAAGTCCTGTGTGGTCAGTAATAGTCCTGTGTGGTCAGTAATAGTCCTGTGTGGTCAGTAATAGTCCTGTGTGGTCAGTAAAAGTCCTGTGTGGTCAGTAAAAGTCCTGCGTGGTCAGTAAAAGTCCTGTGTGGTCAGTAATAGTCCTGTGTGGTCAGTAATAGTCCTGTGTGGTCAGTAATAGTCCTGTGTGGTCAGTAATAGTCCTGTGTGGTCAGTAATAGTCCTGTGTGGTCAGTAAAAGTCCTGTGTGGTCAGTAACAGTCCTGTGTGGTCAGTAATAGTCCTGTGTGGTCAGTAAAAGTCCTGTGTGGTCAGTAATAGTCCTGTGTGGTCAGTAATACTCCTGTGTGGTCAGTAATAGTCCTGTGTGGTCAGTAACAGTCCTGTGTGGTCAGTAAAAGTCCTGTGTGGTCAGTAACAGTACTGTGTGGTCAGGAATAGACTGGTTTTCTCCGTAAATGCTGTAGCGGAGACTCTTCCACCAGCTAATCTGTTATTGCTTTGTCTGGAAACTTCCACATGCATCTTATGTCCATGGAAACTAACCGTTGACCAAGTTAGAGGTCAGATCTGTGGAGAGGCGACCCCCAATCACAACGATAACACACGTATTTGAAGTTCGCAATGACAAAAAACACCTTAGAATCGAAGGTAAAAAAGTAAAAGAAGATGGTGGTGTACAGTACAAAGAAAAGTTCAGTGGCGTATAGTGGAACATTCCAGGCGAAGTAATTACATCTCCATGGAGACAAAGGAGATGCAGACCCTCCACTAAAGACGTTCAGCCTCGTAATCTCAGTCCAGCTCGTCCGCATCTGAAACCCCAGTGCGCATACATTACCTCAGACTTGACAAACATTGTGATTTGCGGCGCGCGGGCGGGAGCTCTGACTGTGCCGCTGAATGGAGCTTTTGAAATGACGGACGCCTGATTGACGGCTCATCAGACCATGTCCTCTCCAGATGCCTCCTCGCCGAGATAAGCTGCAGCCAATTCATCTTCGTCACCGAGCGCGTCCTCCGCCTCCTCCGCCTCACACCGAGAGGAGAGTTACAGGGACTCCGGTTCCGACCACGGACTGAGTAAAGAAGTGGACCGAGCGAAAGTGTCGTCGCCCACAGCGTTCGGCTCCGGTTAAACGAAGCCGAACCGAGGCTGGAAGTTATGGGGCGAGTTTTGAGTTCCTTATTAGTGACAGGAATTTATTTATGAACAAAATAGGAAAATACAAAAACACCGGGATCATGTGGAGCGGGTTAATACGAACATTTTAAGACCAAAATGAGGCTCACGGCAGCAGTTACACAGAGAGGCGACAATTTTCCAATATAAAGTCAATTGGAACCAGAATTGATGGAGCCAGAAGTGCTCCCATGCGCACTTCCTGTTTGGAACTATCAGGTTAGTTATGCCCATTTATATGTACATCTATAAATGATTTGACATCATTTCCCAGGCCAATTATTTTGTCAATTCTTGTTGAAATAACCAAGTCCAAATGTGTTTTCCAGCTGGTGAAGTTTTTCTGAACTTTGCGTTGACGCTGCAGAGTCAGAGCAGATTCCAAGAAAACAAAATGGCTTCTCTTTTGGAGTGAACAGCTCAACCTGAAAACAGAACAAAAATAAAACACTAAATATAAAATTTTGATCTATTTCTGTAAATTCTGTGAACATTTCGTTGTATTTATTTAATGGGGACAGTGCATATTAATGAACATTTACAGCGTTGCAGTGTAAATATGACAGATTATAGCAAAAATGCTCGTTTCCACGTGTCGTCCCTCGGCAGGCGACACCACAGATTTAACAGCAAAAAAAAAAAAAAGTTACAATAACGACAATTATACGCTGAAAGTGTCCACGAGTCTGGTTTTCCTTTAGCTGCTGTTTCATTTGAAAGTGGCCAGTGTTGGAGACTGTTTTTGAGATTATTTCAAGAAGAATTTCAGATTATTGGCCGGTGAAATTATGTCACATTTTTTGGGACACCCTGTACCATCAGTGCATCAAATACATTAGCAACTTATTTCAGACTTAAAAATAACCAAATTAAATACATTTATGGAGCTGGACTTAAAATGAGCCATGCCTTCCCCAAAAACATGTTGAAAGGACCATGTACTTGACTGGTGGAGCGTCTGCCGCCATCTTCTTGTCTCCATGGAGATGTGTTTCTTTGCCTTTGTCATGTTCCACAGTATTATATTAAATTTATCTTCAATTTGTTCAATTAATCTTCCATTTGTTCAATTAAAGCTGTTTACGGCTGCTAAACTGCGTGAGCGAGGACGTGTCTTCGCAGTGACCTTGACCTGGTGACCTTGTCTCCATGGAGATCAATAAGCCAAATGCCCTACTGTGGAACATAATAAAACAGAAATAGATCTCGATAGAGACAATCAGGTAGCCCCCAAGTACGGGTCGGGGCATTGTTCAGCTCCTGAGCCACATTCAGCCCTCTGATCGGTCCATTTAAGCTAATTCAGTATTAGAAAATAAGCTTATTTTAGAATTTTACCTCATGCATGGACTAAAGCTGCTCTGCTTTTATTTTAATGGTGTTTTTAAATGACTTTTCTTGTAAGGCAACCTCACTTTTTCATTACTGATTCATAACATAAACTTAAACGATGCTATTTACTGGTTTTTTAAATAAAGAAAAACAATTAAACGTATGTAGAATTCAATCAATCTTTATAGAGCGCTTTTCATACAAAAATGCAACACAAAGCGCTTATTGAGTAAAGCGCTTTGGCCCGGAACCTCCGCAATATTTTCTGTTTCTCATGGAAATAAATAAAAAATACTGCCCATCCCTGCCCAAGTAAGTGCTCCTGTAAACATGTTCTTTAGATCCCAGATGAGTTGCTGGGTTTCCGTCTGTTGTGCCACATTGCAAGACACCACGTATTTTCCAGTCCGTTCTTACTCCAGGCGAAACGGGCTTCTCCACGGAGAACCCGGGCCATTGATCAGCGCGTAATGGGGAAATACGTCTCAAACTCGAGATGGATTCTGTGTGGTTTTCTGTGTCTGAACTCGGCAGTGAAGCTCGGCGCTCCCGGCCTCCGGACAAACCTCTTCCTCTTCATTCTCGGCCTTATTTCTGCGTAAATGTCTCCGAGCCGCAGAGCTGTGTTTATGTCAAATGAAATGCGATTACGGCGGGGGCTAAACAGTGCGTCTGATTGGTCGGCGGAGGACCACAGGAGCGTAATTAGGGCGCGTGATTGGCCGACGGAGGAGCAGGCGGAGTTGGGTCTTTGCTAATCGAGTTATGGCTTTGGGGACGGAAAGGGCAGCTGTGGTCTGGGGACATAAATACAGTGGGAGGAACATCGCGGACTTTATACCCGAGACAGTATCAGAGTGTGTGGAAGTGTGTGTGTGTGTGTGTGTGTGTGTGTGTGTGTTTCAATACATCACAGTAAACCCAGTGTGATTTCAGTGCATAGCTGAGGTTCTCAAAAAAACGTTTATTTTCCAGCCCCTTCTGCCAGAAGTTTGCAATTAGATGTTTTGTTATGTCTGCAGAATTTAATTACGTTTAGAGTCTATAAAAATATTTGTACATGTGTCAACAGCAGAACAACAATATGATGATGTTTATGATTCACAAAAGCACCAGATTATGTGAGGAGGAGTAGCAGGAGCAGTAGTAGAGGTAGTAATAGTACTAGCAATAGTATTAGTTGTAGAAGTAGTAGTAGTAGCAGTAGTAGTAGTATTAGTAGTAGTAATAGTAGCAGTAGTAGTAGTATTAGTAGTAGTAGTAGTAGCACTAGAAATAGCAGTAAAGCAGTAATAGTTTTAGCAGTTGCAATAGCAGTGTAGTAGTAGCAGCAGTACTCATAGTACCAGCAGCACACGTAGTAGTGGCAGTACTCATAGTAGCAGCAGTACACGTAGTAGTAGCAGTACTCGTAGTAGTAGCAGTACATGTAGTAGTAGCAGTACACGTAGTAGTAGCAGTACTCATAGAAGTAGCAGTACTTGTAGTAGCAGCAGTACACGTAGTAGTAGTAGCAGTACTCATAGTAGCAGAAGTACTCGTAGTAGTAGCAGTACTCGTAGTAGTAGCAGTACTCGTAGTAGCAGCAGTACTCGTAGTAGTAGCAGCAGTACTCGTAGTAGTAGCAGCAGTAGTACTTGTAGTAGTACCAGTACTCGTAGTAGTAGCAGTAGTAGTAGTAGCAGCAGTACTCGTAGTAGTAGCAGTACTCGTAGTAGTAGTAGCAGTACTCATAGTAGTAGCAGCAGCAGTACTTGTAGTAGTAGCAGTACTCGTAGTAATAGTAGCAGTAGTGCTCATAGTAGTAGTAGCAGCAGTACTCGTAGTAGTAGTAGCAGCAGTACTCGTAGTAGCAGTAGTACTCGTAGTAGTACTCGTAGTAGTACTCGTAGTAGTACTCGTAGTAGTACTCGTAGTAGCAGTAGTATTAGCATTAACGCACACAACTAAAATATACAATGCAACAAAAGTCAATAGTTCAATTTCAGTTTTCAGCAGCAAATGACCAGAACCACCTTCAACAGACTTCAACTTCCTGTGTCGACTTCTTCTATTCAACCCAGAGTATTTTCACTGCATAAGGTTTTAACACTGTTATGTGTTTAATCTGCAAATGTTTGACTGTCTCATGTTTCACGTTATTCTGTTGGTGCCGTTTTACTGCGTCTTGGCCACGACGTCAGTGCCAATGAGGTTTTCTCAATTGACTTACCTTGTAAAATATTGAATTAAAAAAAAAAACATTGACCTGGAAAGTTCAAATAATCTAAATATTTTTTAACATAAATAATTTGAGCATTCTTTAAAATTAATTGAGCATTTATAGTTATATTTTAGTTGAAATTAAATGGCCCTGTATCTGTTTTTTTTTGTTTATTTGTTGTTTTTTTATTTGACCAAAATGTGTCTGTGTCCAGTTATTCTGTAAAAGCAGCTGTTGTTGAGAGCGTCTGGCTGCAAACCTTCACCCTCATGTCCCTCAACGCTTTCATTCATTTACTTTATAAACATCATTACACTTTCCACCATGTGTTGGTTTAGTTCATTGTCTTTAAAGGTCACTAAAGGTAAAAAAACGAACTGTTAGAGGAAAACGCTTCAAATTTAATTACCAAAAGATTAAATTTCTAGTTTGAAATGAATTATCTTTGTGTTGTCTTTTACTCTGCGTTGGTTAATTAACTGTGGACATGGCTGGTACATCTGAAAGAGTGAAGGTTATGAAAGGGGTTTGAGCTCTTTTTCGTGAAACGTCGTCCACTTTTTTAGCGTTACATTGAAAACAGTGGACTCTCTTTTTCCTTTGGCATAGTTTTTTACCTTTAGGGACCTGTGGATGGACGTGAGGCACATGAGGATCCTCTAGACCAGTGGTACTTACGCTTTTTGACCTTGGGGCCCAGCTTTTTCTCTAAACAGCAACTTGGGGCCCAGTTTCATATTAAATGTCTTGTTTTCTTCTGATTTTCGCGGTCTTACCTTTGGCCCTGGTTTAGACTTGGTCGTCTAAGTGAAGGTCTGCAGCCACATCCCTCTCGCTCCTGAGGTCAAAATAAGTCTCCCGTCCAACGATAATCAGGAAATGAGTGTTTTGATTGGTTGATTCGTTTTTATTTTGAGTTTGTGCCGAGAGGGAAACAATAATCATACACATACAGTACTACATACACACTGTAAACGATAGAAAAGCACATTTGTCGAAAAGAAGCGGGAGGAAGAACAAACGTATCTTATCCCACTGTTCATGACATAGTTTCCTGGTCGTACAAACTAATAATAATGTTAACGAAGGCACAGAAGTTTATTGTTTATAATTGTACAAAATAAACCACAATGAAAATGAAAAAAATGTAAGGATTTTTTGTCCTTTCGTTTATGGTCGTACCAAGGAACCTCCTCGCTTTGTCCGTCGGAAAATAGAGTCTTGCGGCCACTTCCGTTGTGGCTTTTTGTTGTGTTGTGTTTGCATTTGTTGTGAGCCCCAGCAGCTTCCGTACTTGAAGGTGGAAACGTGCTACATAAAAACGTGACCATTTACCAAAACAACAACAAATAGGTAAATTGCTAAAAGCTTGTTTGATTATACTAGTCCTAAAAAATTAAATCCTGAAAAAAAAAAACACATAAAAATGATCTCAAATAGCAATAAATAAGTAAAATAAATAAAAGACACAGAGGACCACACAACTCACGGGGTGTTTAGAGATGAGGCTGTTAGGTTACGCAGAGGTGGACCCAAAGAACAGACTGAAGGCGAGGAAAAAATGCAAAAGTAACAAGAGTTTATTAATATTGGAGAAATGGTGATTGTAGAGAGGAGCCTGGAGCTGGGCACAAGAGTCTTCAAAAAACCGGAGCTGGGAACAAAAGAGACGAAGGTAATAATAATAATAATAATACATTTTATTTATAGGGCGCCTTTCTGGGCACTCAAGGTCGCCTCACAACAAGTTTATACATCAATATAAAAATATAAACATTAAAACAGTAAAAGCAACAGTTAAAATCTACATTAAAATCAGGCATATGAAAAGACAGTGCAGTTGTGGTTAATATGAATAGGCCAGTTTGAACAGATGAGTTTTGAGTTTGGATTTGAAGTGTGTGAGAGTGTCTGTGTTGCAGGTAAGTAACAATGGAACAAGGCGAGAATCAAAAACTACAGTCGACTGCTAAATCACCGTCTAGTAGACAACGATCTGGCAGGAGAGCCGGGCATTTGTTGGCGGATGACAAGCAGGTGCTCCCAGTAGACTCCACCCATGTCCACACCCACAGCCAGGGGCGTGACAGAGGCAGGTTTATTTGTACAGCACAATTTGCACACAAAGTAATTCAAAGTGGTTTACAGAATAAGAAATACATTAAAATCACAACACAAACAAACCAAAACAGCCACAGAATAAAAGGTGGTCTTAAGGCAAGTCTTAAAACTCTCCACTGTGGGGGTTGTTCGGACGTGGGGGCCAAAGCGTTCCAGATCTCAGGGTCGACCACAGCGAAGATCCTGTCCCCTCCCCCGGTTTTAACAGTTTAAAATGAACTCGTTCTGTTTTTACATCTTAAGACCTCGGTTGAGTAACGGAGACTGTTTAAGCCCATAAGAAAAAGCCGCACTTCTGAGACACCATTTGGCCCAAACCGCTGGATAATCTTGCGTTTAAACGTCGTAAATAAAACCCCGAGTTGTTGCGCTCTCCTCCTGTCACCTGAGAGTCCGGGGGGAGGCTCCGGAGCTGCTCCCCGGTGTCAGCCCGGCCCCCGGGAGCCTGCGAGGATCAGCTGCTGTAAATGGAAAAGGAAACCACAGTGAGACCTGCATTAAGCCAATTATCAAAACACTCGAGCGGGTTAAGCCGTGCATTAGACTTTAAAGCATATATAAGCTCACACTGGAAGCTAATTATGGAGGTAACACTGGTGTTCATTCAGCTCGTGTCTGAAAAGGGTGTTTATGAGGAAACCGAAGGGCAGAGTCGACTTGCGTGATTCATTTAAAGCTTTTTGAAAACTAGAAACATGTTTAGCTTATATTTTCCATCTTGAATTAAATGTTATAAAGTCGTGTTTTACATAACCGTTCGTGGCCTTAATGAGTCAATACATCAGTCTGCTCATTTCACTAAAACACTGCTAACAGAATTATTATACGTTTTCCTCGTCTGATCTCATTTACAATTTGACGAAGAAAATTACACGCTTCATTTGCTTTTGCTTGAATGAAACGGACGATATTGTACTAAAGGGATTCTGGAGGTTTTAAGCCATGTTCTAGTGTTGTTTCCTCATCAAAAATGTGCCATTTCTGTGCAGAAAATACTAAAATGTGGCTGTTTGCTGCAGGGTTTCCAGTCCGTGAGAACAGGTAGAGGGCGCTCTTGGAGAAAAAGATCAGAACTTTAGGTGCAACGAAATCCAGGGTCTCCAAAAAAGTAAAAATCGGAGGAAAAGTATCGTTAAAAGGTATTTGTTTAAATGGACAAAGCCGCCATGTTTTGACCGTGACTGTTCATCAGGGCTGAGATAAAACATTGAAAACGTGGATGTGGTCTTTAAAAAACACACAAACCAAAGGTAATGGAGAGATGTTTAGAGGAAGACAAGCAACATGGCACTGGAAAAAAGAAAAAAAAAAGTATAGATAATAATATTAATAAATAATTACAATAACAATGCAATAAGGAATAAGCAAGCAAAAAAGGAATAGATTTTTAAAAACATAACAAGGAGGATGTGAGTCGGGTCATTACATATTTTACTCCCCAGTTTCACTAGTGTCTCTTGAAAGATCCTGAAGAGGACGGGGGCCATTAGAACAGTTCTTTCTTCATGTCGTCTGCACTGAAACGGAGCAAAGGATCATGGTCTATGTAGTTCCCTCTGTTTTTTTTAGCTATTTCTGCATCTAAACTGTTCATTTAAGCAAAGAAACTTGGGATTCGATATATTGTGACGCTCCATGATGTTATTGTGAGACCTTTGACGATACGATATCACCAGATTTCGATTATTGTTACATCCCGACCGTTAACACATTTCAGACAGTTTAAAATGTCCCAGACCCGAAGACAAACTCTGCGTCTTTATTATTACCGTGTTGGACACTTGTCGTCCCTGAGCAGATGCAGATTTATCATTCCGTTTTGCACCTTTTCGCCTCTCTCGTCGCTCTCGTCGCTCTGACCTTCTGGGCCATTGCACATGATGGATTAGGTGGCTAACAGCCGCTTTAATATTTCTGTTTGTTCCGGAGAGCGTCTGAGTCAGCAGGGCATAGCTCCCACTCTTAATGGGCCAAAATAAATGGGCACGGCGAGGCAAGGATACAGCGCTAATCACACCATTAGCATTGAGCCGCTAAAGCTGGTTACAAGTGCCCAGGAATGAACTCAGGGTGGACCACATTAAGGGACCGGGGACCAAGAGAAGGAGCTAAAAGTCACTGTGGATTTTTGTGTTTTCAGATTTTGTGAAAACGCCGAGAAACGTCCTAATGGGGTTTATTGGAGTGTGCAGCGATTTGATTAAGGAGCGTTCAGAGGAAACAGAGAAGCAGAGACGCTAAATATAATATTCCACTCAAGAGTTTCCCGGACAAGCACTGTGATTTTGAACATTTTAGTATTTAGAAATAATGAACAACGCTCAAAAATATTAAATGCATTTTAATAACAAAGATAAACATGAGGAAACAATAAAATAAAATAAAAAAACACAATCATTTTATGTTAAATGGACATTTTAACTGAATGGGAAAAAGTCCAATATTATATTTATTTAAAGTCAATATTTATTCTTTAGTATTTCTTCATTTATTTGGGTTTCATATATTTTTATTCACACGTAAACAGATATAAATGTCATTCAAACCCCTGTACACACAGTTTTTACGTTTTTATGCGGCGAAAACATACAAAACTAACAAAACAAATCACTCTAACCTCGAAAATATGAAGATATACGAGTAGTGTCTTACAATATAATAACAGAATGATAATAAATATGCTACTACTATTATTAATAAAATATAAACTACAATATAACAACAACAATGATAAAAAAATATATTTTTAAAAGTGGTGCGGTTGGCTTAGACTATTTCTTCATTTATTTTAACTTAAAAAAGCACAAGTGAACATGTTCAAATCTTATAACTAAACTTATATTTTACACACCCTCCTAAAATAATGGCCTGAGTCACTTTCTCATTTTTCAGAAAACAAAAAAACTGCACCAAAAGTGAGAGTGTACAACATGTGTGGATGTGATGTGATAATGTTTCGATATAAAAAGAAAAGACAGATGAGAAATGATGTTAACACTGAACACAAAAAAACACAAAATTACTTCAGACGATTTATTTTCTCACCAGAGTCTTGTGATTTGAGGTTTTTCAACTGCAACTGCAATTTTATTCATAACGCACTTGAAAAAAGCAAAACAGGTTGACCAAAGTGCTACAGAACATAATTAAATAAAACATAAAACAATAAAACAACATCAGAATCTAATAAAAAAAATCTAATATCTCAAACTGTGTCAAAAGTTCATTTTAAGATATTTAAAAACAGGTCCAGAAAAGGTTTTTAAACAGGACTGAGGCCGTGTTTTCTGTGACACATGTGACACTGCATGACTCAGGACGTTATTTTTGGAGGACGTAAATATAGAAGTGAGTGGGACGACTGGAGCTCAGTCGGCCGAGCGTTTGTCCACTGGTCTCTGCACTCAAAATAAACATTGGTTGAGCGTTCAGACCCAGTGACCCACAGGTTGACGGTGCGATTCCTTCACCCGCAGATGAATGCTGTTGTTGTGTCCTTGGGCAAAGACACTTAAAGTTTGACTCCAGCACGTTTGAAGCTGAAGTCCGTTGCTAGAGGAGGTCGAATTCTGTCAGAAGCCAAAAAACAGCACAGATCAGTGTTTCCTCGGTGGAGATCTCACTGTGGCAGTGAGTCTGTCAAGGCAACAAACTAGTGCAGTGATGGGGGCAAGTTCTGAACTTCCATGCAAAACCCAAATTTGCTTCACACTGAAGAAGCTTAACACCACATTAACTCATATCACACCAGCCACGAGTCTAACAAACAAAACGCTCTGCCTGGTTCACTCATTAGTGTCTGGAAACGTTAGAAAACAACTTTATAAGCACCTTACACTTCCCTCTGTTGATTTCCCACTGCACAGGCCAAAGCCCAAAAGACTCGATCGTCGACTCCAGCGGCGGCGAAGCAACAAGTGAGAATCGACTACTGAGTGTGAAGAAGAAGAGAAACTGAAAGTTGTTGAAAGAAAATGGTTCGGGAATGTTCTTTTATAGTGTTTTTCAAAACATATAATTCACTCATAAATAAATGTGATTAGAAACGACATCGGCGATCGAGTCTTTTGGGCTTTGGCCTGTGCAGTGGGAAATCAACAGAGGGAAGTGTTTATAAAGTGTTTATAAAGTTGTTTTATGACGTTTCCAGACACTAATGAGTGAACCAGGCAGAGCGTTTTGTTTGTTAGACTCGTGGCTGTTGTAAGATGGGTTAAAGTGGTGTTAAGCTTCTTCAATGTGCAGAACTTGCCCCCATCACTACACTAGTTCGTTGCCTTGACAGCCTCACTGCCACAGTGAGATCTCCACTGAGGAAACACTGATCTGTGCCATTTTTTTTTTTTGGCTTCTGACAGAATTCGAACACCTCTAGCAACGGACTTTAGCTTCAAATGTGCCAGAGTTCCCCTTTAACCCCCAGTGTCTGCGTACACCGGTGTGTGAATGTGTGAATGGGTGAGTGTTTCCTCCATGTAAAGCGCTCCGAGTGCCTTGACGGCTTTCATAATCTAAAAGCGTTATATAAAAATGTGACCGTGATCAAGTGTGTCCTTTTCAATAAACTGGCCTAAGTCACGCTCTTGACACAGAACAAAAGATTATCTGCAAATATCTCATGATTCATTCATTTGAAGAGGCTGACATTTGTACCAGAGGTGATGGTCTCAGAGCTCGGATTTATGCAAAAAAAAAAAAAAAAAAAGCTCATTTTCACAAAGAAATTACTTGGGGCGCTATTTTAGGACATAGATTTGAAAGTACAATTGAAGCCAAATATTATTGTAAATTAGACTCAGTACTTTGCATGTGTGTATATATATATAGACTCTATATAGACTAATAGACATATAGATTTATATAGTTTGTCTTCAGATTTCATTAGGCTCAGTCTGTTCTGTATCTGATATGCAAACGTTAACCGTCACTGTAACTTTAACTCATTACTTCACATTATATAGAGTTATATATACATTTATAGATGTGTATATATAGACTGATCTTTAATTTTCATTAGGCCCAGTCTGTTCTCTCATTGTATCTGAGTAATAACTGTTATCGTGAATCTAGCTCATTACATGATATAGATTTATATCATATCTAGAATTTTATTTAATTTTATAATCCTTATCTTTATAGAGTTTGTCTATTTTTAAGTAATTCTGTACTTCTATTGCTGCTACTGTTTTCTTGCTGTTCTCTTAACTCTGCGTAGCAACATTGAAATTTCCCCATTGTGGGACAAATAAAGGATATCCTATCTGAAATGTAACTCATTATTTTATATATAGATATAACGTTATATATAGACTTAGTCGCATAGATGTGTCTATATATATATATACAGCATATACACTGCTCGTCAGCAGGTCCAGTCTGTTCTCACTGTATCTATCTACCTATCCACATACATACATACCTACATACATACATACATATATACATATATACATACATACATGCATGCATACATACATACATACATAATACCCAGTCTGTTCTCACTGTATCTGAGGTGTGAGCTCTAACTGTTATTGTAATTCTAACTCATTACTTTACATGATATAGAGTTATATAAAGACTTATAGACGTATACACGTGTATATGTAGATCTATCTACCTACATACATACAGACATACATACATACATACAGACATACATACAGACATACATACATACATACCTAGTTATGCATATACTTGTAGATAGGGCTGAAACGATTCATCGAGTTAATCGATTAAATCGATTAGAAAAATGCATCGATTATTATTTTTTGCCTCGATGCTTCGTTTTATTTTCATACGCTCGGCGATGGCCGGAACCTTTTGTGGTCGAGATAAAGTTTCCGCACGACCACTGCACTTCACTGTACACACAACAGCGCGGCGCCCATGGATGTGTAATAAGAGCAGAACCTCCTCCTCATCTCCCGTACGCCGCGCACTCTGCGCGTGGATTGTGTCTTGTCGCGTACACTCCGTGGACCGCGCTTCCTCCTGTGCCTCTAAACCAGAACTCACACCAGGACTAAACCAGGTCTAAACCAGATCTAAAACCAGGACTAAACCAGGTCTAAAACCAAACAAGAAGTTGCAGGAGTTGGTTGCTACATTTATGTAGTTTTAAAAATCATGACAATATCGAGTAATCCAAAGTATTCAGATTACGTTACTCACTTTAAGTAATTTAATTGATTATGTCACAAACTACATTTTGGGGAATGTAATCTGTAATCTGTAGGGGATTACATTTTAAAAGTCACCTTCTCCACACTGATGCTACAACATCTAAACAGAACCGTACATTACATCAAGTGGAAAAGAAACCGTGAGGTGAGTCGACCTTAGTCCAGCGATAATTACGTTTTTCATGTCCAAAACACGTGTATCTGTCAGTGCAGGTGGTGTGGACTTAACATGTGCAAAGTAGACACGACAATAACAAACAATTACTCGATTATTCAAACAAAATAATCGACAGAATAATCGGTTACTGTAATAATCGATAGCTGCAGCCCTACTTGTAGATGTATAATTGTACTATATATAGACTGTTCTTCAGGTTTAATTAGCCCCGGTCTGTTCTCACTGTATCTGAGGTGTGAAAAATAACTGTTATTTTCATTCAAACTCATTACTTTACATGATATGGAGTTACACATAGAGTTATAGACGTATAGATGTGTATAGTTTGTCTTCAGATGTCATTAGGCCCAGTCTGTTCTGCATCAGAGGTGCGAATAATAACTGTTATTGTGAATTTAACTCATTACTTTACATGATACAGAGTTACATATAGACTTACACCTATAAATGTCTGTATGTATAGACTGTTAACATGATATAGAGTTATGCATAGACTTGTAGACGTATAAATGTACTATATATAGACTGTTCTTCAGGTTCCATTAGCCCCGGTCTGTTGTGTCTTTGCATCTCATTTGTGTCTAATTACTTTACATGACACAGAGTTAAATATAGCCTCATAAATGTACAGATGTATATAGTTTGTCTTCAGGTTTCATTAGGCCCGGTCTGTTCTGTGTGAGCGATCACTGTTATTGTGAATTCCACTCATTACTTTGCGTGATATGGAGTTATACATGGATTTATAGACGTATACATGTATATATGTGGACCGCTCTTCAGATTTCATTCACCCTGGTCTGTTTTCACTGTAGCTGACGAGTCACTGATAATTAATATAACTCATTACTTTACATCAGGGTCGTTTGGTACGGGCCCAGACAGAAAGAATGAATAACTCACATTTTTCCCCGTTTTATGTATTACCCGAGTCTGAACATTGTTTTATTTGGAAAAATGACCGAATTTTCTTCCGTTCCATCCGTCTGTGACTTACTCTTGACTCGTATCCAGATACTCATCCATCCAAAACCTTTATTATTATTATATTTACAAAATGCCACAGTTTACCACAGTTTTTGTGCTGATCGCATCATTTTATTTTCTCGTATTTATCCGCGGCACCTTAAAGTCTCCGTGAAAATACTGTCTGACATTAAACCGGGTTATGGCACAAAAAAGGTCGGGGGCCGCTGCTTTACTCGACTTATACATAGACTTATAGACGTATAGATGTGTATTTATATATAATCTGCTCTTTAGATTTCATTAGTCCCAGTCTGTTTTCGCTATTTGAGATGTGATTAATAACTGTTATTGTAAATTTAACTCATTACTTCACATGATATAGAGTTATAAATAGGTTTAGACATATAGATGTGTGTATATGTGTCAATGACGTATAAGGATTTTCAACCATTTTAAAATATAAAAAAAAAAGTTTCTATTGAACTTTTTCAAATATTTACAGTGTCAAGTGCATAAATCTGTGTTTAAAATTCATATGAAGGATTTTTAGTGTAAAATGTCATGTGGTGCGATGGAAAATAACCTTAAAATAGTTTTATTTACTAAAACACGGTTGGGATATTAATCTAAGTTGTGAGTAATATGAAGTGTATAGAAACAAACTGTTGCGTTTCTTTAGATTTTTAATGCATGTTGATATTTTCTTTTGCTCCAATATGACAGTCGCCTGCTTGTGTTTAATGAACAAACTACTGCCCTGGAAAATGCATCAAAAGAAGAAAAATGCCTAAAGAACCGTTCACCCAAGTCGACTTTGTCTGTTATTAAACTCCAGCCGTAGAATTCCTGCTGTTATTAGTCGCACCACATGATGCACGGTCGCACCACATGACATTTTAACACTTTAAGTACAAAAAACATGCAGAATAACTAAAAAAAAAGATTTGGTTCCATGGAGGTCAGAGGTGCTACAGAAATGTGAATTATTATGAAATTTGAACCTTTTAACTGAGGAAACTGCAGCTGGACAGAAAATTTAGGCGTCACACGTCATTGTGCCATATGGTGTTTTAATGGTGTCATCTACTGTTCCCCAAGTCATTTTTTGGCCATTTTAAAAGATTCACTGAGTAATTTGTCCATCACTTTTTTGTCTGCATGAAGATGTGCCCAGAATGCCCAGTGTTTGAAACTTTCTCTGTATATGTTGGTTTAAGGTGCCATCAAAAATAACATTGTAAACTGCAACTAGTTTTACATTTGTTTACCGGTTTTATGCTTAATATTGTCGTCTTATCCACATGAAACAAACCACTGAAGATGTGTTAAAGGTGCATTGCGTAACTTTTCCGGCGAAGGGATTTCTGAAAGAAATGATTTGGTTTCATGGAGGTCAGAGGTGCTACAGAAATGTGAATTATTATGAAATTTGAACATTTTTAAGTGAGGAAATTGCAACTGGACAGAAAATGTAGGCGTCGCGTCATTAACCATATCTCGACTGCTCATTTCATTAGGCCCGGTCTGTTCTGTTGTTTCTGGGGAGTGAGCGATGTCCTCGTGGATAATCTCACGGAGGCGTGGTGGTTTTACGTCCTCCGGAGCAGACAGAGCGTCGTTTCACACCGACTCGACGCTGCTCCTTCACTCGGCCTCGCTCGCATTACGCTTTTATGGGGGGACATTTTCAAGCTTCATTTAGGACTCTGCTCTGTATCAATTACACTAATCTGCGGACGAGTCTCTCAGAACGCCACGGCGGCTCTCGACAAGTAACAGCACATTGTGTCTAATGCTTTCACACGCGCTTAAACGGCGGCGAGGGTAGTTATGTTCCCATTTTATCCCCCTGATTAAAGCAGAATGTGCCTTGGCCCAGTACAGATGTATTGTATAACCAGCTCTCGAGATCAAAATAAGTCCACATTTTATTTGATTTTACTGGTTTTATTGTTTTAGGATTGGTACACTCAATTTTTTGTTAATTTACCTTTGTGTTGTCTCCATTTTATGATCTTTGGACACTGGTTTGTTTGTAAAATGTGCTATATAAATATTTTAGATGCATTAGTTTGGATGGATCTATTGTCTGGTGATCAGGAAGTGCTTGTTAACATGCTAGCTTTTGTCTCTGAAAGTTAGTAAAAGCTCTTGTAAACTCATTGCAGTGAATGATTAGAATAAGTAAAGAAAAACTTTGGACCACTTCTTGAATGAATTAGTTCTGTTTGTCGCATTTTAAAGATGGTAAAATGTTCCGCAGTATGGCATTAAGCTCATAGATAAGGCGGCAACATCAGGCCAAGTTACAGGTCGGATCTGGGGAGAGGCGAACCCGCTCGCTGCTCACCCACTGTAACAACACTTTTTTTTCCCCAAGTTGTTCTTCAAAGCTGCACTGTGTAACTTTCCAGTTGGAGGTCCATCACCTGCTTGTTTCCATGGAGACCGCATTGCTCGGCCTGGAAAGTCCCACAGTATGACTTTAAACACCTCTACCTTACGTTTATTTAGTTTCAGGTGGGTTCATAGCTCAAAAATACCAAGAAAAACAGGCGTTCTGACTTTGAGCGGTGTCGCCTCTCCACAGACCTGACCTTGGCCTGGTTTGGTCTCCATGAAGATAGAAAAATTGAATGCCATACTTGCCACATTTACATGAGAGCTTTAATTCTGAATAAAAATGAATTCTGCTTTAAAAAGTCCATGTAAACACTTATTTCCTAGTGAAAATGATTATTCAGAATTAAACTTAATTCTGAAGTAAGTGGGTTTATTCCAATTTTAAAGCCGAATGAATTTCTTCCTGGATCATGTAAACGTTTCTTCTTCTTCAAAATAATCCCGGTGGTTGGTGCTCGTTGGCTCGTCCTTCGATCCGGCTCCTCCAGTCGTCTCTTGGGACTTTCCTCCACGTCTCTTTGGATTTGTGAGCGGGATGTGGGAGTGGGCTGAGGTGTGGCAGCCTCAGACTCAGTTTGTCTTCTTCCTCCTTCTCCCACACTCTTCCCTTCTCCTCCTCAGCTCACAGACGTAAAGCGTGAGGAGAGAATTCTCCAGCTGCTGCTTCATTATCATCGGAACGACCGCGGGAAAAGTTTGGATCGAGTTTGTGTCGGCGGCGAAACGACAAACCGAGATGACAGAAAAGCCGGGAGCAGCTGAAGTGTGGGTTTTCTTCCCAAAGACGGAAATACGTTTGTGTCGCTGTCCAATCAGAACCTTCCCCACACCCAGACGCTGAGCGGGATTAAATAAAGACGATTTAACGTGTTTTCCATGGAAACCTCAATTCAGAATTATTATTTCCAAGTAAACTCAAAGGAGAATATTTTAACTATTTAATTCAGAACAAAGACATCACACTTCCAGGGAGAAAAGCATTTGACAGACCCTCCCCCAGAAAAGTTACACAATGCACCTTGAAAAAGACTTGTAATGGAATAAACGAAAGGTAGAAACATTTAAACCCACACTGTGAAACATTCCAGACAGAGTAATAGCATTTCCACAGAGACCATTTTTTAATGAACATTTTCCAGTTAAAAATGAAACAAAAGGCCAGGTCTATTAGTGAATACACGGCACCTTCAAGGATCAAATCTCCTAAATCCAAAACGAGGACACACACCACTTAACTTTGTCTGAACATTTGGGACAGAAGCATTGTCTGAAGTTGACGTTTTTCCTCCGATTCTTTGCCACCAGAACTATTAATGTACTAAATTTAGATTCCAGACGCCCCGCAGGCCGTTCATATCCCAGGAAACGGACTCCAGGGGCAGAGGGAGGTTCGGCGTCTTGCTCAAGGACACGTCAGCAGCATGAAGGAGATGCGGATTAAACTTTCTGTGTGGAGTCTGCGTGCCCCTTCCCCCAGCTTCAGGAGAGAGACTGGAGATGGTAAAAAAAAATCATTTGTGCATTATTCAATTTGACTCTTCATCAGTAGCAAAATGACATCATAAATTTAAAACGTTTTGTGTGTAAAATGGACAAAATGTCGCATGTTTGGCCAATGTTATTTCTTCATTTAATTAGATGACGCATTAAAGACAAAAAAAAAATAGACGTTGGGGATTTTATTTTGCGTTAAACTTGATTGAAAATT
>CM060674.1:28991170-28998670 GCA_030686955.1 Odontamblyopus rebecca
TGGTATAGTCCTGGTTTTGTCCTGGTATAGTCCTGGTTTTGTCCTTGTTTCGTTCTGGTTTATTCCACATGTGGTCCTGGTCTAGTCCTGGTATAGTCCTGGTTTATTCCGGATGTGGTCCTGGTTTAGTCCTGGTTTTTTCCAGATGTGGTCCTGGTATAGTCCTGGTTTATTCCAGATGTGGTCCTGGTTTTGTCCTGGTTTATTCCAGATGTGGTCCTGGTCTAGTCCTGGTTTATTCCAGATGTGGTCCCGGTCTAGTCCTGGTTTCATCCTGGTTTATTCCAGATGTGGTCCAGGTGTAGTCCTGGATTTATCCTGGTCTCCAGGAAATTAATGTAAGCCAATGTAATGTCCCCAAGAAGCACAGACACACAACATGTGGTGTGTGTGTGTGTGTGTGGGTGTGTGTGTGGGTGTGTGTGAGTGTGGGGGTGGGGGTGTGGGTGTGGGTGTGTGTCTTTTACGATGTTTGTGCATCTCATAAACCTTATGGGTTTGGTTTATTTCCTCTGACTGCTTTATGTAACCTACTCTGATGTCTGTAGCACTGTTGTCTTATACGTATCAGTTCAGGGCATCCTGCTCTCGTTGTACCCAGAGCATATCTCTTTTGTATGATGCTTTTTTAATCAAGTTCCCTTCCGTTCTCCCACTTGTGTGAGGTCCAGATTCTGGTTTTTGACTTGTTTCTGCTGATGCTGATCTAGATGAGTGTCTATCTTATTTCAATATGGATTAAGTCATTTCCTGTGGACCTCTTCACTCATGTATTAATCTTGTATCTTTGTGTTTGATGATTGTTTAAGACTTTGAAGAGTATGTGTTACAGTGCTTTAGAGCAGGGACAGACGACTCTGAGGGAGAGCGTTAGTGTTTTTCTGTGATTGTGCTGCACAGTTGCTTTTGAATAAATTCAGATTCCTTGATTCAAGACAACTCTCTAGTTTCTATTTTGCTCAGCTTTAGAAAATCCACCACACCGGTCATTTGGTTCAACATTTACTGTCATTAGGGATGTAACAATATCTGAATCTCTCTGTACCATATTTTCACCATATACATCTCACCGTACCAGATTTACTGCAATATAAAACTGTGAATATGCTACTTTTTCCTCTAAAAATGCCTTCACGGCGGAGAAGCACCTGCTCTACCGTCCCACATCCCTACACCTGCACACCGACACACAGCTATTTCACGGTTATGAGTTTTACCCTGTTTGTGTTCGGAGATTTTAATCTTTCTTGTGCAAAATAGGAGCGCCAGATACCTGTAAAATACAAATAAATGTCAAAAATTACAAAGGCGGTCTCGATTTGGTCTTAATGGGCCATGTTCTTGGTCCCGGCCTTTAAAAGTCTCAGTCTCGAGCCTCAGAGGTCTTGGTCTTGTCCTGGTCTTCGGACCCTGTGGTCTCGGAAAGGTCTTGGCCTCGATTGGTGCGATCGTGACTACAACACTACCTCATGGTACGATATTTATTGCCATATTTTGTTTATTTGTTGTTTGTGGAGGCTCACAAAACTGTGAATATGCTACTTTTTTCCTCTAAAAATTACTTCACAAGACTTAATCCAAAGAATGAAGACGTAAAAGTGCTTAGAACAGTTATTTCTTCATGCCGTCTGCACTGAAACGGAGCAAAGGATCATGGATGATGTAGTTCCCTCTGTTTTTTTTTTTTTTTAGCTATTTCTGCATCAGAACTATTCATTTAAGTAAAGAGACTTGGGATTCGATATATTGTGATGGTCCACGATATTATTGTGAGACCTTTGACGATACGATATCACCAGATTTCAGTTATTGTTACATCCCGACCAAAAATTAAGCTTTATGTTATAATTAGTCTCCAGGAAATGTAAGTCAGTGTAATGTCCCTTGTGTGTGTGTGTGTGTGTTCCCAGTGCTGAACTAAATATATTCTCTGGTTTAAATTAGCGATCTCTTTCTCAGTGCCCTTTTAATCTAACATCGGGCGAACCCCTTCCGTCGCTAACTAAATTTCTAATGTTAAAAATATCTCTTTTCTTTACTCTCCCGGTCGGTGCTCTCCCCGCTCTCCCTGCAGATCTAGATTTTCGAAATGAGTTCCTTTATGTTCATTTCTGCTGCTCATAAATCACACAGACTCCCACTCGGCGAAGAGGGCCCCAGAGTGCGCCACTACAAATGCAAAACCAATACATTTCCACAGTTTATTTTTTTATTTTTAGGGATCCGAATTTGCGCGAAGATGCGGGAAAATCAGAGAGACGGAAATTCCCTCGGAGTAATGAATGTTTAATTTGGACGCGGCGCATTTAGACGAGCGCAGACAAAGCGGGCTAATGTTGTTAAGGTTGTATTTAGCGCGTTCTGCCAGGTCTCCGCGGAGATCCTTGTTTATCCAGCTAGAGGGATTTCCGGGTTCAAAAATGAATTTTATCGGCGAGCTGTCAATATGAAACCTTTCTATTATACAGTAGTTTACCTCCAGTGATCTCTGTAGACTCCATCAACAGTCAATCAAAGGCGGTTTATGCATCGCCCCGATTCGCTATTCCTTCTTCCCTCCGCCAACACGATTTGAAGGCCCCACACGGGAGACGAGCATCGCGGGCAGGAACGCATTAAGGATTCATGTAAGGCTGCACTTCCTGATCGTGGAGGGGGCTCGTTCTGCCGGCGTCAGTCAATCAGAGGAGGCGCAGCGATGGGGAGGTGCGGAGGAGCGCCGACGCCGACCATCTGTCCAATTACGGCGGGCGCGTGCTACAATCAAGGCGATTAGAGCGACGGACGGATACTCGGGGTCCGCGCATGACCGGCATGAAGAGGAGAGGAGGGCGAGGAGAAAGAGGAAAAGGAGAAGTAAAGGAAGGAGGAGAAAAAGGAAGCGGAGGAGGAGGAGAAGAAGGAAAAAGGTGTAAAGGAGAAGAAGAAGGAGGAGAAGAATGAAGAGAAGAAGAAGGAGGAAGAGAATCGGGAGAAGCAGCAGGAGAAGAATGAGGAAGAGGGGAAGGGAAGGAGGAGGAGAAAGAAGAAAAGGAAAGAAAAGCGAAGGTGCAGGAGATGGAGAAGCAGGAGGAGAAGGCAGAAGAGGAGAAGAAGCAGGAGGAGGAGAAGAAGGAAGAGGAGGAGCTAGAAAAGGAGAAGAAGGAAGAGACGAAGGAGGAGGTGGAGGAGAAAGAGAATCAGAAAAAGCAGCAGGAGAAGAATGAGGAAGAGGAGAAGGAGAAAAAGTAGGAAGAGGGGGAGGAGAAGAAGGAGGAAAAGGAAAGAAAAGAGAAGGAGGGGAAGAAAAGGAAGAGGAGGAGGAGAAGAAGAAGGAGGAGTAAGAGAAGTAAAAGGAGAAGGAGAAGAAAAAGAGGAGGAGAAGAAGGATGAGAAGAAGGAAGAGGGGGAGAAGAAGGAGGAGGAAGAGGAGAAGGAGAAGAAGGAAAAGGAGAAGAAGCAGCAGAAGGAGTAGGAGAAGACAGAGGAGAAGGAGAAGAATGAGGAGGAGGAGGGGAAGAAAAAAGGAAGAGGAGGAGGAAAAGAACAAGGAGAAAGAAGGAGAGCTACCTTTCCAAAAACAAAATGCCAAAGAGCGACTTCTTTTAGCCGTCACAAGAACCTGAGCACAGAAAAGCCTTAGATGCAAAACAGTTTGAGTAAATACGTATAAAATATAAAACTTTTTCCATTTATTAGTGAGCACATTTAGGCACCAAAATGAATTACAGCATAAAAACAAATCTAGTCAAGGTAAGACGAATTGAATTAAGAAAGTTTTGACATAATTTGAGCAAATTTCACTTGACAAGTAAAATGATCTGCCAGAGTTTTTGTGCTTATAATATGAAAATGCATCTTGCTACACTTTTTGCACTTAAAATATGAAAAACAAAATCGAATGTTGCTTGAATTAAGAAAAAAAAAAAACTTATTCCACTGGCAGATGTTACGTGTCAAGTTGAATTTACACAAATAAAGTCAAATGTTCCTAATTAAAGTCATTTTAACTTATCTAGGTAGTGTTTTTCCCCAGTAGTTCATTAAATTTGAGTCGTTCAGCACAATATGTACAATTCAGAAATCATTTGGTGAGCTACCTGGAAGTGGGTGGAGATCTGCCAGAAGTTACAGGTTGGACACCCGTGTTTTAATACAATCTGACCATAAAGACCCGACTCGTGATCAGATCCTTGAGCTTAAAGGGATAGTTCAGGTTTTTTGACATGAATCTGTACGTCCCCGTCAGCAGTGTCGCATCAACACTGACTTACCTCCCGACAGCATCCGGTGGGTCGAGTTCTTCCCCGGTTTCGGTGCTGACGAAAGTGTCCGGCAAGTTGGCTGGGGTCACGAAAATGAAGCGTTTTTCTGACCAAAACAATATATGTTCAAAAGAGTGACACATTTGCCTCACAAAACGGTGAACTGCGAAAAAGTCAGACCTCATAGTCGCTTGGTACTATTTTCTCTCCGGTCGTATCACTGCGCTGCCACCAGGTGACGACGCGCACGAATCCAACACTTTTTTTCAGTAGTTCGGCAGAGTTTACGTTCGGCAGTGTCAGGGCCTTGACAGCCAAGACGTGAGAGTGCTAACATGAGAGCTAGAGCGATAAGTATGTAAGCGATCTGAGCACGTAAACACTGCCGAAGTACTGAAAAAGTGTTGGATTCGTCTTCGTCGATTGGCTTCATCTGGTTCCATAGACTGGCAGCAGGGTGCAGTGATACGACCGGAGAGAAAATAGTACCAAGCAATTATGAGGTCTGACTTTTTCATGGACAACCGTTTTGTGGCTCAAACGTATCACTCTTTTGAACACACATTGTTTTGAGAAGAAAAACGCTTTATTTTCATGACTCCAGCCAACTTGTCGGACACTTTCGTCAGCGCCAAAACTGGGGAAGAACTCGGCTCACCGGACGCCGTCGGGAGGTAAGTCAGTGTTGATGCGACACTGCTGACAGAGACGTACAGATTCATGTCAAAAAACCCAAACTATCCCTTTAAACAAGTCTCTCACACTTAAAATTTCTGCCACAAGCACGTAGCAGTTTTTGAGCAAGTCACTCTCACCTTTTTGTCGAAAATCAAACTCCTAAACAGGACCCTGGACGCTCGTGTTCATCACAGACTCATGAAAATGTGCTCTTTAAATCCATTTTGTAGATTTTTGGGAGCTGCGGCAACTCAATATTTTCCCCCCAGTATCAATAAAGAATTCTGATTTGCTTTAGAAAAATAAACATGTTTTTTTCCTTAGATTTTTTTTTTTATGTTTGATTTTTTTTAAAAATGTTTTTAGTGCACTGAAAAAGTCAAACGAACAGGCGTTTTTCCTCTGAGCGGACTTGTATCTCCACAAACCTGACTCGTATTTGGCCTGGAGACGGGCTTACTCCTGTTAGTTTCCTTTATAATCTTCCACAATATGGCCTAAAGCTTGTCTATCTCCATGTAGAATGTTCGTCATTGTGGTTTTAACATTTTATTTCCACAGAATCATGCAGGTGATGTTCCACCCGCAGAAGGTTATATGACCTTCCGCTGACAGGAAAGATATTGAACTTGGTGTGAACTTCCATGGACGACGACAGGGCTGCCCTTTAGCACCACTTCTCTTCATTGTCTTTAGAAACTGAATTTTGGTGGGTGTGAATTAGAATTTGAGTCTGAGATGAATCTGAGATGTTCTGTGAGGCCGGTCCAGGGTTTGAAGCTGAGATTGGTTCATCCATGAGGAGCTTAATCCAGAGTTCTGTGTTCAAGGCTTCAGAGGTCCAGTTTATTGATTTTTTTTCTTACTCTTTTTTTTTTTGCATCAACATTGCTCTTTACAATGCACCTTAGTGTTTTTAAGTTTAGTACTATATCACAAAAATCTGCCCAAAAATCTCAATCAAAAAGTCTTCTTTTAAAGGGCTGATATCGTGCTGTTTTCTGATTTATGTTCTAATGTTGTTTCCTCATTGTAAGTCAAACATAAAACACACACCGAAGTTCTTGTAGAGTTGCAAATGCAAGAAACAGCAACATAAAAGTCATGTGCTGTGGTCCAAAGAAAGAAAACAATATCTGAAGAAGGATTTTGTGCCAAAGCGTAATTTAAAAAAAAGCTTTTGGACATGGGCCATCTGAGTGTGCTTTGCATTTTTCACTTTTATGTTTACTCATCACAAACAAACCTGCAGTTGTGTTCTGTTTCACTCACACGTTTACCACACAAATCCTGCATACTTAGGCTGAGTTCTTCTCTCAAACTGAAAATCACCTTGTGACAGAAGAGCTCCACTGTGTTTTTACACTCGATACGCCTCCATTAGAATCATCTGGATAAATAGGCTCTATTCACGCTCATGCCGGACGTACATCGTGTGAATTTTGGCCCCTTTTGAGATGATTTTTCACTCGTGCAACTGTTTTTGGGATCGAGTTTTGGCTTACCCATGTCAGAATCAGAATCAGAATCAGAATTACTTTTATTCATCCCCGAAGGGAAATTTTCTTGGTTACAGATGCAACCGACCAAGAGCATGTACATCAACAAGTTACAAAATAAGCTAAATACAATAAGATAAAAGATAAAAATAGCTCTCTCTGGGAAATTATTTACATCATTGACCTATTTATGACTATATACATGTGTGAGCAGGGAATAGGATGAAAAGGACTGAGTAGTATGTGAGTTAAAGTGAGTTAAAGTGCAGCGTTCAACAGTTTGATGGCGACAGGCAGGAAAGATTTCCTGTGTCTCTCAGTGGAGCAGCGCGGCAGTGTCGTGCTTCGTGTAGTAAACATGAGGTAATGAGAACCGATAAATACCTCACGACCAGGTCCCGATCGACAATTATAAGTCGCAAGAATATCAAACCTGTTTGACATCCAGTCGCCTCTCGTCAGGGTTTCACTGTTGATGTCGTTTGTACCGTGTGAGAACGTGAATCGAGAGCTGTGAAGTTTAAACCCTGAGATTTGGTCATCCAGTTTGAGCTGGAGCTGAGTGAAATGATCGAAAATATCGCAGTGTTCACCCGGCATTATGTCACAAACCAGGAAGACGTTGGGAGAGATGCAATTCCGAATTACTGTGGGTGGCACTTTCGATCTTACTAGTTTATTCGCAGTAGTTGCACCTGTTAGTACTGCAAATAGACCAGAAGTACAGCCCACTGGAAGTCATGAATGCATCTTTCCGAACATCTTCCTGGTTTGTGACGTCACGTGAATAGAGCCTATTCAGCCCTGGAATTTCCAATCTCTACTCAACTACCACAGTATGTTGAGCTTTGGAGATGTGCACAGACTAATGATAAAGAGTTACTCAAACATGAATGAAACAAAACACAACTCCAGGTCTGTTTTTGAGGAGGTAACGGCGTTAAAACACGACTTAAACCTCACGAGAGTCAATTCTGTGTAATATAAAACGGTTAAACTCGTGTGTAAAGCGTGAGGAGTCTCTTCACCTCCGCTCCGACTCGCGCTCCCACAAACGCTGCTCCGGAGAAGCGATGTGA
>CM060674.1:29603670-29791170 GCA_030686955.1 Odontamblyopus rebecca
AACAGTTTCTTCCTGTCTCTGTGTTTACAATAAAATATAATCAAACAGAGCATATAAACCACCCAAAAGATTCCCAGACAGAAGATTAGTTCCCAAAAAGCATCAAGGACGAGTCAGACACACGGCTGCGTCATTACAAGTCAAAATAACATGGAAGAAAGTGGAATTCAACAAAGATGGAGACACAATATTAAAGGAGAGAGATTCTGTCTGCTGTAGTTTGAAAGTCCTGAAGCGAACCCTCCGTTATGACTATAAATCATGATTAACTTATGAACTAATTATGGACTTTACACGACTTATATAAGTGCTACATAAAGATTTTCATAACACTCGGCAAAGTAATTATTATCCAGTTATTTTTCTTGTGTTAACAGCAGTGAGAGGTGTGTTCACATGTGGAGGCACTTCGTTAGATTCGAGTTACTTGAGGCAGACGGGGACGGAGTTTTTTCCACAGTTACACTTAACGTTCACATTCTGCCCATTTATTTCAAAGAGGGAGAAACAGTGTCGATATTTCCAGTTTGAAAACGACTCTTTCGAATGTCTCTGGCTCGTCGTTGTCACATTCTTGTGGAGATTATCTCATTTATCTTGAAGTGTGCAGGAAAGAAACAACCAGGCAGCGTGTTTGGCTGTGGGCAGCATGAAGCCCGACGACGCCTCATTCAAGTGTAACGGGTCACTTTGCTTTTCCGGTAACGGTAACGGCGTCGTAACAATGGGAGTGTAATCAGTTAGATCGCTCCATTACCGAAAACACAAGCGGCTGTCACACCTCGACGATTTAGCCCGAGCACTGCCGACGAATGAAAAAATTTGGCAAATTCGCTGTCGTACGTCCGATAAGTTATGGGCGAGTTTTGTGTAAGTTATGAGCACGCAGAAGCGCGCTGAAACACGCTGAAGCACGCTGAAACACGCTGAAACACGCAGAAGCACGCTGAAACACGCTGAAACACGCTGAAACACGCTGAAACACGCTGAAACACGCTGAAACACGCTGAAACACGCTGAAACACGCTGAAACACGCTGAAACACGCTGAAACACGCTGAAACACGCTGAAACACGCTGAAACACGCTGAAACACGCTGAAACACGCAGAAGCACGCTGAAACACGCTGAAGCACGCTGAAACACGCTGAAGCACGCTGAAGCACGCTGAAACACGCTGAAACACGCTGAAACACGCTGAAACACGCTGAAACACGCTGAAACACGCTGAAACATGGTGAAACACGCTGAAACATGGTGAAACACGCTGAAACACGCTGAAACACGCTGAAACATGGTGAAACACGCTGAAACACGCTGAAACACGCTGAAACACGCTGAAACACGCTGAAACACGCTGAAACACGCTGAAGCACGCTGAAACACGCTGAAGCACGCTGAAACACGCTGAAGCACGCTGAAGCACGCTGAAACACGCTGAAACACGCTGAAACACGCTGAAACACGCAGAAGCACGCTGAAACACGCTGAAGCACGCTGAAGCACGCTGAAACACGCTGAAACACGCTGAAGCACGCTGAAACACGCTGAAACACGCTGAAACACGCTGAAGCACGCTGAAGCACGCTGAAGCACGCTGAAGCACGCTGAAACACGCTGAAACACGCTGAAACACGCTGAAGCACGCTGAAACACGCTGAAACACGCTGAAACACGCTGAAGCACGCTGAAGCACGCTGAAACACGCTGAAGCACGCTGAAACACGCTGAAACACGCTGAAGCACGCTGAAGCACGCTGAAACACGCTGAAGCACGCTGAAACACGCTGAAACACGCTGAAACACGCTGAAGCACGCTGAAACACGCTGAAGCACGCTGAAGCACGCTGAAACACGCTGAAGCACGCTGAAGCACGCTGAAGCACGCTGAAACACGCTGAAGCACGTTGAAGCACGCTGAAACACGCTGAAACACGCTCAAATCAAAGTTCATTTTCCTGCGTGCAGCTTGTATGTGAAAAACAAACCCCAGTATCATTTCTTAATACAGATTACACAATGTAAAAGGATAATTCATAATAACCACAGTACCAACCCACCTGTTGATCGATCTGCTGCATTCAGCACCATAGACAGCGAGAGGCGTAAAATATGATGTGTCGGAATAGCGTTAGTTGGTATAAATTAGCTGTAAATTATTAACTCAAATCAATCAGGAGTGCGCGGTACGCTCCGGTACGTTCCGGTACGCCGTGCACTCTGCGCGTGGATTGTGTCTTGTCGTGTACACTCCGTGGACCGCGCTTCCTCCTGTGCGCCTCTAAACCAGAACTCACACCAGGACTAAACCAGGTCTAAAGCAGGTCTAAACCAGGTCTAAACCAGGTCTAAACCAGGTCTAATCCAGGTCTAAAACCAAACAAGAATTTGCAGGAGTTGGTTGCTACATTTATGTAGTTTTAAAAATCATGACAATATCAAGTAATCCAAAGTATTCAGATTACGTTACTCACTTTAAGTAATTTAATTGATTACGTCACAAACTACATTTTGGGGAATGTAATCTGTAATCTGTAGGGGATTACATTTTAAAAGTCACCTTCTCAACACTGATGCTACAACATCTAAACAGAACCGTACATTACATCAAGTGGAAAAGAAACCGTGAGGTGAGTCGACCTTAGCCCAGTGATAATTACGTTTTTCATGTCCAAAACACGTGTATCTGTCAGTGCAGGTGGTGTGGACTTAACATGTGCAAAGTAGACACGACAATAACAAACGATTACTCGATTATTCGAACAAAATAATCGACAGAATAATCGATCACTGTAATAATCGATAGCTGCAGTTCTACTTGTGTTCGCTGCAAACCAAACACTGGTCGAAAACTTTACTTACTTCTTGTACTTGTGTAAATTGTACTGTAAAAGTGGGTAATGAAATGTTCCTCAGCGCGGCATTAAACATGTCTACCTCCTTCGTGACAAGCAGCAGGTCACAGTATGAATATGTGATTAGAAGTTGTGTTTTTTCAGTTTTTTCTTTTGTATTTTGCGGCAATGAAAACACAATTATTCTTATAGTTCAGATTTAAGATGAAATTTCACTTTTTTTCTCAGTTTGTTCAATTTGTAGGTTGAAAAATTTACTTCTAGGTTGGAAACACAGCATCACCCTCACAAATTTTGTAACTTTTACCAAGCAACTATGACGTACACTGGGCCAAAACTCCTCTAATGTACACAGAAAGTTTTATTTGACACATAAAAACACTAGAAAACGCCTTTATTTTGTTGAAATCGCATCTAAAGTGTCAGAAAAATGTGTTTATTTTGTGTAAATTGAGACATTTTTGTGACTTTCTGAACAGAATTCTCCTCAGAACTTCATACTTCCTGTGATTTTCCACATATTTTTCAACTTTTCTCCACAAATTGCTTCTTGATTTGCGTCAAACTCACTTATACACTTGAGATAATCATAGAAACAAAGTCATAAAAACCTCCACTTGAAATGTTTTGCAGTGCAGCTTTAATAAATGTTAATTATAAATATGTTTGTCCCTCAAATTTGTCGAAACTGAAGAAAAACAAACTGTTAATCTAAGTTTGCTCAAAGAAGACAAGGCCAGGTGGCTCTTTGGACCAAAAAACGTTCCACTTTTTGAGGCTAAAATGTGTTTTTTGGAAATCCGCAGTGTTTTAAGAAATATTCCTCTAATTTGGCCTTGAGGCTGTGGCCGGTGCAAACGGCCCTGACGACGGTGGCCTTTGATGGACAAACCAATTTTCAATTTGCCAGACTTCTGTAGCCGTGTTTGCACCAGTCTCACCTCTTATGATTTAGTATTTTTTCTGTTTATTTACTGTTTGGATTCTAATAAATTAGTAGGAAACGTTCTGGACAGTTTAGTTTTTCAGCTCATTGCACAATATTATTACTCAATATTAGTAGTAGTTATTTATAATAATAATAATAATAATAATAATAATAATAATAATAATAATAATAATTATTATTATTATTATTATTATTATTATTATTATTATTATTATGTTTATAAAAAACACAATATGGAATACATATTAGTAAAAAAAGGTCCCTTGTCTTTCACATCTGCAGAAGTGAGATGCTCGACCTCTTCATGGTGATTTTGGATGATTTTCATTTTTGTTTTTATTGTTGAAAAATGACCAGCTCATATTGCATGACCTGTTGTCAGATAATTTTTTTTATTTCCATCTATCCATCTTCTTCCACTTATCCGGGGCCGGGTCGCGGGGGCAGCAGTCTAAACAGGGGCTCCCAAGCTTCCCTCTCCACAGCCACTTCCTCCAGCTCCTCCAGACGGATCCTGAGGCGTTCCCAGGCCCAGAGACATAGTCCCTCCAGCGTGTCCTGGGTCTTCCCTGGGGCCTCCTACCGGTGGGACATGCCCGGAACACCTCCTGAGGGAGGCGTCCAGGAGGCATCCGGACCAGATGCCTGAGCCACCTCAGCTGGCTCCTCTCGACGTAGCAGTGACTCTACTCCGAGCTCCTCCCGTGTGACCGAGCTCCTCACCCTATCTCTAAGGGAGCGCCCGGCCACTCTGCGAAGGAAACTCTTTTCGGCCACTTTTATCCGCAATCTCGTTCTTTCGGCCATTACCCAGAGCTCCTGGTGCACCGATGGACCCCCTTGTGCTCGAACATGGTGTTCGTTATAGACAAACTGTGACTAGCACAGAAGTCCAATAACAGAACACCGCTCGGGTTCAGATCAGGGAGGCCGTTCCTCCCAATCACCCCTCTCCAAGTGTCACTGTCGTTGCCCACATGGGCGTTGAAGTCCCCCAGTAGAACAACGGAGTCCCCGGTTGGTGCACTGTCCAGTACCCCTCCCAGGGACTCCAAGAAGGCCGGGTACTCTGCACTGCTGTTCGTCCTGTAGGCCGACACCACAGTGAGAGACCTGTCCCCGACCTGAAGGCGCAGGGACGCGACCCTCTCATTCACTGGGGTGAACTCCAACATGCAGCGGCTGAGCTGTGGGGCAATAAGCCCACACCAGCTCGCCGCCGCTCCAACGCCAGAGAAATGGAGAGTCCAACCCCTCTCAAGGAGTTGGGTTCCAGAGCCCAAGCTGTGTGTGGAGGTGAGGCCGACTATATCTAGCCGGTAATGCTCGACCTCCTGCACAAGCTCAGGCTCCTTCCCCCCCAGCGAGGTGACATTCCATGTCCCCAGAGCTAGTCTCCATGTCCGGAGATCTGGTCGCCGAGGCCCCTGCCTTCGACTGCTGCCCAGATCTCTCTGCACCCAACCCCTATGGCTCCTCCCGCGCATGGTGGGTCCAGGGGAGGGCGGTCCCACGTCGCTCCTTCGGGCTGGGCCCGGCCAGGCCCCGTGGGGAAAGGCCCGGCCACCAGGTGCTCGCCCACGTGCACCCACCCCAGGCCTGGCTCTAGGGTGGGGCCCCGGTACCGCCATTCTGGGCGACGTCACTGGCCTTTTAATGTTAATCATCATTAGGGGCTTCTGAACCGCTCTTCGTCTGACCCGTCCCCCCGGACCTGTTTGCCTTGGGTGACCCGACCAGGGGCATAAAGCCCCCGACAACACAGCTCCTGGGATCATTCGGGCTCAAACCCCTCCACCACGTTAAGGAGGGGAATTTTTTTATTTATCATTTTTATATTTAATTAAATTATATTTTTGATCATTTCTATATTTAATTCAATTATATTTTCTTTGTATTTATTTTATTTTATTCAATTGTAATTAAGGTATTATTATTAGCAGTAGTAGTAGAAGGAGTAGGACTAGTCGTAGTAGTAGTATTAGTAGTAGCAGTAGTAGAAATAGTTTTTAATTTTTTAAATGTATTTGATTTAGTTTATTTATTCATTTTATTTTTATATTATTATTATTATCATCATCATTATTATTGTCATTATCATTATTGTCATTATTATTATTATTATTATTATTATAGAAGCCTTCAAATACAAAAAAGCCTTTTTTGCATTTGAAACCTCTTTTTTTGGATTTGAAACCATTTTTTGGATTTGAAACCATTTTTTTTGGATTTGAAACCATTTTTTGGATTTGAAACCATTTTTTTTGGATTTGAAACCTCTCTTTTTGGATTTGAAACCTCTTTTTTTGGATATGAAACCTCCTTTTTTTATCTGATTTGAATGTGGCCACAGACCTGCCTGTATTTCCCGTTTATCTCGTCCTCGGTTCGATGTTTGACCACAGAAAACCCGCCGTGGGCCGCGTCCCCTCGTGATTCACCACCGCCGCATTCGCACGGGTCGGATCTGTGGAGGTCGGAGGATATATGCTCCGAAAACCCGTCTCTCCGCAGGGTTTGGGTCCCGGTTTGACAAACGGCGGCGGTGCGTTCGGGAGCGGCGGGGAGTGTCTGAAGAGCACTAATTGGTGTTTTGGGTTTGTGCGCGTTTGAATGTGGCTGAAATGAGATTCTGGACGCCTTTTGTGCGTTTTAAATGAGTGTTTGGACACGGCCGGTTCACACACGTCGAATCATTTGAATGCCGCCTGCATCTTTACACGGCTCGTACAAAAGCCCCACAGTGAGAAAGGCCGAAGGTTTGTTGTTTTTCCGTCTCCACCCACAGAACAGGTTTTAAAGGTCGTACATTACACAAACGCACTCGTATAATGCTCAAAAACACACCCGGAGTCATGTTTCTGACAGACAATTTGTTTTTGTGGAGTAGTTTCCAAGTTAACAGCGAATGTTTACCTTTTGTTCAGTAAAAAGTATATAAAAAATAGTAATAAACTTCTGAATAAGTCCCAATAAAAAATAGCGAGAGTTTGGAAGACATAAATTATATAAATGTAAAACACAAATATCGTAGAATGTAAACACAGTAAATCACAAGTGAATTTCACATGTACGAGTCAAAATAAAACAGAAAAATAACTCCTAAGTACATACATGATGCATTTTGAGGATGGGGGTTTTGCATGGATGTCTACGGCGGGATTAGTGACAATCGCTGTATTTTTTTGCCCCATTCTCTTTCTACTTTTCTTTCTGGCGGCACGACGGCTGAGTGGCACTCATGACTCACAGCGAGAAGGTTGCGGGTTCGATCCCCGGGTCGCTCTGTGTTTCTGTGTGGAGTTTGCATGTTCTCCCCGTGTCTGGACGGGTTTCCTCCGGGCTCCGGTTTCCCCCATTAACCCAAAACATGCTGTAGTTATGAAAGTCGAGTGAGTGGTGGAGGTGGAGGGACCGTTGGCGCCGGTTTGGTTTGGCAGCCGCGCCTCCGTCAGTCTGTCCCAGGGCGGCTGTGGCTACAACAGTAGTTTACACCCCCGGGTCTGGAGTGAATGAAGATCTGTAAATATTGCTGTGTAAAGCGTCTTTGGGGACATGTGTCTGTGTAAAGTGCTATAGAAATAAAGTTAATTACCTTTCTCTTTCATCAGTGTTTCCCACACATAGACCATTATGTGGCGCTGCTGCAGATAGATTCAGCCCTTTTATTTTCCAATGTGATACTGATGTTCTCGCTCAAACGCAGAGACAGAGCGCACATACATGTCAGAGGAGCTGCACTTATAAAAACACCTTCACTATTTCGCGGCGATGGGAGGGGAAACCGTTCCTCTCTCACCTCCGTGGACGGGGTCGTGAGCGGAGCAGGTGTGCGCAAAGTGCGATACGCTGGCGGTGACCGAGCTCTGGGCTTTGCCCCATGTGCCGGAGCTCGGACACCGGTCCATTTGCTCGAGCTCATGCGCCGAACCTCCGGGCTCATCCCGACACTCAGAACCGCACGAAGCCCAGCGCGGTCCAGGGGCCTGGCCCAGACTGCCCCCTGGACCAGAATCAAGGGGGTCTCTTAAGATCGGACACTGGAGTTATTCTTCAGAATGTCTCGTAAAATGAGGTGTTCTGACACATGCACCAAACAGGCTCAGGCTGTTTCATTCTTTCATTTAGTCGCCTTGTTAACTCATGTGTAATTATCCATCCATTTTCTCCCGCTTAATCCGGCTGTGTGGCAGGAGCAGCAGTTCACCGCCCAGTCCTCTGTGCACCTGAGCCCTGTATGGACCCCTCTGAGCATTCGTGTTTGTCCGTTGGGAGCGTTTGTGTTTGTGCGTTGGGATCATTCGTGTTTGTCCGTTGGGATCGTTTGTGTTTGTGCGTTGGGATCATTCGTGTTTGTGCGTTGGGATCGTTTGTGTTTGTCCGTTGGGATCATTTGCGTTTGTCCGTTGTGATCATTCGTGTTTGTGCGTTGGGATCGTTTGTGTTTGTCCGTTGTGATCATTCGTGTTTGTGCGTTGGGATCGTTTGTGTTTGTCCGTTGTGATCATTCGTGTTTGTGCGTTGGGATCGTTTGTGTTTGTCCGTTGGGATCATTCGCGTTTGTCCGTTGGGATCATTCATGTTTGTGCGTTGGGAGCGTTTGTGTTTGTCCATTGGGAGCGTTTGTTTGTCCGTTGGGAGTGTTTGCGTTTGTGTGTTGGGATCATTCGTGTTTGTCCATTGGGAGCGTTTAGCGTTCCCGTTGATTGTCCGTCGCCGTGGAGCGCCGCTAAAGCGAACAGCCCCCGGAATCCTCCTCGTGTTTGTCTAAATCCAGATGAACACAAACGTCTTCGGACGAGGCGGTGCTGATGAACCCGGAGACGAGGGAAACGAACGCGAGGACGGAGCTGGAGGCGACTGGAGCGAGTCTGGGAATTATGACGGAATTATGATTATGGAACAAGGTGTACGAGAACATTTGTTTGAGTTAAAGTGTCGTTCCCAAACCGTTTTTATTATTTCCCATTTTCCCTCCGCACACGGACACATATTCATATTGTTTTGAGAATCATTTTTCCTTTTGTTCTAGTTTGATCCTTTTGCTTCAGCCTTGAGTCCTTTTTATTTCTCTCATAAAAGAACGTCCTTTACCCTCATTTATCTATTTGGTGCCAGTGGCCTTGATTATGTAAAAAAAAACTCACTCTCTTTCTCTCTCTCTCTTTATCTCTTTCTTCCTTTCTGCTTTTTCTTTTTTTTTGTCAATATCTCATCGAGGTTTGGGGCGAAATTCAAGGGATAAAGGATTCGAAGGATAAGGTCAAAATTTTACTTTCTTTCTCTCTCACTCTCATGTCACTTTTTTCTCTCTTTTTCACTCTTTCTTCCCCTCTCTATTTATTTCTCTCTCTGTCACTTTTTTCTCTCTTTCTCTCCCTCTTTCTTACTCTCTCGCTCTCTCTGTCACATTATTTCTCTCTTTCTTTCTCTTTTTTCTTTCTTTCTCTCACTCTCACTGTCACTCTTTCTTCCTTTCTTTCATTCTGACACTTTCTCTTTCTCTTTTTTCACTCTCTCTTTTCTCGCTCTCTCGCTTTGCTCTCTCTGTCACTCTTTCTTTCTCTCTCTCACATTCTCCCTCTCTCTTTTGTTCCTCCTCTTGCCTTCTTTCTCTCTCCTCTTCTTTCTCAACCTCTCTTTCTTTTTCTCACCCACTCCTCTTTTTTTCTCTCCCTCTTTCTCTTTATTTCTTTCTCTCTCTTCCTTTTGCTCTCTATTTCTTTTTCTCTCTTCCTTTTGCTCTCTTCCTTTTGCTCTCTTTCTTTTTTCTCTCTTCCTTTTGCTCTCTTTATTTTTCTCTTTATTTCTTTTCCTCTCTTCTTTTTGCTCTCTTCCTTTCTCTCTCTCTTCCTTTTGCTCTCTTTATTTTTCTTTCTTTATTTTGCTCTTTATTTCTTTCTCTCTCTTCCTTTTGCTCTCTTCCTTTTTCTCTCTTCCTTTTGCTCTTTCTTTTTCTCTTTCTTCCTTTTGTCCTCTATTTCTTTCTCTCTCTTCCTTTTGCTCTTTATTTCTTTCTTTCTCTCTTCCTTCTGCTCTCTTTATTTCTTTCTCTTCCTTTTGCTCTCTTTATTTCTTTTTTTCTCTCTTCATTTTGCTCTCTTTATTTTTCTCTTTCGTTCTTTCTCTGTCTTCCTTTTGCTTTCTATTTCTTTTTCTCTCTCTTCCTTTTGCTCTCTATTTCTTTTGTCTTTCTTTTGCTCTCTTTATTTCTTTTTCTTCCTTTTGCTCTCTTTATTTCTTTTGTCTTCCTTTTGCTCTCTTTATTTCTTTTTTCTCTCTTCATTTTGCTCTCTTTATTTTGCTCTTTATTTCTTTTTCTCTCTCCTTTCTCTCTCTTAATTTTGCCTTCTCTATTTCTTTCTCTCTCTTTGCTTTGCTCTCTTTATAAGAAATAAAGACCATTATTTTTTTTATTTTGCCCTCTCTCTTTCTTCCTTTCTCTTTCTTTGTCTCTCTCATCCCTCTCCCTTCTTCTAACCCGTCCCTCTTCCTCTCTCCATCCTCGGCTCCGTCTCTTCTCTCACATACGGAGCTGCAGATGGACGGAGGGATGGAGGGATGGGTGGGTGGAGGGATGTGGGGGGTTCAGGCTGCAGAGGTCAGGGTCAAAGGTCGTCACCACGACGACCGAGCATCACTCCATCCTCCTCTATTTACAAACGAGACGCTGGGAAAAGTTCATCTGTCCGTCAAAAGAAAATAAAAATAAAACACAAAACTTCGAACACAGATTTCACCAGCCACAAGAAGAAGAAGAAGAAGAAAAACACTTTTAATCATCGGACTGAAATAAATGACGCAACTTCGACCTGAAAATATAAAAATTACACATCAAAACTTTCTATGAACACTTTAAACGTCCGATATTGCACAAAACAGACTCTTTTTGAGCTCTAAACCCATGTTATAATGTTGGTAAATCCTCCAAAACAGACCTGAAGATGTGTTTTGTTTCATTCACACGTTTGACTAACTCTTTATTATTCGTCTTAAATCTACCAGAAAATGACTTATGGTGATATCGTATCATCAAAGGTCTCACAATAATATCGTGGAGCATCACGAGGTAATTTTACTTGACAAGTTCTCTTAAAATAAACGACCTCTGGATGAGAATGAAGCCGTCTCAGAACTAGTAAGTCAATAATAAATCTGAAAACAACATTAATAACCTGATAACAGTTTTAAAATCTTGGTCAGATCAGAGAAATTTGCAGTGTAGAAGTAGTTTTCAAGTTACCAGTTCTTTTTTTTACCCTTAGTTCAGTCGAGGTCGGCGACTCCAGAGCTGAAATTATCCAAAATAAAAGTTACCTTGCTGCTCATTATTTGCCCAAATTGACTTTGTTTACCTTAATCCTCGTAATTCAGTAATTAATTTCAAGTTTTGGGTCAGTTTGGCAGCTTTAAAATCGCACACGAAGACAAAAAGTCGGGTCTCGGGGAGAAGAAATCAGCCAAAATCGGGCAAATTCTCCTGTGTCGTCCTTTAGTGTAAGTACAGACACCTGGAGCGAAAAAGTACTAATACTAACAAGTAAAACATAACGAAAATACATAATCGCATGAAAAAAATCGAAGTATTCAAGTACCTGTTTAAAAATGTGCTTAAAGAGTAAAAATTAAACGGATTTTGCGCAAATTTTGAGTTCAAATGTGGTGATTTTGCTCAACAGAAGCAACGGAATAATTGTTTTCCAGCTGTTTTTCTTTGTATATTTTTGCTAAAACTATGAACTTGACCAAAATAATCCCCTCTGACTTTTCGGCTCAATAACAATTTTATAAATTTTTTGTATTTTTTACTTTTTTACTTTTCAGTCCGGTTAAAAAAAACAGTGGAGTCGAAAGTCCAAATGCCGCTGTCAAAGTCAAAAGTTTCCTCTTCAGAATGTTTTTAGGCGAAGTACAGATGCGTGCAGTGAGCGGGGTCGCCTCTCCGCAGATCTGACCTGCAACTCGGTCTGGGTTTGGAAGAGAAAAGTCACGCAGCGCAGCTTTAAATAATATGGACTCACTTCTTCGTTTCGCACAGACTTCACTTAATGCCTGTTTTAATTGAGGTTTTCGCACGTTGGAAGTAAACTTTTAATTGTTTGGCGTTGAGCTACTTGCCAAATGTCACAGTAAAGGAAGTGACACCCGAGACTGACAGGTGCAATTAGCGGCGTTAGCGCTTAAGCTAAAGTCGGCACATGGTGATGAGCTGAGGCGGTTGTGTCTGAGCTCCGGTATTTTCTTTGTCTACTTTAAATCCACTTACAGAACAAAAACATTCGAGGAGTTTTGGTAAAAGTTTGAAAATGATACGTTTTCTTGGTCTCGGCGTTGGACTTTGTTTCGTTTAAAAGGACAAAAATACCCAGGCACAGGCAGAACATGCAAACTCTAGTCACATTCCTGAAATCAAACTTGTAACACAGCTAAAAATTAAATCGATTTGTTTTTAAATAATCCACTTATGTTAGGAAAATAATCAAATCTGCGTCAAAATCACCACCGCTGCACCAAATACTTTTACTTTTCACTCTTTAAGTACATTTTTAATACTTTTAATGTGATACTTTTCCGATGTTTGTACTTTAACTTCACTTCTTCCACCACAGGCCATTATATTTTCACCCTTTTGCCCTTTAAGTCTCAGTAAAAACTGTTATTTCTATTCTTCCTGTCATACATATAGTGCACATTGTATTTTGTACTTGTGCACATTTTTTTTCCTATTTTAGTTTATATTGTGTTTATTTTTATTATTATTTGTGTATTTTTTTAAAATATGTTTTAAAAGTCATTTTAGGTTCATCGTGTAACGTTTCTGGAGGAGTGTCCGTCAAATGTTTTTCTCCATTGAAATGTTATTGCTTTGTCTGGAATGTTCCACAATATGGCATTAAACCTTTCTATCTTCACGGCGACCAAACCAGACCAAGTTACAGGTCAGATCTGCGGATTGGCGACACCGCTCACAGTCAGAATGCTTGATTTTCTAGTTATTTTTGAGCTGTAAAAATCTGTAATTGGATAAATGCAAAGTGGAGCTGTTTAATGTCCCACTGGCCACGTTTACATGTTGTTCTGTATTAAGAGTTCAGAATTAAAATATTCTCCTTCAAGTTTACATGGAAATAGTAATTCCAAATTGAGGATTTCATGGAAAACTCATTAAATCATCTTTATTTAGTTTCGCTCAGCACCTGGGGGTGGGGTTCTGAACGGACAGCGACACGAACGTATTTACGTCTTTGGGAAGAAAACCCACACTTCAGCTGCTCCCGGCTTTTCTGTCATCTCGGTTTGTCGTTTCGCCGCCGACACAAACACGATCCAAACTTTTCCCGCGGTCGTTCCGATGATAATGAAGCAGCAGCTGGAGAATTCTGTCCTCACGCTTTACGTCTGTGAGCTGAGGAGGAGAAGGGAAGAGTGTCGGAGAAGGAGGAAGAAGACAAACTGAGTCTGAGGCTGCCACACCTCAGCCCACTCCCACATCCCGCTCACAAATCCAAAGAGACGTGGAGGAAAGTCCCGAGAGACGACTGGAGGAGCCGGATCGAAGGACGAGCCAACGAGCACCAACCACCGGGATTATTTTGAAGAAGAAGAAACGTTTACATGATCCAGGAAGAAATTAACTCGGCTTTAAAAGGAATTAACTGTTTACGTGGTCTTTTTAAAGCGGAATTCATTTTTATTCACAATTAAATCATTTTTATTCAGAATTAAAGCTCTCATCATGTAAACGTGGCAAATGTCACACTGTGGAACATTCCGGGCAGAGCAGTGACGTATCCATGGAAACAAGCAGGCGACGGACCCCCTGACCAAAAAGTTACACAGTTCAGCTTCAAATGTGTTCTTTTATTCATGTTTTTTTGCCCATTTACATCCTAAAAACAGCACAATTCCCCACGGCGGCATAAAAATCACCGCGTCCTGCTTTTACCCCGTATTCAACTCCATAATTCTCTCCTCTGTCGGTGTAAAATTACCTCAGCTGCCCTCCCGCTCCGCTCCCCCCTCCGCCTAAGCCCTTATTTAACAGAGCGGCTCGGTCTCGTGTCTTTTGTCCCTGCCGTGACGCCGTAGCCGAGGGTGCGACTCCCCGGGCGCCCGGCGTCTCGGAGGTTTCATTACAGTGAAGGTCAATGGGGTAAAACTGCGGGAGGCGGATGAAACTCCAGAGCCACATTCTGCTGTCAGGGAAATGCACGAGCCGCCGTTTGGTTTTTCCCTGAAAACTTTACTGCACGTACGGCGAGAACGCGGCGAGATCCTGGTTTATCACGATATGCGTCTCACGGCGCGATATTTTTGTGGAGTTTTGGAGAGGTTAACGTCATTTTAAACAGACAAAATGGATTTAAACAGCGATTTAAACAGGAACTAAACCGAATGTAATTTGTGACTCTGATTTGTTTAACAGCACAAATGGAGTAGCCCTGGTTTAGTCCTGGTTTAGTCCTGGTTTAGTCCTGGTTTAGTCCTGGTTTAGTCCTGGTTTAGTCCTGGTTTAGCCCTGGTTTAGTTCTGGTTTAGTCCTGGTTTAGTCCTGGTTTAGCCCTGGTTTAGTTCTGGTTTAGTCCTGGTTTAGTCCTGGTTTAGCCCTGGTTTAGTTCTGGTTTAGTCCTGGTTTAGTCCTGGTTTAGTCCTGGTTTAGTCCTGGTTTAGTCCTGGTTTAGTCCTGGTTTAGTCCTGGTTTAGTCCTGGTTTAGTCCTGGTTTACTTTCTTTCATTCTTTCTTTCTTTCCCTCTCTCTCCCTCTCTTTCTTTCTTTCTTTCTTTCCCTCTCTCTACCCCTCTCTTTCTTTCTCTCTCTCACACTCACCCCACTCTTCTCTTTCCCTCTCCCTCTCTCTCCCTTTCTCCCCCTCCTCTTTCTTTCTCTCTGTCACCCCGACTCTTCTCTTTTCCTCTCTCTCCTTCTCTCTTTCCCTCCCTCTGTCCTCACCTTTCTGCTTGTCTCTCCATCTCTCAAGGTCATATCACTTTCACACCCCCTCCCTCCCTCCCTCCTTCCCTCCTCGCCCCCCCGCAGATCTCATCCATGTCATTACCGTCTTTCAGACCCCCATTCCGCTCCGGACACGCCCACTTCTGTCTTCTTCTTCTTCTTCTTAAAAGCATCAACTCTGCCGCGGCCGTCACGAGCCGACGACGTCTTTGTTCCTGTCGTCCCTCCGTTGCCGTGGCGACGGAGCGAGCGTTTCCAGACAAGGCCGCCGCAAAACGGACACTCATGATGTTAAATAAGACAACAGAAAAGCGACTGATTACGGCTTTAAGTTGAAAAATGTTCCTTCCTTCTGTTTGTGAGCGTCGGCCAATCACAGCGCACGACCTTCGCCCCTCAGCCAATCGGCTTCCTCGAAAACTCCACAGTCCCGCCCACTTCGTCCAAGTCCTCGTCAAAGGTCTCACAATAACATCGTGGAGCATCACAATATATCGAATCCCAAGTCTCTTTGCTTAAATGAACAGTTCTGATGCAGAAATAGCTAAAAAAAAAAACAGAGGGAACTACATAGACCATGATCCTTTGCTCCGTTTCAGTGCAGACGACATGAAGAAATAACTGTTCTAAGCACTTTTACGTCTTCATTTTTTGGGTTAAGTCTCGTGAAGCACTTTTTGAGGAAAAAGGAGCAGATTCACAGTTTTACATTGCAGTAAATATCGTATCATGAGACGTACATCGAATATGAACGAAAAAGAAAGAACGAAAGAAAGAAAGAACGTAAAAAACCCTGAAAGAACGAAGAAAAGAAAGAACAAACGAAAGTAAGAACGGATGAAGGAAAGAACAAAAAAACAAAGAACAAATGAAAGAAAATACGGTGAAAATATCGTACAGAGAGGTTTAAATATCGTTCCATCCCTAACGACAATAAATTTACCGAAAAAATGACCGGTCAAAGCGTTTTATTCTGTAGAATATCGTAATATCGTGAGATTTCCCACGATATCGCCGTGAATATCGCACCGTGAGGTTCAGGCCGTGACCGTATCGTTTCGTGAGACTCGGATATCGTTACACCTCGAGTAAATTCGTGAGGCAGTGCTGTTTAATGTCACACTGTGGGACATTCCAGGCATAACAGTAACATCTCCATAGAAACAAGCAGGCGATGGACCCCCCCAACCAGAAAGTGACATGGGGCCCGTTTAAAACCACATCCATAATCACTGGCTGGCTGACCGGGCTCTGTTGTATTCTCACACTTCACCACTAGATGGCGCCTATGTTACTGCTGTCTGAGGGGGGAGGGGCCGGATGAGGGTTTCACGTCTGCCTTTTACTCCTAACAAAAATAGATGCTGATGTTACTGTGAAATGTGTCAGAAAAAAGTTTGTTTTGACATAAAAAGTATATTTTTTTTGCATAAGAATGTAAATGTAAAGAGAGAACGTGCTGTTTTATCACATTTTTGAGCACGTTTTTGATCGTTTTTTGTGTTTCTCATAATTTATTTCTTTTTTTGTAGTAGTAGTTGTTGTTTATTCTGTCATTTTGCAGCTCTACAAAACAAAACATCGACTCCAACCCCGTGGATCATGAGCGAAAGAGTTTAGGCTGAAGTAAAAGTTCTTCCAATGCCAAACCCGCTTAAACAAAGACAGAATTCCAAAAAAGAAAAGCAGCAAATGAACGGAAAGTTTACATTTTACAATTTCACTTGCGACTTACTGTAAATATAAGAGAATAAATATAACTTCAGAACTTTCCCGCTGCACTGAAGGCCATTTTTTAAGACGTCCCGGCCTTGAAATGCAGAAAAATGTTTCTTGTCAACGTTTTTTCAAGGGGCAAAAAATACACACTGACCAGAAAATCTACACGTTTAAAAACTGCAAAACGTCACTGACCCATAAACGTCTCCAACAAACTTAAGGATGCAGCTTTAAGTCCACTTTATCCACTTTAAAAAAAAAAAAAAACAACTTAAAATTCTTGGTTTTGTGGTCAGTAGTTTCCACGTTAGCGCTGCACAAGCTCAAACTTTGCTAACTGGTCATTTTTATACTGCGATTTTCCACCTTCAAGTCGCTCAAGGCTCTTTACAACAAGGAACCACTTTCAGCTTCGTACACGGACACTGGGAAAGAGATGGTGGTAAGTGTCTTGCCCAAGGACACGACGACGCTGTTCCCCTACAGGAGCCGGAATCTCGCCGATAACCTTGGAAACTATGGACACGCGGCTCTTAAAATCTGACCTCCCGTCGCTCCTTTTCACATATTTTTGGTCTGACGGTCCCATCCTCCGCTCATTTTTCATCCCTCTCCGTCCCTTTGTCCCTTTGTCCAATTACGGGAACAATTTTATTTAAAGGCACAAACCCGGGAATCCCGAGCATTTTCCGAACGTAATCGGCCGAAGAGAAACTTGGACAACTGGCAAATATTATACAGTTTGGTCCAGTTTTCAGAATTGAATTTTCTTCTACGATGGATAAAATTAAGGCTGCACCGTGTAACTTTTTGGATGGGGCCGCGTCACCTGCTTGTTTCTATGGATACGTCACCTGGAATGTTCCACACTGACATTAAACGGCTCGACTTCACATTTATTCAATCACAGGTGGTTTTATGGTTCAAAAATACCTCGAAAAACAACATTCTGACTGTGAGCGGCGTCGCTCTCCACAGATCTGACCTGTAATTTAAATTAAACTTTTCTATCATCATGGAGACCGAACCAGACCAAGTTACAGGTGAAGTTTGGTTTGTGTAAAACGTAAACAAATGTGCACAAAGCCACATTACACACATTATTCCTCAAAGTCTAGAATGAGCGGAGGAAATGTAGAGCGGTGGAGAGGACCAGTCACAGCCCTTATCGTCTGCGTCGTTTTGAGGCGTCGGTGGAAAGTTCGGGAGGTGCAGGTCGGACACGTTTTGACACAGAAATAAATAAATTTGGGCTTTACCGTCTCCTCCGTGAAAGTCTGACTTCGCCCTCGGGAACTTTCTCCTCCTCTTCAGCCTCGTCCCCTCTCGACTCTCGGCTTCAGTAAAACGTCTCCATCACAAACTTTTGGGCTCAGCGTCGCACACGAAGCGTCAGTCAGGTTTTTTTCTTCTTCCTCGCTGCCTGCGTGAAGTCGCCCCCATCAAACACAAACCTACACAAAAACTACGTCAATCGTTTGTGCTGCAAAAGTTTTATTTGTGCTTTTTTAGTTTTGGAGAAATTAACGATTCTTTTACAGGTCAAATTGGGTTCGGCCGCACAGGAAGCTTCAAAATGCTCGAAAACGCCCAAAATGGAGTCAATCGTTTGTGTTTCGTTTGTGCTGCAAAAAGTTTCGTTTGTGTGATTCTGGTTCTTCAGATATTTGCAGTTTTATTTTCGGCCGATGACGTCGTCCAGAACCTCAGAATGTGAAACAGCCTCAAAACAGACAGAAAATTATAGAAAACGTTTGGATTTGGTTCGTGCTGTTTTGTGCTGTGACAATTTTCATTTGTGTGAGTTTATTTCTAAAATTATTCATTATTATTTCTGTGGTAATTACAGGACGTCATTTCCGCTCAGCTGACGACGACAAACTCCACAAAACTAGTGAAGAGAAACGACCTGAGGCTGTGGAAAAGTCTGTGTTATTCTATAAAATATGAACCAAAAGCAAATGACTAAAGACTGAAACAGACTTTTCCACAGCCTCAGATCGTTTATCGACACGAGTTTTGTTTGCCGCCATCAGTTGAGCAGAAATGACGTCCTATAATTACTGCAGAAATAATAATTAATCGGCCGAAAATAAAACTGCAAATATCTTAAGAACCAGAATCACACAAACAAAACTTTTTGCAGCACAAACGAAACACAAACGATTGACTCCATTTTGGGCGTTTTCGAGCATTTTGAAGCTTCCTGTGGGGCCGACCCCAGTTTGACCTGTAAAAGAATCGTTAATTTCTCCAAAACTAAAGAAGCACAAACAAAACTTTTTGCAGCACAAACGATTCACACAGTTTTTGTGTAGGTTTGCGTTTGATGGGGCGACTTCACGTGGGTTTCCTCGCTGCGTGTGGATGGAAATCTCCGAGTGGAACGACGTCCGAAGAGGAGAGGGAGAAAGTCCAGCTGTGGTTTCAGGTCCATATGCAGATTTTTTAATGACGGTGACGAAACTGACACCGTATTTCCGTATTACCGCCCAACCCTGGTGAATCCCGTCATGTTCCGCAGTCCGACGATGTCTCCGGAGCGTCTTTCCCGAGCTCCCGGACAGACGAGGAGCAGAGCGGCTCGCAGACCCCTGCAGACCCCGGTGTGACTCTTCTGCTCCGGCCGCGATGGCTTCATGCTCGGCTCCAGACAAACACTGAGTCACAGGCTGTAAATGTTATTATCCGCGGCCTGTCACGCAGATTTAACGCCGCCCTGCGGTCGTTAAACGCACCGCGAGATCACCTCAGGCACCGGGAAACCAAACCGAAACAGAGTCAGGAGTCCGTACGTAACGCTGTGGAGGAGATGCGCATTTTAAACGCGCTTTTTATTTTAAATTGGAGCATTTTTAAAGCTTCGTGTTAAAGGCGCAATGTTCAGATTTGCCTGAAATGTTAAATTAAAGTTAAATTAAAGCTCTAAATTATCCAAAACGGACTCGTGTTATAACGACACTTTGTTTTTTTTCAGTTTTCAAGTATTTGAGTAAAAAGTGTCTGAGGTCTGTAATTATGAAGTGTTTTATTGTCAGGTAATCAGGAAGTGTGTGTTAGCATGCTAGTTCGTTTTAGCATCACTACTACTATTACTACTTCTACTACTGCTGCTACTTCTACTACTGCTACTACTACTACTACTACTACTGCTACTACTAGTGTGTTGCAACGGTCCGACCTTACACTAGCATGGTAACACGTACTTCCTGAATATCACACAATATGCAGACACACAACATGGTTTTAACCTGAGGAGCTGCTTTTACATCTGTATCTGTACTGGGGACACATTTTACTCAAATACGTGAAGAGAAAAACTGGAACAGGGTCTTTAAATTTAACTATTTCAATATTAATACTCAGTCAACACCGCCAGGCCAAGTTACGTATCAGTTCTGCGGAGAGGCGACCCCACTTACTGTTGGAATCCACGTTTGTTTTCAATGTTCATGCAGCTGTTTTCAACCTAGTTTCGTTTCTGTGGAGATGCCATTGCTCTGGAATGTCCCACAGTGTGACTTTAAACAGATTTACCTCACGTTTATTCAATATTCTACAGCTCAAAAATGCCTAAAAAAACAGGCATTCTGACTGCGATCGGAGTCGCCTCTCCACAGATCTGACCTTTAACTTGGTCTGGTTCGGTCTCCATGAAGATAGAAAGGTTTAATACCACCAGAAAAGTTACACAGTGCACCTTTAACTTGCGTATAAATTGCTTTTTGTACAGCACAGTTTTGTTTTCATGCCAGGTCTTCTTCTCCTCTTCTTTTCCTCCTCTTCTTCTTCTTTTTCTTCTTCTTCTCCTTTTACACATCTCTCCATCTTCCGCACTCGTTCTCCGGAGTCGTCGGCGTGGTTACGGAGACGAGCTGCGACCCTTGTGTAAAAGCACCACTCGAATCAAGGCTCCTCCGCGGAAACATCTGTCTCACCGGGTCCCTCCATCCGCTCACTCCTTCAACCGCTCCCTCCATCCACTCTGTCTGTCCACTCCTTCCATCTGCTTCCTCCGTCCGCTCCCTCCATCCGCTCACTCCTTCCATCCACTCCTTCCATTTACTCCCTCCATCCACTCCCTCCATTTGCTCCCTCCATCCACTCCCTCCGTCCACTCCCTCTGTTCACTCCCTCCGTTCACTCCATCCATCCGCTCCTTCCGTCCACTCCCTCTATTCACTCCCTCCATCCGCTCCTTCCGTCCACTCCCTCTATTCACTCCCTCCATCCGCTCCTTCCGTCCACTCCCTCTATTCACTCCCTCCATCCGCTCCTTCGCCTCCGTTCACTCTCTTTGTTCACTCCTTCCATCCACTCCCTCCGTTCACTCTCTTTGTTCACTCCTTCCATCCACTCCCTCTGTCCGCTCCCTTCATTCATTCCCGCCGTTCATTCCCTCCATCTGCTCCGTTTATCCACTCCCTCCGTCTGCTCCCTTCATTCACTCCCTCCACCCACTCCTCCGTCCATCCATTCCCTCCATCCGCTCCCGCCGTCCACTCCCTCCGTCCACTCCCTCAATTCACTCTGTCCATCCATTCCCTCCATCCACTCCCTTCATCCACTCTCTCCGTCCACTCCCTCCGTCCACTCCTTCCATCCATTCCCTCCATCCGCTCCCTCCATCCACTCCCTCCGTCTGCTCCCTCTATCCACTCTCTCCGCCCACTCTCTCTATCCACTCCCTCCATCCACTCCCTCCGTCCGCTCCCTCTATCCACTCTCTCCGCCCACTCTCTCCATCCACTCTCTCTGTCCACTCCCTCCATCCACTCCCTCCATCCACTCCCTCCGTCCGCTCCCTCTATCCACTCTCTCCGCCCACTCTCTCCATCCACTCCCTCCGTCTGCTCCCTCCATCCACTCCCTCCATCCACTCCCTCCGTCCGCTCCCTCCATCGCACTGGCAAAGCACCAAACCCACCACCTGTCTCCACTCCTCCACTGCAGTGACCCTTTTCCACTGAGAACTGTAATTTCTGCAGGATCAAGAGCAGCGGGCGTCAGACTAGGGTGTGACGGCCTCTAGGGAGTGTGGAAATCAACGTGGTGTCGATTTTTACCGTCTTAAAAACTTGAGAAATAGAGTTTGTTCATTTTAAAACAGTTTTGAGTGGCCCACAGTTGGTCCTCGCTGACCTCCTGCTTTCTGAACGTTCGAATCGTTCACAAAAATCGACGTTTATCGGCGCTTTTCGTATCTCGGAGTTTCGCTAAAAACATCACGCAAGCTAACAGCGCACTTCCGGGTTTGTAGATAATAGAACGTCTTATTATTAGATCCTGACCGTACACAGCAGCCTCAAGACGACTGCTTTTGTTCTTACGAGTTCCCCTGACTGTTCGTAGGATTTCCAGATTTAAAAAAAAAACGTTTTGTGAAGACCGAAAATGTTCATAAAAGGCGTTAGGTACAAATTTGGTCATAAGAACGTTTCATGAATGAGGTCCACTGTTTTCCCTTGAATGTTCCATGGTCTAGGGTTAAACTTGCAATATATTTTAATTATCAAAGCCGTTTTACCTGATGCCACATTCCGCTCCATCGTTTTGTCCGAATTCGCCTCGAATCACATCATTTTAGTCACATTTTTTTGGTTTAATTTTTCTTTGTTCGCACTGTTCCTGTCGTCCCGTCAGAAGCGATGAGTTTTCTCGGCGTGCGTGACGTGTCAGCGTAGATTAATCTGGGTGTCTGTGTACTGTGACAGCGTGTGGGAGGCGGCGGCTCATGTTACACAGTGAGGCTTTATTGCTCCTGTGCTCTGATCTTATTATGGCCTTAATCAAACAGACACTCCGGCCTCACGTGTCAAAGACGCGATCACAAGCCTCAACTATTTGCCCGTTAACGCTAAAGCTGCACTGTGCAACTTTTCGGCAGCTTGTTACCATGGGTACGTCATTGCTCCGCCTGGAATGTCCCGCAGTGCGACATTAAACGGCTCTACTTTACATTTATTCAATTAAAAAGGGAGTTTTAGAGCTTAAAAAAACCTCGAAAAACGGCGATTCTGACCGTGGGCGGGGTCGCCTCTCCGCAGATCTGACCTGTAACTTCGTCTTGCAATACAAAAAGTGCTCCACTGTGTTTTTAAACTCCGCACACCTTCTCTAAAATCATTTGGACAGACTAATCATAAATTGTAATATTGAATGAAACAAAACAACTCCAGGTCTGTTTTTGAGGATTTAACGATAGTTTTAACGTGGTTTAAAGCTCACGAGAGTCAAATTTGTGTAATAAAAGACCTTCAAATCCTAGAAAATAAACACAGCTTCGTATTTATTGCTATTTTTAACTGGAAATTCCCCATTTTTTGGCCTAAAGCCGCTCTGTAAACACACACGTCCGTTGGATTTCACCGCTCGGTTGACGTCTCGTTTGTAAAAGCGTCTTTACTCCGCACGGGTCTCACACTCCTCACTTTCCTCCGGACCTTTTAATCACGGCGCCCTCTTAACAACAAACACATGTGCCACCCCAAAGTGTATCAGATGCCCTGCAGAGTAAACAGAGGCGGGTTACGGGAGAAGGGCTGACACGGGCCTGCAAAAATGTGGAAGAATCTGAACCGCAGTCGACATTCGCCTTCAGCAGACGACACACACATTTCTGATTGAATATGTTTGTGGAGTAGTGATGGTTTAAGAATAAATATAGTCGTAAAACGTGCAAATTAAAGTAAATTAATTAAAGTTATAATGTTGTTTTCTCATCTTTGTTTCTGACAGACCAAGCGAGGAGGATCAAGCGGGAAGTAAATGGGAAAAGTTGAAGAAGAAGAATGTGAAAAGTAAAGGAACGAAGACGTGAAGGAAGTTGGAAACGTGAGTAAAAATTATTTATTGTTTTGTGGCAGAATCGATGTCACTGTCTGACCGTCGTAAATAATTTCCTGCTTGATCCTCCTCACACGATCCATCAGTCCCGTGGCCACTTCTGTTGTGGCTTTTTTGGTGTGATGTGGCTTGTTTTGTTGTGTTGTGGCTTTTTTTGGTGTGTTTTTGGTTGTGTAGTGACTTTTTTTTGGTTGTTGTGGCTTTTTTTGGTTGTGTTGTGGCTTTTTTTGGTGTGTTGTGGCTTTTTTGGCACATTGTGGATTTTTTTGGTGCACTGTGGCTTTTTTTGCCAAGTTGTGGCTTTTTTGGCACATTGTGGCTTTGTTTTTGGTGCATTGTGGTGTCGTTGTGGCTGTTTTTTTTTAGCATGTTGTGGCTTTTTTGGGTGTGCTGTGGCATTTTTTGTTGTGTTGTGGCTTTTTTTGCCGAGTTGTTGCTTTATTAGGTGCGTTGTGGCTTTTTTTTTGGTGTTTTGTGGCTTTTTTTTGTGTGTTGTGGCTTATTTTTTGGTGCATTGTGGCTTTATTTGGTACGTTGTGGCATTTTTTTGGCATTTTGTGCCTTTTTGGGGGCGTTTTATGCCTTTTCTTTACATTTTGAGGCTTTTTTTGTTGTGTTATGGCTTTTTGTATTTGTTGCGGCGTTTGCGATTGTTATAACCCCCCACCTCAGCCTCCGTACTTTACAGATAACCAGACAAAATCAAACAGAAAGATAAAAGAAAGGACATGAAAGTGCCCTCTTTCACTCTCTCATCGGAGTATTGTTCGGATGAAGCGTCTCGGCGAATATCTTTTCACATTCTACAATCCTCCCTTGTTATCTCCTGCATACGGTTTTAACTTTCTAATGTTTTAACAGGTGAAAAAAAACAAAATAAGGACTCGAGTCTTGTGCCGTGGACGAACCTTTCTGCATCATCAAAAATAACACTAGTTGTTGAATTAGTTGACCTGCTGAACCTAAAAATATACTTACATACTTTTTATAAACACATTCCTGCTGCGAGTGGGGTCGCCTCTCCGCAGATCTGACCTGTAACTCGCTCGGTAGCACAACCCCCTTCAGACAGAGGCATTTGCATACTCAGATTTTGCAGCTACGGAGCCCAGTTCTTTAAAAAAAAACACAAATCCAAACCGGGACTGAAGTGAAAAATGGAGTCCTGTGTCCTGGTCTAACCTTCATGTCTAAAATAACACCGAGGGAGTTGACCTGTTCAACCTTTCGGTCTGATTGCCCCATTATTACCACTAATTGCCCCTTGAAGCCAATTTTAGCTTTGAGTTTCTTTTCATTGCGTTTCACACGGCCTGTTTTTCTTTTTTTTTACCCGTCGTATTTTAAAATTTACTTTAGAGTTTAAATGTGGTTGTGATTTATTCCTTGAACCTTGGGGTGATTCCTGCAGAGTTCACAAAGCCGAAATGGCGACAGAGTTTAACCTTTGAGCGCAATTTCCCCATTATTACCCCATTATTACTGCTAATGGGGCAACTTCAACGCAACTGAGTTCATTAAGGTTTGGTCTCTGTGGACCCTGTGTCACTGACAGCTGTCGTAACTTACAAAATTGTTTATTTAAAGCTCTTGTATGACACAAAATGGACTCTTGTGAGGTTTAAACCATGTTATAAAACTGTTTTCTCCTCAAAAACAGGCCTGGACTTGTGTTTTTGTTTCATTCATGAGGTAATTAAGTGGTAGTTTTCGGATTAACAACCACTTTTGTCCTTTTGTTTAGTAGAAATTGGCGATTCCAGTGCTGAAATCGACCAAATTAATCTAGTGAAGATGTATAAAGTTTCAAATCACTCCCAGTCTTGGGGAGCAGCAGTGCACAGTATTAATAGAAAGTAGAAAATGCATAAAAACTTTCACATTTCCACAGTATAGAGCGCTATAAGGGAGCTTTATATAATTATTATGAGCAACCAGTCCTGTATCTGCTGTGTCCTGGATATTTGAATCTTTCTGAATATTATTATTGCGCCTGTGTGACCTTATAACGTATCCACAGGAAGCATACGAGAAGTGTATTCATTACATTCACAACACGGTGGTGGAAATAATTAGACTTGAACTTATGTAGCAGTTGTTGTCAGATACAGAAGCCTCAGACTGTGTGTGTTTTCTTCTATTTATGCAGAGAAACAGAAGAGACACACACTATTCATGTCCAGACACACTTTACAAATAGATTATACATCGAATGCTTCTAAATGACAAAAAATATATTTATCAGAAAGAAATATTCAGTTAAATTGTCTTTTCTCACCTGAAACACAAGTGACATGTCCGGACACACTTTATTGCGTTACTTGTTTCTTGTGCACATTAAATATAAAAAGATAAAATGTCTCCTATACAAATCTTAAATGAAATAATTTATGAGGTGGGTGGTGCTTTCATTGTTAATACTTCCATCTGTAAGGTTTTTGAATAGAAATTTACCGCTCATTTCACGCTCCGTTGTTGTCGTCAGAACTGCGTGCGTCAGTATAATTGCCGTTATTTGGGAAACTGAGATAAAATGCGTTAATATTTTTAATGCACTGTTTTCTTTGTAATTTATGAATCATAATTAATTAAAGTCCCACCCCTAGTAATGTATTTTCCGGACTATAAGTCGCTCAAACTTTGCCACAGAGTGTAGCGAGTCAAGATGGTCGATGCTCTGAGCGTCTGTGTTCGTAACAACTAAAAAAGCCGCTCTAAGTCCTGTTATTTTTCAGATAAACTGAAAATTTGTCTGCGTAATTGTGCATCCCTTGCTGTTTTCAGTTGAAAAGTTTATTTCAGTCCAAATATACAAATCCAAATGTACCGTATTTATCGGACTATAAGTCGCACCAGCCAAAAAATACACAATGAAGAAGAAGAAAAAAAACATGTATAAGTCGCACTGGACTATAATGTATGGGAAATTTATTTTAGAAAATCAGAGACTCAGAACCGACAGTTTATCTTGAAAGGCGAGTTATAGAAATTATAGGAGTTATAGTAATAAAAAACAACCAAACAGAGAACAATCCATGCATCATTCCTTCGTTTTTCAATATAGAACCAAAAATGAGAAAAAAAAATGCACAAAGAAGAAGAAAAAACATAAATGATTCAAACTTGGGAAATGTATTTTATTAAATCAGAGACCAAGACCCAACAACCGGGAACATCTGTAGCTTTGTGTTCAAACACTGAGCTGCTTCCTCCAGTCGTCACTGATTAAACTAATCACACTGTGACTTCCGGGTGTCCAGACGTTCCTATTTTCCCAGGCCTATCAAAAAATAAGAAAAAATACCAATTTTGAGGTAAAAATGCACTATTTTAAGTGAAATTTTCTGCCAGTGCAGTAAGAAATTTTCACTTACCAAGTTTTCTTAAAACAAGACAAAATATGAATCTTGTTCTAAGCAGAAAACACGAGTTTCAAGTATTTATGGCAAGATTTTTCACCTTATTGGTTTGAGAAGGAAGTTAAAGAGGCTTAACCTGGACTGAGTTAATATAAAAAGTGCTTAGAATAAGTTGTAATATCGAGATAAGATAAATCAGGATCGAATATCTTGAAACAAGTAAAAAAATCTCATCTTATTAAGTAAAAAAATCTTAAAATTGATCTTTTAAGATGAATCTGCTTAATTCAAGTCAGTTTAACTATGCTAGAAAATCCTTTTTTGTAGTGCACAAACAAAGTTATCATCAAAAACACAGTGGAGCACTTCCTGTTGCACCAGAGACTACATTATAGTAGGATTTAAAGCTCACACGAGTCCATTCAGAGTAATATTGTCCCTTTAAACATGTTTACTCTCTCTTCCTCAGTCGAACATGCATCATCGCACTTGTTGACAGCCTTTTTTGTTTCCCTTCTCTTATGGATCATCTCCCAGACGTGTTTACATTGGTCATTTTCATCGCCGCGGTGACTCTAAATCTCACTTTCGCTGATGGATGACCGTCTGAGGCCGCCACCGATAAAGTTTTGTTTTTACCGCGCGGAGTTTATGATGTTTTAAGTAGCCCAGATCCGTCTCTGGGCTGGAGAGCGCGGCGCGAGTGTGGCCGGCCGCCGCACATACATCACGTCGCTGTACTCTGATAGCTTTATTGATTTTGCCCTCCCCTCCGCGCCATCCCTCAAACTTTCTACACCGAGACTAACTGAGACAGATATTTTCCAACTGCTCCAGATAGATCATTAGCCAATTGGAAAAGATGGACTCCAGGCCCGGATCTATACCGAGATTAGGAGAGATGGGAGAGGAAGCCGAGGAAGAGGAGGATGCAGGAGGAGGAGGAGGAGGCACCAGGGGTCTGTGGTTTTCATGCTTAAAAAATACTTTCTACTGTACAGTTTCATCATTTCACCCATTTTAAGGTTAGAAAATCCAATTAACCTTTCCTCTAGTGCAAAGATAATTATTGTTGTGTTTCTTTAGGGAGGTCAAACTGTATATCTCCAGTATGTGACTTTGTAGTAAACAAATAAGCGATGAAAAACATGTTACCGTGAGCGGGCTCGCATCTCCACAGACCTGACTCTTATTTGGCCTGGAGGAGTTCTGCTTGGTGCCATAGAAACGTCCCGTCGGCTGTAATTGGCTTTTTTCCAATAGTGTAAGAATTTTTCCAGATATTTTCAAAATTAAGTAGAGAGTTTATTCATAAGATATAAATATATGGAGCCGAGGATCTATTGACCCTTTTAGTGTTGGTAAACAGTGGTGACGGAGGCTCGTTTGCGCATTTTGGCAGCAGAAGTGCGGCAGAACTCAGCAGTTTGTCGAGCTCCGTGAAAGGATCATCGTCAAGAGATCGAGAATATTTCCTCAACAAGCAGAACTTTGACAAACGGAGTCCGACTGCCAGATCCTCGAGCGATCAGCGAGTAAAACTTTAAACCTTTAGTCCGTCGGTAGAACATCGATTCTGACAAACACACACAGAACAACCAGACGTTTTGGTGCAGGAAATGTTTTTACCTCCGTCTTCTTCTGTCTGAATGAATCGGAACGAACGGGGAACAATGACACTTCCGTTGCCAAAATGCGCACGCAGCGTTTTTATATTGAAATTATCATCATTATTATTATCACTATTACTAATCTGCATAAACAAACTCAGCTTTACAGCACGGGTCCTGCAGGGGTTCGGGTCCCCACAGATACCTGACGGGTGAACCGCAATTTTTCATTATTTTTAACGGGGGAAAAATGTCGTGCTGTGTCGGACGCAGGAGAGTGCGGATCTAATCTGCGGTGTACTAAACATCATGTGCCGGCAAAACACAGCCCTGTGTTTTAGCGAAATGCAAAAACGCCGTTGTTTTAACAAGACGATTAAATGTAAAATCCAAATGTTTATACCTGCACAAGCGCATCCCCACAAATCTCTGCCACTTTCATTTTCAAACCACACATGTGACATTCTGAGGAGCTGAAAAGAAAATTAGTGAGTGGAGAGTGTAAAGTTGTGGCCAGCACCTCGACTAAACTCAAGTCTGATGGTTTGGGCGTCTTTATGTATTTACAGCGGGTCAGATTGTCAAAATCAGACCCGTGCAGGACTCTGATATAAACCATCACCACTACAGAGCCACATCAGCCTGTGTGAGATTAGAATGTGTTTTTAAAGCAGCTTTGGCACATTTGTTTATGTTTTACAGAAGAAAAGCTTAAAACCACATGGCTCATTTGCATAAACTGTAAGCCAGGCATGTCCGAACTATGGCCCGGGGGCAGACCAATAGTTTTGGCCCTCAGGCTTCCAGCTGAAGTGGCCCATACTACGGCAAATCATACTTTTTACTGCATGTTTTTGAAATCTTCCTTGATCAAGCAAATGTCGTGTGTCCTTTTGAGGGTCTGAGCCTGAACAAAGCTCTGGAGGGTCATTTAAACCTGTTATAAATGCACAGATTTGGATTACTCACTGTTTTGACCCTCAGTCCTCCATCGGCCCTCACGCTGGTCTGTGTTTTAATATGTGGCCCTTGATGAAAAAAGTTTGGACACCCCTGTTGTAAATGATTCATTGTGTTCAGGATGTCACTGAGCAAAATGTTCCACAGAGTCTGACTCAACTCAACACATTATTAAGTTATCCAAGTTTTCATACTTAGCCACACCCACATTTTGATTAGACATGTATTTTCTCGCAGTTTTCCATATTGCGTGTATATTGTGAACATCTGAGTGTCTGAATTGTATATTTTCTTAGATCGTAGCGTTTGTATCAAGTTTTTTCTTTCTTAAACTCAGCAGACAAGTACAATTTCAAGAAGGCCCCAGAGTCATTTTGACTATGACCCTCGATCGGCCTCACGCTGCTCTGTGTTTTAATACGAGGCCCTTCATGAAAAAGCTGAAAAAAGCAGCTCTTTCCGTGTGCTTCTGTTGGATTAAAGGACACAACTCAGTGGAATATGAGTGTTCTCTCTGTGTCAGAGGATGTGCTACTGACGGTGAGTCTGTTCTGTGCGTGTGTCGCGTTGGAGATGGTTCATGTTGTCAGAGATGAGACGTCGTACGTGTGCAGGTTTAGCGCAGCTCTTTATTTAATAATCACTTCACTCACTTTATATATTTGGCTTCTGTCGATAGAATAATTTCAGAAGTAAAACCAACCGTTGCATTTAAAGGATTTCTGTCTGAGCAGCAGCAGCAAGTTGTACTTCCTGATAGAAGCTCAGGAGCGGCGGACTGATATATGAGAAAATAGTCCCTCAACATGCGACAATTCATGCAACACAAGGTTTTATTTCAGACATTATTCTATCAACACAGACATTCACATGGCCGGCTGGAGTTCTAATAGTTTTGCCTTTGACTATTGCTGAGGCGCTATGTTCAAAATTCCCGACTGTTCCTTTAATACCAAGTTTATCCCCGTAGAATTCCACGTCATTCCTGCCGTCAAACATAGGAATCCTTACGGGGCCAGAGCCAGAAACGCCAAGTCCAATCACAGGCGATTAATCCTGACCGAACCACACTGAGCGAAGTCCTTTCACGACCAAATAAAACTCCCATCACTCCGGGGCGGAACCATCCCCCAGAGAAATCTACCGGGATTTACAGAACGAGCCCCCTCGCTGCGCATGCTAACGAGATAAACGCCATTTTCGACATCTTAATACACTCCGTCGTGGCTTTTTTTCCCGTTTATTTCGCCCCCCCGACTTCAGGCAAGGTCTTTTCCCCGAACGCCTTAATTACTTTGAGTTGAGCGGGACAGGGAAGCGACTCCGTTTTGACCCCGATCGCTAAAGAAGTAAAGATTTAGGAACGACAACGTGACAAACATCCAATCAAACGCAGAGATCCCGTGGAAAAGAACGAACGCTTTGAGTAATTTCTCATATTTACGCCGAGTTGCTGATGGTTTGAAACAGCGGGAGACTCAGTTCGGATAATCAGACGACGGCGCCAAAGGTTAAAATGAAAAAATGGAGGAAAAAAAAGTAATAAAATGTGATTAGGATTTGGACATTAAGGGGAAAAGCAATTGGAGGTTTTAATATTTAGCGTCGAGGAGTGAACGAGACGATTAATGTGAGGGGAGGAAGAGAGAGGCGAATAGAAGAGAAGATCTGTGTAAATTATGAGGAGTTAAAATGTCAAACGTGGTCGTTAGAAACATTAATATTGGAACAGGCACAAAAGGATTCGTTTGCTGATACTGGGAGGGGGTGATGCTAACTGGAAGCACTGCTCTGTCTGAGGAGGGGGGACCAGATTTACAAAATTAAAACAGGGACGGGTTTGGATGGAAGGTGTAAAAAATTAGAGCTGTTATAGTCCTATTTTAGCTCTAGTTTAATCCTGGTTTAGACCTGATATAGTCCTGGTTTAGTCCTGATTTAGTCCTAGTTTAGTCCTGGTTTAGACCTGAAATAGACCTGATATAGTCCTGGTTTAGCTCTCGTTTAGTCCTGGTTTAGACCTGGTTTAGATCTTATGTAGTCCTATTTTAACTCTAATTTAGTCCTGGTTTAGATCTGGAATAGACCTGATATAGTCCTGGTTTAGTCCTAGTTTAGACCTGATTTAGACCTCATATAGTCCTTTTTTAGCTCTAGTTTAGCCTTGGTTTTGTCCTGGTTTATAACTGATATAGTTCTATTTTAGTCCTGCTTTAGACCTAAAATAGACCTGATATAGTCCTGGTTTAGTCCTAGTTTAGACCTGATACAGTCCTATTTTAGTCCTGGTTTAGAACTCATATAGACCTATTGTAGTCCTAGTTTAGTGCTGGTTTAGATCTGGAATAGACCTGATATAGTCCTGGTTTAGTCCTAGTTTAGACCTGATTTAGACCTCATATAGCCCTTTTTTAGCTCTAATTTAGTCTTGGTTTTGTCCTGGTTTATAACTGATATAGTTCTGTTTTAGTCCTGGTTTAGACCTGCTTTAGACCTAAAATAGACCTGATATAGTCCTGGTTTAGTCCTAGTTTAGACCTGATACAATCCTATTTTAGTCCTGGTTTAGAACTCATATAGTCCTATTGTAGTCCTAGTTTAGTGCTAGTTTATATCTGGAATAGACCTGATTTAGTCCTGGTTTAGACCTCATATAGTCTTATTTTAGCCCTAACAGTCCTGGTTTAGACCTGGTTTAGACCTCATATAGTCCTATTTTAGCCCTAACAGTCCTGGTTTAGACCTGAAATAGACCTGTTTTAGCCCTAGTTTAGTCCTGGTTTAGACCTGACCTTAAAATGTCAAATCTAAAGTCAACTGGAGCCAGAGCTGATGGAGCCAGAAACGCCCCCCAACAACCTCGCTCCTGATTGGCCCTTTGGTTGCTACGATACACGCGCTCGGATTTCCAAATATGGCTCTAAATTAAGCCTCGATCAGCTTCATTTGACTGGACCGAAGTCCCTCCGTCGCTTCTTTCCACAGTCTGTGAGCAGAACTTTTGATGCTTCACTTTTCCCGTCTAAATCTACAGCCCCGTCACGGTTTTGATGAGTTGCTGTGGAAAGTTGCCGTCGTCGGGCTCGGTGGCGGCGCCTGGAGAGAGGTCTGTGTCCTGTTATTACCTGCGCCTCATGTCTCCTCCGCACCTCCTCATTCTGCATACACAAGCAGCTGACTGCGCCTTTCTCCTCTCAGCAATAACGCCGGGTTCACGATCCCAAATTAAACTTTTTCGCAGAGGTTGTGCAGACATGAGCGCGCAAAAAACCCACTAAATTTATCCCCCGTATATTCCTCCGAGGCCCAAACTGCAGACTGCACACAGATAAGGCCCGCGGACAAGACAACCTCCGCAGAGCAAAATACGACCAAAGACACTGGAGCGCTGATTGTTTGTGTTGATTTTAACGATTTAAAGGGGCAGTTCGGAAGTTTGGACATAGGGCCTCATTTCCTGGTGAGACACTTTTGTAAATCTTCCTCCAGTCCTTGTATTTGCAGAGGTTGCTGGTGCTAGGCTAGTGCATGTCAATGGCCACAGTCGTCCTGCCACTAAAATCAGTCTGACCCACTCCACAGACCCGAGGAAAAACTATTACAACTGCAGACTGTCCCTGTGAACGTCTGTGTCCACAGAATCATGTCTGAAATAAAACTAACCTTGCGTCGCATGAATCGCCGCACGTTGAGGGACTATTTTCTCACATATCAGTCCGCCGCTGCCAAATAAAAATAGCAAGGGATGCGCAATTCCGCACACCGAGATGCGTAATTTGCCATTTATTTGAGAAAAAACTGCACTTAGAGCGGCGTTTTCCATTGTTATGAACGAACACGCTCGAGACGAGTCGACCATCTTTTTTTTTAAACCTTTATTTAACCAGGAAGTCCCAGTTTAACCAGGAGATTCAGAATCTCTTTTTCAAGAGAGACCTGGCCAAGGTAGCTGCGAATCCACAAAAACAGTTACACATACATATTAACAGCACTTTACATTTTCATAATAAATAAGTACAGTATGTTAAAACATCTCAAGAAAAACAAGCAAACAAGTGTTTATCACCAATTTTTTTTTTTATAGAAGTTTTAAATTCATTTATGGAGATGAGAGTTTCTAGTTTATCTTGACTCACTTCACTCTTTGGCAAAGTTTGGGTCGATCAAAATGGACGGAGCGCATGAGTTTGGGGAAAACAAAGTTCCTATTGGACACTCGTTTTGCTCACGTCATCACCAGGGCTCTACAGTGCGCCCATTTCACTCGCATTTGCGAGTAAATATTTTGTCGTGCGAACGCGGAAAATAAAACAGTCGCACCAGTGCGAGTGCTTCTGCAGCCACAATAAGGAGAGCTGCGCACAGACGCAACGTGACGAGTTAAACATTCTAAATGTATCAAACATTAGGGGCAAACTCACACTAGGACTTCAGAATCGTGCCCAAGCCTGGATCGCCCCTAAAGCGCCGCACGCTTGCCCAGCGCGAGCGCTGACCCCAGCGTACGAGCTCCACGTGTGCGCCGATATCACTCATACGAACAAACTCCGCTTCAAAACACACCCACGCCCAGCTTCAACGAGGAGCGCCCCGCAGCAGGACCCACACCTGTCCCACCACTCAGTAAACACCCCCACGCCGCTGGACTTCCTTCTCCGCTAAAGCGAGAGCTTTGTCTTGGTCTTGTCTCGGACTCGAGCGCATTTGGACTCGGTCTTATCACGGACTCAAGGTCTGAATACTGAGTGTGATCATATTTCATTACGGCCGCTGCAATAAACTTGTACCGGTGTGCGTGACCACGCGGGACGTCTCTCTGCGGCCTGTGCACTGGAGCCCGCAGACACTGTGCGGCCCGTCAGCACAGACTCCGCAGCGCGCGGCTTGTCCACAGCGCGCACCCTTGTGTACCAACGTGCGTCACAGGGCAGGTATCCCACCTATCCTTCCGCCTCACGTCAAATACGCCAGTACTAATTTTCTGTCAGTGTCCGCACAGAGCAGACCCACAGCACACATGTGGGGTGAAGTTTGCCTAAGAAAATGCCAAATAACTCTGTCACAATGTGCGTTTAGTTTGGTAAATGTAATGTAACTTCACCTAGGAATTTGAAAATACAGGTTTAAAAATCTTACCTATGTTTTTCAATTTGAAGCAGTTTTGTGTAAAGTGCCAGTGGAAGTTCTCTTAAAGAAGAGGTTCTTAAACTGTTGGTGAAGGTCCAAAAAAGGGCCACAGAGTGTTTCAGTGCAGTACAGTTTGTTTGACTTATTTTAAGTCTAAATATTAATCAGATAAAATGAAGATATATTTATAAAAACCCTGCGATCATGCAGGAAAAGTACAGTCATAATTCTTTTGTTTTTTGTATTAAATTCATTCAAATAAGTTGGTTCTGCACTGTAATAATCTTTCGAAATGAAAACCTACTTGTGCCCCATTTTTTTTCTGTGCTCCTAAAATTTTTAACTTAGGGGCACATGTGCTCCTGAAAAAAAAAGTTAGCGTAGAGCCCTGGTCATCACACAGCGTGAGTGTGACGTAGGATAAAGCCGCAGAAATGTACGGAAACCTCTATGTCTGCACTTTCAGAGGGGAAAAGGAAGTTTCTGTCTTTTACCGTTAGAAAGTTCTGCGGTTATAGAAAACATATTCCTCGGTATCGTACACGACAACTCAGATCTTCGAGTGTTAAAGAGCTGCTTAAAAACCCTCCTGAAGCTAATTCATGTACACTGTCCCTGCTAAATAAACTAAATAAATCAAATAAATGGATGAAATATGCGAATAAATGTATTATTATTATTATTATCTGGGGACGGCTCCTCCAGTAGGAAAGTTCCACAGTGCATCTTTAAGTGAACAGCGTCCCTCCTGTCTCACTCTCTTGATGTCGTGTGCATATTTATCAGTTTTCGCAGTGAACCGCCCGGAGCCAGGTCCCCCAAAAAACGCCGGAGTGTCCGAGCGATAAGGAGGTCAGCGAATGCCCCGCCCCCTCCGCCGGCGCAGCCACCTGAGCCGACCCACATTCAAAACATCTGAAAATGGGCCCCGGAGGCCCCCGTAGCAGATGGGCGTCATACACCACGGGCTGCAGATAACTCTCATTTATCACGGCATTAGCGGCTGCCACGGAAACGGGCCACCGGACACGCTTCACCCCGACGCAAACCGCGGCGCTCCCTCCAAAATGTTCCTCATAAATAATGCACACGGATATATACGGACACGGCGCCCGCGGCAACAACACGGAGAGAGGGAGGAGGGAGGGAGGAGAGATCAACATGGAGAGAGGGAGGTAGACAAGAGAGGGAGGTAGTGAGGAGAGGAAAGGAGAGGGAGAGAGGAGGAATGAGGGGAAGGAGGGAAGAGGGAGTTAAAGAAGGAGAGAGAGAGAGAGAGAGAGGAGGAATGAGAGGGAGGGAGGGATGAAACGAGGTAGGGGGAGAGAGAGAAAGAGGAGAAAGAGAGATCAACAAAGAGAGAGGGAGTAAGGGAAGAGGGAAGAACGGGGAGATTCAGAGAGGGAAGGAGGGAAGGAGGAAGAGTGAGGAGGGAGAGAAAGAGGAGAAAGAGAGATCAACAAAGAGAGAGGGAGTAAGGGAAGAGGGAAGGAGGAAGAGTGAGGAGGGAGAGAAAGAGGAAAAGAGATCAACAAAGAGAGAGGGAGATGGAGGAAGAGAGAAGGAGTTAAAGAATGAGAGAGGGGAGGGAAAGAGGGAGAGGAAGCAAGGGATAGAGAGACAGGGAGATGCAGAGACGGAGACATGGAAGGAGGAAGAGAGGGAGAGAGGGAGGCAGGGAGGGAGAGGTAGTGAGGGATGGAGAGAGGGAGATAGAGATAGGGAGGGAGAGAGAGAAAGAAAGAGGAAAAGAGAGATCAAAGGAATGAAAGAGGGAGGGAGAGAGAAAGATGGGGAGGGAAAGAGACAGAAACTGGAAAAGAGGGATCAAGAGAGAGGGAAAGGGAGGGAGGGAGAGAGAGGGCGGAGGAAGAGAAGGAGGGGGAAGAGAGAGAGAGAAAGGAGATAGAGAGAGAGGAGGAAATGAGAGAAAGGATGGAGCGAGAGAGGAAGAGAAAGAGGAAAAGAGAGATCAAAGGAAAGAGAGGGAGGGAGAAAGTGAGAAAGAGGAAAAGAGATCAATGGAAAGTGAGGAAGGTGGAGATAGAGTGGAAGGGAGTGATGGAGAGAGGGGGAGAGAGAAAGGCAGAGGGGAAGAGAAAGAGACAGGAGGGAAAGAGGGAGACAAAGGGAGAGAAAGAAAGAGAGAGACCAATGGATAGAGAGAGAGGGACAAGGTGAGAGGAAGAAAGAGGGAGGGTGGACAGAGAAAGAGGGAGACAGAGAGAGAGGAGAGAAGGAGATAAAGGGAGTGAAAGAAAGAGAGAGATCAATGAATAGAGAGAGAGAGGGATGGATAAGAGGAAGGAAGAGGGGGTGGAGAGAAAGAGGGAGAGAGATGGAGACAAAGGGAGAATGAGAGGAAGGTAGAGGGATGGAGAGAGAGGAGAGGGAGGAAGAGAGAAAGAGAGAGGAAGAGAGAGGGGGTGGGAGAGATAGAGAGACAGAAAGAGAGGGAGGCGGAGAGACAAATAGAGAGAGAGGGGGAGAGGGAGAGAAAGAGAGAGAGGAAATGAAAAGGATGTGTTCAGAACTGTTCTCCTGTCGCTGCAGATTTTTGGGTAAAATAAATTTCAAAGTGTAATTTTGCACGACTCCAGACCTGATCTGTCGTCAGTGCATTTCCACTTCAGTGAAGAGGGAATATTCAACAAAATCGACTTTTTAGACCTTCTTCCCGCGTCATAATGTTCCCCGAAGAGGTTTTAGAGTCGTCCAGGCACGTTTGAGTCATTTAGAGATCTCTCCCGGGCCCTATTCAAACCCTCTTTATGGTCGGACATGAGATTCAGTACGAGGCTCCGCCCACAAGCCAACGCCCCCCCCACATGACAATTCTCCAGAAATACACAAAAACACGATAGGAAACTGTACACAAACCTTCACAAACCCAATACGGAATCTCGAGGTATCAAAAAGTAGCAGCAGTGTCGGTTTTATTCCCGTCATTAAACAAATCTGCACCTAAACCCACAGCAGCTCCGCTCGGAGTTTTCCCTCCACACGCAGCGAGGAAGAAGAAAAAAACACGTTTCCTTCGAGGTAGAACCGTTGACTGTGTAAAAAAGTTGTGTGACGTCAAACACGGCATTTGGCGCGAATGAAGCTCACCGAGGCTCGTGGTTATAGGTGAATTAGAATAGAAAAACTTTATTGTCCGTCACACAAAAAAGCGTTGGCAGAAATTTGTCTTTGGCTCAGACGTACATCTTAAATACATCGTAAATACATTTCAGTCATTTAAAATAGTGTTCGTAAAAGTTCTTCGCAGACACAGCAGCAGAGAATAGGCACAGAACACAGGCTGGACGACATCAGGACCGGTTCAGATCCCTGATGGCAAATGGCACAAGAGAATTTTTATAAATGTTTTTCCTGGCACAGGGAAGTCTGTGTCTTTGCCCCGATGGGAGAAGCTCAAAGTGATGAAACAGTGGACGGATTATATCTTGATTTATGGACAATATAACACAATAAAGCGTTTGTGCGAATGAGGCGTTTGGTTCGTGCAGAGACGACTCGAGCATCAGTCCTGAGTCCCGTTCTCTCGGCTCAACAAATCTGCATCGGCCGACGAAACTTTCTAACGACGCCTCAAAGCGACGCAGACGATAAGAGCTGTGACTGGTCCTCTGCACCGCTCTACATTTCCTCCGCTCATTCTAGACTTTCAGTAATAATGTGTTTAATGCAGCTTTGGCACATTTGTTTATGTTTTTGAAAGGCGCTGTACCTGATTTTTATGGTTTAAAAAATGTGACAAACAAAACTAGAAACATTTTTAAAACAGTTTGCAGTGGAACAAACTTCTGCCCTGGTTTAGCCCTGGTTTAGTCCCAGTTTAGCTCTGATTGAGCCCTGATTTAGCCCTGGTTTAGTCCCACTTTAGCTCTGGTTTAGCCCTGATTTAGCCCTGGTTTAGTCCCAGTTTAGCTCTGGTTTAGCTCTGATTTAGCCCTGGTTTAGTCCCAGTTTAGCTCTGGTTTAGCTCTGATTTAGCCCTAGTTTAGTCCTAGTTTAGCTCTGATTTAGTCCCGGTTTAGCTCTGATTTAGCCCTTGTTTAGTCATGGTTTAGTTCTGATTTAGCCCTGGTTTAGCTCTGGTTTAGTCCCGGTTTAGCTCTGCTTTAGCTCTGGTTTGACCCTGGTTCAGTCTGGGTTTACAGAAAGTAAACTTCAAACCTCATGGCTCATTTGCATACAGCTCATTTGCATACAGTATGAGCGCTGATAAAAACAGCTCGTGCGCTGACGCTGATGCGACCGAACGCGCTGCAAAGTTTGGTTTGATCAGAACTCATCTCATCTTCAAATATAAAGCTGCGACTCTGTTTCTGAACGGTACAAAATCATTCTTAATTAGCCACGGTGATACTTTATACTTCGGTAAAATGCTGAGACGGTTTAACGGGACCAAAATTTGGATACGGCCCAGTCCTAATGTGCACCAGTTTCTGTGTTAAACCCACAGACGTCCATCGGCCTCTGCACCTCATCTGGAATCACGACCTCAAATTCTCAAGCGTAACCGCCGTCTTTTCTCTCCGTCGTGCTCCAGTCCTTGATCCTCTTGTGTGAATCTAACCGGGCTTTGTGTTCGCTGACGGCCTCCTCCTCCCGTCCTCCCGTCCTCCTCTTTAAGTGTGAAGACCTCTGACCGTTCCTCGCTCCGTAAGCGAGGCCGTTCCATATAGAGTCCGTCGTAAATAAAACTCGATGCGAAGCGATTTCACGCAGAAGCGCAGACGCACGGCTCCAAAAAAAACCTATCAGGACCAAACGAAACAGTCAAATAAAATGAAAAAAACATGAAAATAAAATCCAAGCAGGTAAAAATAATAATAATAATAATAAAGCAGAAGCAATATTATCATAACAATACCATCGCCATCACTTTTCATCACCTTATACCTTTAGTTCACTAGAGAATGGAAATTCTAGGGCTGAAATAAACCAAATGCAAAAAAGCAAAGTGGTGTGGAGTTTAAAAACACAGTGGAGCACTTCCTGTATTACTACATGACATCGGTGGAACAGAGTGGGTTTTTTTGTGTTTGAGAGGAAAAATCAGCCTAAATCTGCATGAAACAAAACACAACTCCAGGTACAGAACAAACTGTGGCTGTTTGCTGTGGGTGTTCTGGGAAAAAGGATCAAAACTTTCGACAATAAAACAATCCAGGCAATCCAAAAAAGTAAAATTCGCATGAGGAAAAGTATCATTAAAAGACCTTTATTTAAATGGCCAAAGCCGACTTGTTTTGACTGTAACTGGTGCACGCCGAGGCTTCTTTAAGAAAACACACCTACCAATGGTACAGACAGGTGGTAATTGGAGGAAGACAGGGTAACAACAATAGATAATTATTAGTGCTGTCAAAAATGTCGCGCTATTAAGGGGTTAACTCAAAACTATTGTAACGACATTCATTTTTTTATCACGAGATTAACGCTCTTTGTGACCCAGTGGACTAGTTTTGCTGTAGCCTCTGCTGTAACGTTAGAAAAACTACAGGACCTGGTTGTAAACAGGAAGGAAAACAATTTGTTCAAAACTGAGAAGTCCCGGTTGGAGGAGGTGGGCCAAAGCACGGCACATCTGCACGAGGAAAGTCCACTTCAAAACATACGGCGAATCGGCGACAAGGACCATGGACAGCGACACAAACACGTGGAGAAGCACACACCGCAGCAGAACCCACACCCGCCCCATCACGCAAAGAGACACCTCACACCGCTGGACCCACCCTGTCCACCAACACCATCAGTCCCGCCGCGTGACCCACAAACAGCGGCGTGCGACGATGCCCTGGCCACAGCCCGGCAGGTGCGAACACGGTCCACAGAACCCCAGGCAACTGTGCCCGAGCCCGGCCCAAAAGTCCTGGGTACAGCAGGTGTTGGGGCAACAAACACAGACTAACTGGAGCTCACAAGTGTCTTTGAGTGTCCAGAAAAGCGCTATATAAAACTGATGCATTATTATTATTATTATTATTATTATTATGTCCCTCAGTCAGGAGAACTACTTCAGGTCACAGCACTTTATTTCACCCATTATTTTTGACTGAAGACAGAAGAGGCACTTCAGAGAACTCACTGATGATTGTTCTGGTTTGTAATAAAAAAAATTAAAATAAAACACAGCCTATCCACTTTTCTATGTGGATAAAGACCATTAAAATGATGATTCAAGGGACAAAAAATGTGCGATTAATTTGAGATTAATCGCAAGTTAACTATGACATTCATGAGATTAATCGCGATTAAATATTTTAATTGATTGCACTAATCATAATATTAATACCAATGAAAAGATTTTAACAATGCAAATAATGAAAAAAGTACATGTACAGGGTCACTGTCGGGTCTTAACAAGGTCTTAAATTTCATGTTCCTAAATTAAGGTCTTCAAAACTCTTAAATTACGTTGTCCAAGTCTTATTTTTTCCACAAAGGTCTTAAATTTCATGAGCTTATTTTTGTTTATTCGACCGGGCTGCAGTGCAACGTGAGACGATGTGAAAGTTTTTTTTGTCTTTTTCTTTTTTTGTCTTGTTAGAATGTTATAAATGATTTTTTGGCCATTTTACAAGCGACGCTCCACGTTCTTTGTTTATGCTTTGTTTAAACTTGTGTTCGAGTTTGTGAATTTGCATCGTTCTTGTACTTGAAGCTGTTTCCTTCGAACTGAGGCGCTTTGGGCCGCTGAAGTACGTTTAAATGATCAGGAAATAGTGTAACATGGGCGTTTTACAATAATGAATTGAACGTTCTGGGTGACGCACTAATATCTCCATGTAAATCAGCAGGAAAGTCGCTTAGTGCACCTTGAAAAAACCCTTTTAACTCACCGAATCCTTGCCCGTCCATAAGTGTGTCATCCATGGTTGATGCGGGGGTACTTCCAGACACGCTCACCCCCCCCTCGGACCCTCTCGTCCGGGGATTCGTCCGCTCGCAGCTGCCCTTGAGTAAGTGGCTCCGGTTTCCACTCTGCCAATACCGGCGTGATAAATGACTGCGGCGCTCCCGTCTGCTCTTACAAGACACCGGGCCTCAAACCTCTGGAGGACAAACGGGCTCCTTTGCCGTGTTTAAGCGCTCCATCGCAGTCCACCCCACCTGCGTTCGTCATGGCAACGGTCGCCGGGGGAGGCTCGCATCCAGATCTGCACGCTCCATCATTTACACGTGCGGGAGAGGCAGAGGTTACCCAGATACAGACGAGGTACACGGGATAACTTCAGACTAATGGACCTGCGGGAGTTTAGTGGAATAGGCGGTGGATATCGGCGAATGTATCGGACGTAAAGCTGCACCGTGTAACTTTTCTGATGGCATTACAGGTCTGATCTGTGGAGAGACGGAGGTTATAGTCAAGCTGCCGTGGATAGCTTCAGACGAATGGTGTTATTTAAGTTGATGGAACAGTAATTTCAGTAACTGGAGGTTGGAAAACAGGGTAAATCTATTGGACGTAAAGCCACACTGTGTAACTTTTCTGCTGAAGTTACGAGTCAGATCTGTGGAGAGGCTGATGTTACCCAGATATAGTGAAGTCACAGTAGATAACTTCAGACTAATGGGTTTGGTGGAGGTTATGGAGGTTGCAGGAACAGTAATTTCAGGAAATGGAGACAGGAAAACATGGTAAACTATTGGACGTAAAGCTACACTGTGTAACATTTTTAGTAAGGTTACAGGTCAGATCTGTGGAGAGGCTGATGTTACCCAGATATAGTCAAGTTACAGTGAATAACTTCAGTCTAATGGGTTTGATTTAGGTCAGAGGAACAGTAATTTCAGTGACTGGAGATTGGAAAAGATGGTAAATCTATTGGACGTAAAGCCACACTGTGTAACATTTTTAGTGGAGTTACTAGTCAGATCTGTGGAGAGGCCAATGTTACCCAGATATAGTGAAGTTACAGTGGATAACTTCAGATTAATGGGTTTGATTGAGTGGAACAGGCAGTGAATATTAGTGTTTTTAAGGGCTTTGTGTTGCACTTTTGTATAAATAAAGTTTGATTGATATTGGTAAATGTATTGGACGTAAGGCTGCATTGTGTAACATTTTTAGTGTAGTTACTGGTCAGATCTGTGGAGAGGCCGAGGCAGCCCAGATATAGTCTAGTTACATACAGTGGATAATTTCAGTCTAAGAGGAGGAAGTTATGAAGTGAGTGGAAAAGTCAGTGAATATTGGTAAATCTATTGCACGTAAAGCCACGCTGTGTAACTTTTTTGATGGAGTTACAGGTCAGATCTGTGGAGCGGGCAGAGGTTATCCAGTTATAGTCAAGTCACACTGGATAACTTCAGACTACGAGGAGGTTATGAAGGTCAGCAGACGGTAACAGGAGACTGGAAAACACGGTGAAGCGACTGGGCCTAAAGCTGCATTTTGTCTATTTGCTCGTTTCCGTGGAGTCATTTTAACGCCATATTGCGGAACATTGTGGGCTCCCCAGAGCGCTCTCCCATCCTGCTAATGAAACTACTGTACATCGCATCAAATTTGTCAAGTAACGAGGGGAAAAAACATTAAAATATGTTAGAAAACTATAAAAGATTGAATAATTCCTTATCTTTCAATCACCTTTCTTCTGATTTTCTTGTTATTTTGAGGACTCCACGTTAGAAGTTTATCGATTTTAGATTTAGACAAAGCCATGATGAATAGATTACAGTATTATTCACTGTGGGACACGCACTTGTCTGCACGTTTATAATCATTTGTGTGTATAATATGCAATAAATGTGATGAAAAAAGACACACAATGGACCCAAGCATCCGTCCCCGTGACGCTCGGGTCGTTCTCTCGTATCGACGGCATCTCTTTAATCGTGCTTTACAGTAAATCTCCATCGGGGGCAGCGTGGAGATGGTACGCGCCGATAGTCCTGACACCTTACAGCTCCATCAACGGTAAACAAGTCACGGATGAGAAGGAGGGAAAGACAGAGGGAGGGAGGGAGGAGGGAGAAAGGCAAACAGCAGCATAAGAGCTAATTATGCTGGAAGTGTGTTTGCACGTTTGTTGGTATTGTCGGGAAACGCGCCCTCTGCGTTTGACCCGTCCGTCTGTACCTCAGGAATACCATATGGCAACCATATCCCAGGGGCTTTTCTCTGTGGAGTTTGCACGTTCTCCCTGTGTCTGGGTGAGCATAATTTGGGCGCTCCGGGTTCACCCATGAACCCAGAATATGCACAACATGTCAAATCCTCCAGCTAAGTTAGACCGGACCAAGACCGGCTCAAGATCTGGAGATGATCCCACTGCTCCTGACAGGTTTGACTGACAGTTCTGTGACTTGTTTTGTGTGCTTTAATTTATTGTCCCCATATGAGAAAACGTTGTTATTGTTTACATTCGGCTTTTCCGCAGTGTAATGATATTCAAGTCTCACGATACAATATCGTCACGGTGCGATATTTATTGCGATATGGTGGTAAAGCTCACGATATTTCGATATTCTACATAATAACAAGACTGACTCTAAAATGCTTTGACCGGTCATTTGGTACATTTATCGTCATTAGGGATGGAACGAAATCCAAATCTCTCTGTACGATATTTTCACCATAAACATCTCACAGTACGATATTTATTGCAATATTTTATGGAGGCTCAAAACTGTGAATATGCTACTTTTTCCTCTAAAAATGCCTTCACAAGACTTAAAGGGGAAGAACGCCGGCACGTTTGAAGCTAAAGTCCGTTGCTAGAGGAGGTTCTGTCAGAAGCCAAAAAACGGCACAGATCAGTGTTTTTTAGGCAGAGATCTCACTGTGGCAATGAGTCTGTCAAGGCAACAATCTAGTGTAGTGATGGGGGCAAGTTCTGAACTTCCACGTAAAGCACCAATTTGCTTCACACTGAAGAAGCTTAACACCACTTTAACCCATCTGACAACAGCCACGAGTCTAACAAACAAAACGCTCTGCCTGGTTCACTCATTAGTGTCTGGAAACGTTAGAAAACAACTTTATAAGCAGCCTTACACTTCCCTCTGTTGATTTTCCACTGCACAGATGTCGTTTCTAATCCCATTTATTTATGAGTAAATTATACTTTTTGAAAATGCTAAAATATATATATATTCCTGAACCATTTTCTTTCAACAACTTTCAGTTTCTCTTCTTCACAGTCAGTAGTCGATCTTCACTTGTTGCTTCTGGCTCGAGCCTCTCGCCGCTGCTGGAGTCGACGGTCGAGTCTTTTGGGCTTTGGCCTGTGGGAAATCAACAGAGGGAAGTGTGAGGTGCTTATAAAGTTGTTTTCTAACGTTTCCAGACACTAATGAGTGAACCAGGCAGAGCGTTTTGTTTGTTAGACTCGTGGCTGTTGTCAGATGGGTTAAAGTGGTGTTAAGCTTCTTCAGTCTGAAGCAAATTGGCGTTTTACGTGGAAGTTCAGAACTTGCCCCCATCACTACACTAGTTTGTTGCCTTGACAGACTCACTGCCACAGTGAGATCTCCACTGAGGAAACACTGATCTGTGCCGTTTTAAGGCCTCTGACAGAATTCTACCACCTCTAGAAACGGACTTTAGCTTCAAACGTGCCAGAGTTCACCTTTAATCCAAAGAATATCATGCCATACCGGCTTGTCAAAGCCTGATCCCGTTAGATCTCAGAAGCTAAGCAGTGCCGAGTCTGGTTAGTACTTGGATGGGAGACCACTGGGAATTCTAGGTGCCACAGGGGGGCGCCAGTCACAAAAAACTGGTGGTTTGTCCTTAGGCAAGACACTTCACCCACATTGCCTAGTATGAAAGTGATGTGTGCATGGCAGGACTCCCTTGAAAAAGAGATTAGTAATCTCAATGGGACTTTCCTGGGTAAATAAAGGTTAAAAAAAAAAAGAATGAAGATGTGAAAGTGCTTAGAACAGTTATTTCTTCATGTCGTCTGCACTGACGGAGCAAAGGATCATGGTCTATGTAGTTCCCTTTGGTTTTTTAGCTATTTCTGCATCAGAACTGTTCATTTAAGCAAAGAGACTTGGGATTCGATATATTGTGATGCTCCACGATATTATTGTGAGACCTTTGACGATACGATATCACCAGATTTAGGTTATTGTTACATCCCTATAGCTAAGGTATAAAGTGTGATCACCGTCAAACCCGCTGTCTCTAATCCAAAGAAATATGTAATAAAACTGGGGGGGTTTCGCTTTCTTGGATCTATACAAATTTAAACGGTAAAACTAGACTGCGGGGAGCTCTTTTCCACAGGACAGAACACCGGCTCACAGTAAGATGCTTTTCAAGGTGTATTTTACCAATAAAAACTGTATAAATCTGAGTTTGGAAAAGACGGTAACTGTTGAACCTAACTCAGCGATTAAATTAATTTTATAAGGGAAATTCATATCTTCTTTCTTGATCTGCCGCGTTCTTACTTTGTCAGTTTAACTCGCAAAAACAATATTAATCTAACGAGGCAATAATTCAAGTGTTATTGTGTTAAAGTAGTTTCAAAAACAGGTCCATTAGTAACAATTACGCGTGTCTCCCCAGTCCCCTGACAGTTCCCGCTCGGCTCGGGCCTCTGCTGACGCCGGAAATGAGCTTTAAAATATGACTCGTTTCATTTGTTCATTAACGAAATAATCAGAACAGATGAGGCTCCGTGTTTGCGATTTACAGTCAGGCTGGATCAGGAGTCATTGTTTTTGTGAATTATGTTTGCGTCATTATCAGTTTTAGCTTTTCCGTCGTGTGGATTGTATTTTGACTTCAGGTGTGGCGTTGTTTTCCGCCAAAAGTCTCTTTCCAAATGTGTTTAAATGTCTTATATTGCACAAAATTTACTCTTGTGAGCTTTAAGTCATGTTCTAGTGTTGTTTCCTCCTCAAAAACAGACCTGGAGCTGTGTTTTGTTTCATTCACACGTCTGAGTAACACTTCATCATGTCTGTCTGCATCTGCAAAGCTCAAAACGCTCTGTTCCAGTTTGTGAAATCACTGAATCTAACTTTTGCCTTTTGTTCGGTAGAGAAAACGGCCCGTTTTTTTCATCTGGACGTCATTGTATTCTTTTTTTTTCCCTTTTAAAAATTGCCTATTTATTTGTGTACAGTGATCCTCGTTTATCGCGGGGTCACGTTCCAAAAAGAACCCGCGATAGGCGAAATCCGTGAAGTATCAGCTTTATTTTTTACAATTATTATACAATACAATACTGTACTATAGAATGAAACCAAAGATCAAATCCTGTTTTCAGGCTCAAGCATTTAAAAATATAAACGTTTTCTTACAAATAACTATGATAGTTTTTAAAAAATGCTGTAAAATAATAATTTTAATGAATACGAACACGAGGTTGGACATTGTGACTCACGTGTATTTCACAGTCCCTCTGACTGAGCCTCTTCCTCCTGACTCCTGTAGCGTCTCTTTCTCCTGAAGGCTGTGGTGCAGGTGTCTTCTCCCGTCGTCCTTATGTTATTTTCCTCCTTCTTTATGGCACCCATGTTTTCTTTTCTGTGGGAGACGCTCCAAACGGCTCTTTGAGTGTTAAAGGTTGCCGACCCCTGGTCTAAGTGAAAGACCAGTCAACTTTTATCACTTCTAGACTACAGTCCCTTGGCCAATCAGGATTCAGAACACAATGCACTGTTAAAAAAAAATTTTTTTAAAAAGCATTAAAAAATCCGCGAAGCCGCGAAAGATGAACCGCGTTATAGCGAGGGATCACTGTATTATAATTTGGCTAATTTAATTAAGGATAAACAAACGAATGAATACAAAAGACGTCACTGTAGAGTTCCGTTATGTTCGTAAGTGAGGTGGAAGAGGCGATTCGAGCCCCATTCCCCGTGGAAAGCTTCGGCAGGTTGTTGCTGAATCCACGGTTTTATTGTTTTATCACACGCCCAGTGTCGGGAACTACACCGGGAGTCGTCGTCCGCGTGTTTCCAAACGACTTCCGATAAGTATAAGTGAATAAAGTTTAGTCCAGAAATGATCCAAGTGAATCTAGTGTAGGACTTCCTGTTCTACCACTTGACATCACAAGGTTTCCGGAGTGGAGTGTTTTCCAGTTTGAGGGAAGAACTCCGCCTAAATCTGCAGGTTTTGTGTGTTAAACACGAGCGAATGAAACAAAACACAACTCCAGGTCTGTTTGCGATGAGGAAACTATTTTATATTGTACAGCTCTGGAAAAAAAAAAGGGACCACTGCATTTTTTTTTTCTGAAATCAGCGTCTCTACACGTGTGACGGCCGTTTTATTCCAGCGTCAACACAAACACAACTCACTCTGCTTCATGAGGCACTGATGAGATCACCTGAACCAAACCTGATTTAAGGAGGAAAAGAAGAATGATTAATCCACCAAATATTGATTTCTGAACTCTTCCTAAGTTCAAACATGAGTTATTTTTGTTATTATTATTATTGACAGGGTGACAATATCAAACATACAAGTAATGAATGAAAAGGAGCAGAAAGAAGAGTCATCTTATATTATCTGCCCACTGTTCCTTTTTCTAGACACATTAACACCGACAATCGCTGCGAAACCTTTCATATAAGTACATTTCATTTCAGTCACAATTATGGATCAATTCTCTTGTTTTCTTCACTTTATTTGAGGTCTGGTTTGTCATTTTTTGCAAATAAACGCTCTAAATGACAATATTTTTAGATGGAATTGGGGAGAAATGTTGTCAGCAGCTTATAGAACGAAACAAAAATGTCCATTTTACTCAAACACAAACCTACAAGTTGTAAAATCGGGGAAGCTGATCATTTTGCGGTGGCCTCTTTCTCCGTTATCCTGCTCTCGGCATGAACATCACTGGTTGCGGGATCAGATCCGCCGGCCCAGAGGTCAGCGGTGTGATTTCAGATCCCACGGAAGAGTGCTGCTGTTGTGTCCTTGGGCAAGACACTTACTCTGCTGCATGAATGTGTGTGTGTGAATGGGTGAGTGGTTCCCTCATATAAATCACTGTGAAGGTGAAAAAAACGCTGCGTAAAAATGCGACCATATCAGAAAACAGTGTAATATGGACCCTTTAACAGCTTAATTTCATCATAGCTTGTACTCACATTGTAGAGTATAATTAACATTTACTTGTGTCTATGGTGATGTGATTGCGTTTGCCGAAATGCCCCGCAGTATGGCATTAAACTTTCCCCACGCGTTTGAGCTCAACATGCACAGATTGTATCGTATAAGCGGGGGTCTCGGGGTCAAAATCCGTCCGCTGTGCACCGTCCGCATCTGATCATGAAGCGTCTTACTGTCCGATGACCAGGAATTGCGCGTTAGCATGCTAGTTGTGCCTCTCTTTGGCCTCTGAAAGTTGCGAAAAGCGCTTTTAAACCCGTCACGGTGAGAAATTAGGACGTTCTGAATGCAAAAGGAAAACGAGGAGTAACTTTGGAGCGCTGCATGCTTTTTTTGTTTTTTTTTTGTGAAGGTGCAAATCAGGTAAAATTCTTAATCGTTACAGCAACGGTCCCACATTCCCTCTGTCATTGTGAAACCCGGGGGTAGCAGGAAGGGAAGACCAGACCAATTACCCTCGGCAGACAAAGGCGGTGACTCCTCTTGTGGTTTTTATTCATTCCGAGCGGGTCAGAATCGCTCCACACTTGGATCTGTCCCAGAGTTAAAGGAGATTCGCGTTTCCCATTGTTTCTTTATGAAAGCCGTGTAAGTGCTGCGCGTACGGCCCATTTTTCAATTTCCTGCCCGCCGCGCCATCCCGCTCCGAAAACGTTTTAACCTAATCACCGAAATGAAAAGTCCCATTCAAATCCACTCTGTTCTGCTCGTCCTTGTGTCTCCGATGTCGAGTCCGTGCCTTTTTTTTTTTTTTTTTTATATAAATACAATAGAGACGTCCGCGCGAGACAATGGGAGGACACGCTGCTCCCAAACTAAAGTCAATGGAAGAAACGGAGCCTTCGATTTCACTTCTACGCTGCAAGAACGGAGTACAATTTGATCTAGTTTCATAATCTTTGGAATTGCCGTGACACTTTATAACCACCACATTTACCAAATCATACTCTGGTTCAATGACGGTGGCGATTAAAGGACAAATATTATGCAAAATTCACTTTTTTACCCTTTACGTCCTACTGTCCTCTCGTCAAAAACATGCCTGGAGTTGTGTTTTGTTTAATTAATCCACTGATTCAAAGTCCTCATCTTTGAGCCTCAAAATTGCTCAAAATTAGCAAGTTTTGTTGTGTCACAGGTAAAGATCTGGACTTCTACTCAGTTTTTAAGCTGCGCAGAAAGAATTAATAGTAGGGATGTAACGAAAACCGAAATCTGGTGATATCGTATCGTCAAAGGTCTCACAATAACATCGTGGAGCATCACAATATATCGAATCCCAAGTCTCTTTGCTTAAATGAACAGTTCTGATGCAGAAATAGCTAAAAAAAAAACAGAGGGAACTACATAGACCATGATCCTTTGCTCCGTTTCAGCGCAGACGACATGAAGAAATAACTGTTCTAAGCACTTTTACATCTTCATTCTTTGGATTAAGTCTGTGAAGCATTTTTAGAGGAAAAAGGAGCAGATTCACAGTTTTGTGAGTCTAAAACTAAATATTGCAATAAATGTCGTACCGCGAGACGTGCACTGAATATGAACAAAATCAAACAAGAAAAACGAACAATAGAAAGAACGTAAAAGGACAAAAGAAAGAAAGAACAAACGAACGAACAAGAGAATGAACAAACCAAAGAAAGAACGAAAAAAACAAAAGAACCAAAGAAAGAACGAACGAAAAAGAACAAACTAAAGAACGTAAAAGAAAAACCGAAAGAACGAACAAAAGAACAAATTGTAGAAAGAACGGAAAAAGAAAGAACGAACAAATGTCATGTTACGACATGTCTCTGTTTAGACGTGCCGGTTTTCCCACAGTCATTGCTATTCCAACACTTTTTTTGTTCTTTTGAGAGCTGCGATTAGGAATGTAACAATAACCGAAATATCGAATCCCAAGTCTCGTTGCTTAAATGAACAGTTCTGATGCAGAAATAGCTAAAAAAAACAGAGGGAACTACATAGACCATGATCCTTTGCTCCGTTTCAGTGCAGACGACATGAAGAAATAACTGTTCTAAGCACTTTTACGTCTTCATTCTTTGGATTAAGTCTGTGAAGCATTTTTAGAGGAAAAATTTGCATACTGTATTTTTCGGACTAAAAATCCTTGAATTTTCTCAAAAATCAACTGTGCACCTCATAATCCGGAGCTCCTTATGTATGAAAATAGACCCGTTCATTGACACTGCATCTTATAATGTGATGTGCTTTATAGTCCGAAGAATATGGAGTTCACAGTTTTTGTGAGCCTCCACAAAATATTGCAATAAATCTGTTTCTGTGAGATGTATATGCTGAAAATATCGTACAGAGAGGTTTGGATATCGTTTTACTCGTGCTACCCACGTCTGGCGATTGTCCAAGCAGCACTTGAGCATCTCCTTGTTTAGTTCAGTCTTTTAAACCTTCTATTATTCTGCCTGTGTAATCCCTCAGTTGTCTCTTTCTATTATCCACATTTCTGCGTGTTGCCAGTCTCCGCTTTGGTTGGCGCTGGGTTTTGCGGCGGGCGTCGGGGCAGGCTGCCAGCTCCGCCGCTTTCCCCTCCCGTTTTCCCTCCGAGCTCGAATTTATAAATTGAAAAGGCTGCAGAAATGACCTTAATCCTCGCGCCTTCGTTCGGCGGCGGTCCGCGGGGACGTGCTTTACAACTACCATCTGTTGCTCTTTTTTTCATTAACAAAATCTATTCCTCCACGTGAACCGAAACAATGCCGCCGCTCCCACAACGGCCCTAAACCCCGCGCACGGAAAGAATGCCGTTTATGGCCGCCACGGAGAATTTCCAGATTAGCGTCGCTGTAATTTTCGCGTTAAAACGGGGAACTTCCATCACGGATTATGGTTATGGCGATGATTTCAGGTGACAAGGGCCCGGGTTTCCGACAGCTGAGTCAGAGCGGGCGGGAATAACTCGTGTTTCCGTGTTGCGTCCGGAGCCCGGAGGATAATACAGGCGTCTATAGGGACACGGGGCAGTACAAGAGAAGCAATATACAAAACTACAACATCATTTCCATGCTGCAAAATGGGCCCTTTGCATCGGGGGATTGGTCTGGCCCGGCTATTCATAGGTCTCAGATTCATGTTTATAGGAGCCATTCTGAGGACTTTTTGACATTCAGAAGACACAATACACTGGTTTGAATTGTTAATTTCTACGGAAACGCTGGTGTTTATAAAATGGATTACACTACTTTATCAAATATAGTGGATTGGTCTGGTTAAGCTGTTAATAGCTCTCAGATTTGTGTTTTTTAAGCACCATTTTGAGGACTTTTCGACATTCAAAAGATGCAATATGTTGGTTTCAGTTGTTAATTGCTATGGCAACGGTGGTGTTCATCAGTCCCAATACTTAATATTATATAAGTGATTGTTCTGTGTGTGACATAGGTCTGCCATAGGTCTCAAATTTGTGTTTATTGGGACCATTTTGAGGATTTTTGACATTCAGAAGAGGCAATATGTTGGTTTCAGTTGTTAATTGCTATGGCAACAGGGGGTTCATCAGTCTCAATACTTCTGGTCCGGCTGTGCTATCCATAAGTCTCAGATTCATGTTTGTAAAGATCCATTTCGAGAACTTTTCGTCATTCAAAACGTGAAATATTTCGGTTTGAATTGTTAATTGTCATGGCAACAGTGGTAATTTCCCATTAGTTAGAGTCCAGTGTGTTATATTATATAGTGGATTAGTCTGGTCAAGCTCTTAATACGTCTCAGATTCATGTTTTATAAGCCATTTTGAGGACTTTTCGACATTCAAAAGATGAATTATGTTGGTTTAAATTGTTAATTGCTATGGCAACAGGGGTGTTCATCATTCCCAATACTTTACAAGAGCTTGCGATGCATTTTTTGTATGAAAAGTGCTCTGTAAATAAAGTTTGATTGATTGATTAATATTACATAGGGGATTGGTATGACCAGGCTATCCATAGGTCTCAGATTCATGTTTGTAAAGATCCATTTTGAGGACTTTTCACCATTCAAAAGATATAATACATTGGTTTGAATTGTTAATTGCCATGGTAACAGTGGTAATTTCCCATCAGTTGGATCCCACTGCTCTATATTATATACGTGATTGGTCTGGTCAAGCTGTTAACAGGTCTCAGATTTGTGTTTTATAAGCGCCATTTTGTGGACTTTACAACATTCAAAAGATACGGTACATTGGTTTGAATTGTTAATTGCTACGGAAACGCTGGTAATTGCCCATCACCTTGATTCCACTGCTTTATATTATACAGCGAGTTGGTCTGGCCATAGGTGCCAGACCAATAGCTCTCAGATTTCTGTTTTTTAAGCACCATTTTGAGGACTTTTCACCATTCAAAAGATGCAATATGTTGGATTGATTTATTTGCTATGGCAACACTGGTGTTCATCAGCTAGATTCCAATACTTTACCTATATTCATAGTTCTCAGATTCATGTTTGTAAAAATCCATTTTGAGCACTTTTTGCACTTAAAACATGCAATACATGGGTTGGAATTGTTAATCGCTATGGTAACAGTGGTAATTGCCCATCAGCTTGATCCCACTGCTTTATATTATACAGCGAGTTGGTCTGGTCAAGCTGTTAATAGGTCTCAGATTTATGTTTTATAAGCGCCATTTTGAAGACTTTACGCCATTCAAAAGATACGGTACGTTGGTTTGAATTGTTAATCGCTATGGAAACGCTGGTAATTGCCCATTAGATGGATTCCAGTGCTTTAATCTACACTGCGAGTTGGTCTGGTAACCTGTAACCTGCTTGTCTCTGTGGAACATTCTCGACAAAGCAATAACGTTTCCATGGAGACCAGCAAGTGACGGACCCTCCATCAGAAAAGCACAGTGCACCTTTAACCTTAACCGTGTTAAAGGTGAATTATTCGCCTCTCCGTAGATCTGACCCTCTACCCAAAAGTCTAAATTTTGATTCATTTGGTTTCTTGCTTTATATCCATTTAAAGCTGCACTGTGTAACATTTCTGCTTTGTTTTCATGGCGATGTTATTACTTTGTCACGGGAGAGACTAAAGTGAGACAACTAAAGCACATAACAGATAGATTTTTTGTATTTTTGAGCATTAGAAAAGCAATCTCATCTCCATGGAGACCAGCAGGTGACGTACCCTCCACCGTAAAAGTTACACAATGCACCTTTAAGGCCTGTGGCTGGTGTGAAACGCTCCCACTAAACTTCCCTTTGTTTTTGGAGGTTCAAACTTTACGACAAAAAGGCTCAGAGTCATATTTTCTCGTCCGGGTGATGAGATTTTCAAAGTCGGATGCCTCTGTTTTTACCTTTTCTATATTTCTTATGTCCTGCAAGGTTCATTTGCAGAGCGCCTATCTGGGGCTGTAGCACAAATGTGTAATGGCATCATTTTTACTGCGGACAGGACGGAGAAAGAGAAAGATGGAGAGAGGACGGAGGGAGGGAGAGGAGAGGAGGAGGAGGGTGCTTTAATGGAAACTATAAAAGAGATTAGAAAGTGTTGAGATGAGGGAGCGGGAGAGGGAGGAGGATGCACGACGAACAAACGCGTCAAAACTGGAACAATGAGAGGACTTTTATTAGCCAGAAGTTTAAGACATATTTTTAGAAGTCATCAACCTGGACTGTATATAGCCGGATAAAATAGGGCCGCTCTTTTAAATGGAGATTGAGAAGGAGTTGCACTGCACGCACCAAAGCTTTTTACCGTCTTACAACAATGTTCGTTATCAAAAACACGCCTGAAGAGATTTCAGAGTCGTCCGTGCGCACGTTTGAGTCATTTAGCGGAGCTGCAACGAGATGCAAGTCTCACGGTGCGATATTTATTGCGATATCGTGGGAAAGCTCACGATATTACGATATTCTACATAACAACAAGACTGACTCTAAAACGCTTTGCCCAGTCATTTGGTGCAACATTTATTGTCATTAGGGATGGAACGAAATCCGAATCTCTCACAATATGATATTTATTGCAATATTTTGTGGAGGAATCTGCATCTTTTTCCTCTAAAAATGCCTTCAAAAAGACTTAATCCAAAGAATGAAGATGTAAAAGTGCTTAGAACAGTTATTTCTTCATGTCGTCTGCACTGAAACGGAGCAAAGGATCATGGTCTATGTAGTTCCCACTGGTTTTTTTTTAGCTACTTTTGCATCAGAACTGTTCATTTAAGCAAAGAGACTTGCTATTCGATATATTGTATTATTGTGAGGCCTTTGACGATACGATATCACCAGATTTCAGTTATAATCTAGCGATCTCTCCTGGGCTCTATTCGATCCCTCTTTACTGTCCGCTGTAAGGTTTTGTACGAGTGCTGAATGTGCTGAGCATCTTTTCACTTTTCTACATTCTACACACAAGAACAGGAGCCTGTGGAGCTCTGTCACAGCTTCAGAAAAAGGTGTTTTTAACAGTTGGAAAATACAGCACATTGGCAGACATTTTATTTAGACACAATTTAGTTCAAGCAGCGTAAACCACTACACTGTAAAAATGACAACTTGAATTTGTTCAGTTTACTAGGAGTTTTGCATCCACAAACAATAAAATTACCAATTGCATCTTACACTGTCTCAAGTGAGTCATTTCAACTCACTTTTGGAAGTTTCTGATAAAAAGTTGACCTTAATTAAGATTTTGAGTTGGCATAATATACAAATCACAGTAGACGCTTATTTAGGACCAGGTTAACTAATCTGCGCATGCTCACTTGAAATCTCGTAGCAATCTGCTGCAACGGGGTCGCATGAGGAGTTTCTCAGGGGTTTTCCTTTGTTTGGAAAAGAAGCGCCCGTCATTTTTGGGTCACCCGGGCCTTTCTGTGTGGAGTTTGCATGTTCCTCCCCGGTTTCCCCCATCAACCTAAAACATGCCCGCACCCCTATGAACTAACATCAAGGACCATGTTGTCCACCCTCCTGTGGGCTCACCACCTGCAGAGGGGTTCATAGGGGGGGTCAGGTGCTATGAGTATTGGGCAGCACGCTGCCCCCACGACCCAGCCGGATTAAGCGGGAGAAGATGGATGGATGGATGGAGTTCAAAAGCTGTACCAATGTAGTTGAAAGTAAAAATTAAAAAATAAATATTTATTGTGGGTGTAGTAATTTCAACTCAATATAGTAAGTTTTCACAGGGGATAATATGAACTACAAATAAGTTGATAAAATAGAAACAAACTTAAAATGCTTAGTTGGCATAACTTCAAAAGCTTAGTTGACCCAACTTAATAATAGCAGTACTTCAAAACTTAAAATTTTAAGTTGATACGTACAACTTAAAAACTCTGTGCAGTCGGTTGCCTTGAAAATTGGAGTTGAACTAACTTTTTCTTTTTTACAGTGTACAGGTGTTAAAATTAAACAGTTCTGCCCTACAAAGGCAAAAGACCTGAACTCACGAGTGTGAAACTGAGGAAAATTACTTCAAAGTTTCTGTTTTGTCCAGACAAAAGTATAATAGGCTCCCAAAATCTGACTACTAGTTGCTAGAATGAAGAAATATTTGTTGGTGAATAATGGATCTCACAATTAGCCTTTGACCCTTAGTTTGGATCATGAGCCAAAAATAACGAGTCGTGCAACAGAAAAAGGCTCAAAGGTCAATTTTGAGCTCAATATTTTTCACAATATTTATTCATATGATAAAGGAGGTCTTAAATACCCCCAAAATGACACTAACTCATTTTTAATCAAACGTGATGTTAATGCTTTATTTTGTAAATATTAAAGTAAAAAATATTGTTGCTGGTCGGAGTTTGAGTCGTTTTGGTAAAGTAACTGCTCTGCCTGCGTGAAGTTGGCCTCCATCAAACTCAAACCGATACAAAAACTATGTCAATCGTTTGTGCTGTTTTGTGCTGCAGAAAGTTTAATTTGTGCTGCTTTAGTTTTTGAGAAATTAACTATTCTTTTACAGGTCAAATTGGGGTCAGCTCCCAAAAAGCTTAAAAATGCTCTGAAACAGTCCAGTTTTGTGCTGCAAAAAGTTTCGTTTGTTCTGTTTCTGGTTCTTCAGATATTTGCAGTTTTATTTTCGGCCGATGACGTCGTCCAGAACCTCAGAATGTGAAACAGCCTCAAAACAGGAAGAAAATTACACGACAACATTTGTATTTTGTTTCTGCTGTTTTGTGCTGTTTTCAATTGTGTGAGTTTATTTTTTAAATGATTCATTATTATTTCTGTGGTAATTACAGGACCTCATTTCCGCTCAGCTGACGGCGACAAACTCCACAAAACTAGTGACGATAAACGACCTGAGGCTGAGGAAAAGTCTGTGTTATTATATAAAATATGAATCAAAAGCAAATTACTAAAGACTGAGACAGACTTTTCGTGAAGTTTTGCTAAAGTCGCTGCTTCAGCTGAGCGGAAATGACGTCAGATAATTACAGCAGAAATAATAATTAATAATTTTAGAAATAAACTCACACAAATGAAAACTGTCACAGCACAAACGAAATACAAATGTTTCGTGCAATTTTCTTCCTGTTTTGAGGCTGTTTCACATTCTGAGGTTCTGGACGACGTCATCGGCCGAAAATAAAACTGCGAATATCTTAAAAACCAGAATCACACAAACAAAACTTTTTGCAGCACAAAACAGCATAAACGAAACACAAACGATTGACTCCATTTTGGGCGTTTTAGTGCATTTTGAAGCTTCCTGACTGACCCTAATCTGACCTATAAAAGAATCCTTAATTTCTCCCAAACTAAAGAAGCACAAACAAAACCTTTTACAGCACAAAACAGCACAGACGATTGACAGTTTTTGGCGTAGGTTTGCGTTTGACGTGGGGCCAACTTCACGCCAAAACTGCCCCCACCGTTTCTGTTACGCGAGTTTGCACGCGCTCAGTACAGCAACGGCTTTGAGGAATCGGCGAGAGTCTCCTGGTTTCTCACCATCAGGATACTGCGTCTACACAGACACTCGCAAAACCAAAAAAACGAATAATAACCCGGATACTCGAGCGCACGTTTACACCGTCACTGTGTTAAATTAAACCTTAAATGAATTCTTACTTGAGTTACAGAGCTTCCGACGGAGTAGTGCCTCCAGTTAGCCTCACACTTCCTACAAACGTGTGCAATATTTCACCAAAAAAAAAGCATATCTTCACTGGGATCGGCTCATTAGACTTTCATTGTCGCCGGCCCTCTTACCTCACACGGGAAGATGAATTGCCAGGCTGTTTGTGAATTCATAAACTCAACAGAATCCACTTTGTCCCACTTCTGCTGCCGCGGTTGTAGTTTGGGTGAAAGCCAAAGGTGAAGCGCCCACATGAACCAAAACAAAAACAAAACACGGAGAAATGAAACGCGGACTGTTTATCTTCCCCGGAATCCAAAGCACACAATTCTCCAACACATTACCGAGTCCGGTCACTGCTGCCGTCTCATTTCTCCTTCCTCGCTTCCTTCTCCTCGATCCTCCGTTTTTCAGCTGTCAATCAAACGCGTCGTATTAAGCGGCGTCGGACCGAAGGAGGAAGGAGTAAATCTGAGGGAGGCTTCAGGAGCAGACGTCGGAGAAAAGAATCAAACTTTACTGGTCTCAGTGGCCACGTTTACATGAGAGCTTTAATTCCGAATGAATAAAAAATAATTCCGCTTTAAAAAGTCCATGTAAACACTTAATTCTTAATGAAAATGATTATTCAGAATTAAACTTAATTCTGAAGTAAGTGGGTTTACTCTGATTTTAAATTAATGAATTTCTTCCTGGATCATGTAAACGTTTCTTCTTCTTCAAAATAATCCCGGTGGTTGGTGCTCGTTGGCTCGTCCTTCGATCCGGCTCCTCCAGTCGTCTCTTGGGACTTTCCTCCACGTCTCTTTGGATTTGTGAGCGGGATGTGGGAGTGGGCTGAGGTGTGGCAGCCTCAGACTCAGTTTGTCTTCTTCCTCCTTCTCCCACACTCTTCCCTTCTCCTCCTCAGCTCACAGACGTAAAGCGTAAGGAGAGAATTCTCCAGCTGCTGCTTCATTATCATCGGAACGACCCCGGGAAAAGTTCGGATCGAGTTTGTGTCGGCGGCGAAACGACAAACCGAGATGACAGAAAAGCCGGGAGCAGCTGAACTGTGGGTTTTCTTCCCAAAGACGGAAATACGTTTGTGTGTCGCTGTCCAATCAGAACCTTCCCCAGACGCTGAGAGGAATTAAATATGTTTTCCATGGAAACCTCAATTCAAAATTATTATTTCCATGTAAACTCCAAAGAGAATATTTTAATTCAGAACAATGAATTTGTAATTTAAAAACATCATGTAAACGTGGTCAGTGAGGAGTTTAGATCCTCTGTGGGCGGGACTTCCATTTCCTGCAGAATCGAGAAGAGGAATCAAGGAGAAGGAAGCGAGAAAAGAGAAAAGAGATGTGGCCATGGTCCATCTGTGTCCAAACAAATACGGCTGCTTATTAAAAAGAACATATCTTAAAGGATTAGTAGATCTCTGCAGAATCAATGAGTGAAGCTCTACACTGAGGTGAGAGAAATGTGATTATGTCCAAAATGATGGACGACCAATCAGCTCCTTCGTTTCACATGTGTCAGTGAAACAAACGCCGCAAAAAACGAAATCTAGTCAAGCTAAAATGACTTGGATTGAGAAAGTTTTATCATGATTTCAGTAAATTTCACTAGACAAGTAAAATTATCTACCAGTGAAATAAGACTTTTTGTACTTAAAATATGAAACAAAATCAAATGCTGCTTTAATTAACAAAGAAATCCTTATCCCACTGGCAGATCATTTTACTTGTCGAAGTTGAATCCACTCAAATTAAGTAAAATGTGCTTAATTTAAGTCATTTGAACTTACTTAGATATATTTTTTTCCCCGTGTAAATCTAACTGGACGACTGAGGGAATGGGGACCAGACTGCTCTCCCTCAATACTTTCTTTTTAACTATAAAAAGTGATACAGGGGTCAATTGTGCAAATTCTACCACGATACTAAAGGTGCACTGTGTAACTTTTCTGGTAGAGGGTCCGTCAAATGCTTTTCTCCATGGAGATGTTGTTGATTTTGTCTGAAAATTTTGAAAGTGATCGGTTTATGAGTGATTGATGGTGGACAAACCACCTGGTCTAAACCTAGACCTGGTTTAGCCCAAAGTCAGACCTGGAATAGTCCTGTTATAGACCTGGTTTAGACCTGGTTTAGCCCTGGTTTAGCCCAAAGTCAGACCTGGAATAGTCCTGTTATAGACCTGGTTTAGCCCAAAGTCAGACCTGGAATAGTCCTGTTATAGACCTGGTTTAGCCCAAAGTCAGACCTGGAATAGTCCTGTTATAGACCTGGTTTAGACCTGGTTTAGACCTGGTTTAGACCTGGTTTAGCCCTGGTTTAGCCCTGGTTTAGCCCAAAGTCAGATCTGGAATAGTCCTGTTATAGACCTGGTTTAGACCTGTTATAGACCTGGTTTAGCCCAATATCAGACCTGGAATAGTCCTGTTTTTGACCTGGTTTAGCCCAAAGTCAGACCTGGAATAGTCCTGTTATAGACCTGGTTTAGACCGGATTTAGACCTGGTTTAGCCCAAAGTCAGACCTGGAATAGTCCTGTTATAGACCTGGTTTAGACCTGTTATAGACCTGGTTTAGCCCAAAGTCAGACCTGGAATAGTCCTGTTATAGACCTGGTTTAGACCTGGTTTAGACCTGGTTTCTGCCCCAAGTATGAAGTGAGTGACTGAAGATAACAGTACATTAAATCCAGAGTGTAAAATAAGTGTAAACAAACAGAAAATGTGTAATATTTCGCAGTTTTCGTGAAGACTTGTGAACCGCACTTGCTCAAAATCCCCAAGGACGCATCAAAACACCTCTAACTGTCGCCCCCGTGACCTGCCCCGAGGCTCTACCCCTCCTCCCCTTCCTCCTTTCCCCCCCGCGCTGGGATTGAACCATCACCACACGCGGCCCACAGACCCCCCGCGCGCTCTCTCCTCTCCAGCGCCCCCTGCTGCGAGGGCTGTAACACGCCTCGGGGAGTTATAATAGCTCTTTTAGATCTGTGCGAGGCTAATGGAGACTTGTACTGGAGCCGCCGCTGATTTTCTCACCCAGAGACACGTGTTCTTTGAAGCGGGACCGGACGCTGCGACCCCGCGGTGAACGGGCAGATGCTTGCAGGCTGCGCCACGCCCAGAGGCTCATTCTCACTCCCGCTGAAACCGTCTTAAAGTGTCAGCAGCTCAGTTGGCAAAGCGTTTGTCCACTGATCCGACGCTTTGGTGCTTAAAATTCCGCTCTTGACATAAACATCGTCGATTGAGCGCCGCCGCCGCCGCTGCCGCCGCTGTTGTTGTTGTGTCCTCGGGCAAGACACTTAACCCCCTCACCCCCAGTGTCTGCGTCCTCCGGTGCGTGAATGGGTGAGCGGTTCCTTAATGTAAAGCGTTTTGAGCGCCTTGAAGGTGGAAAAGCGCTGCATAAAAATGTGACCAATTAGAGCGTTTTTGGCAGCGTTTGCTCATTGCGCATTACGTCACCGTGGTAACTGCTGGAGCCGGGTGTCGTTAAGAAGTTGCCGATACGATACGCACCTCGATACGTAGACTGTATAAAAGAATTGGACTAAGTGAGTGCGACGTCTCCACAGCGTCGGCATCTGGAGCCAGGTCCATATTTGGAAATCCGACCGTGAGTATTCAGGTCTGATCTAGGGCTAAACCAGATCTAAACCAGGTCTAAACCAGGTCCATAACAGGACTGTTCCAGGCCTGATCTAAATCTAAACCAGGTCTAATCTGTGGCTAAACCAGGTCTAAACCAGGTCCATAACAGGGCTTTTCCAGGTCTGCTCTAAGGCTAAACCAGGTCTAAACCAGATCTAAACCAGGTCTATAACGGGACTATTCAAGGTCTAACCTGGGGCTAAACTAGGTCTGATTTAAGGCTAAACCAAATCTAAACCAGGTCTAAAGCAGGTGCATAACAGGACTATTCTAGGTCTTATCTAAGACTTAACCAGGTCTAAACCAGGTCTATAACAGGACTATTCCTGGTCTGATCTGGGGCTAAACCGGGTCTATGACAGGACTATACCAGGTCTAATGGAGGTCTAAAGCAGATCTAAACCAGGTCTATAACAGGACTATTGGAGGTCTGATCAAGGACTAAACCAGGTCTTATCTGGTTTTTATTTCCACGCAGGAGGTCAGACCCAAACCACCAGAGAGTTAAACCAGAAAACGCCAACAAAACTCTGGAGGAGAGCAAAATATGAGAACAATTAAAGGTGCACTGTGTAACTTTTCTGGTGAAGGACCTGTCAGCTGGCTTCCTCTGTTCGTCTGGAGTGTTTCGCAGTGTGGCATTAAACCTTTCCGTCGTCACAGAGACCAAAGCAGACCAAGTTGCAGGTCCGAATGTCTGTTTTTCCTGGTATTTTTGAGCTCTAAACCCCACCTGTAATTGTATAAAAGTAAAGTAGAGCTGTTTAAAGTCGCACTGTGGAACATTCCAGGCAGAGCAGTGACATATCCACTGAAACACGGAGGTGACGGAGCCCCACGTGGAACATCACCGTTATCTGCTTAATTTACGATCTGTTTTGTGGCCTTCAGATGTTTTATTTCGGCGCTTTAACCGTCGGCCGGAGTCTGGTGAATAAAAACAATAATTCTATAATGAATGTGAGCACTTTTTAACCGTCCCGTTCGCCCACTGATACAAATAGATTCATTTGTTTAGATCTAATCCACTGTGTAAATTACCTCTGCAATTACTGTCTGCAGCGGCCCAGAGACGTGTTAGTCTGAGCGATGGGGGAGACACGGAGGTCCTGGTTTCACCGCTACATCACCGCAACGAGACGGGGTCATTTAACCGAGCAGGACTAGGACAGGGCTGGAACAGGACTAAAACAGGGCTGAAACATGACTGAAACAGGGCTAAAACAGGACTAGAAAAGGACTGAAACAGGACTGAAACAGGGCTAAAACAGGGCTGAAACAGGACTAAAACAGGGCTGAAACATGACTGAAACAGGGCTAAAACAGGGCTAGAAAAGGACTGAAACAGGACTGAAACAGGGCTAAAACAGGGCTAAAATAGGGCAAGAACAAGACTAAACCAGGGCTAGAAAAGGACTGAAACAGGGCTGAAACAGGGTTAAAACAGGACTGAAACAGGGTTAAAACAGGGCTAGAACAGGACTAGAACAGTACTAAAGCAGGGCTAAAACAGAACTAAAACAAGACTAAGGACAGGGCTAGAACAGGACTAAAACTTCACTGAAACAGGACTAAAAGGGGACTGAAACAGGACTAAAACAGGACTGAAACAGAGCTAAAACAGGATTAAAGAAGGACTAAAACAGGACTGAAACAGGGCTAAAACAGGATTAAAGAAGGACTAAAACAGGATTAAAGAAGGACTGAAACAGGACTAAAACAGGATTAAAGAAGGACTGAAACAGGACTAAAAGAGGACTGAAACAGGACTAAAACAGGACTGAAACAGGACTGAAACAGGACTGAAACAGGGCTAAAACAGGATTAAAGAAGGACTCAAACAGGACTGAAAGAGGACTGAAACAGGACTAAAAAAGGACTGAAACAGGACTGAAAGAGGACTGAAACAGGGCTAAAACAGGATTAAAGAAGGACTAAAACAGGACTGAAACAGGACTAAAACAGGGCTGAAACAGGACTGAAACAGGGCTAGAACAGGATTAAAGAAGGACTAAAACAGGACTGAAACAGGACTGAAACAGGGCTAAAACAGGACTGAAACAGGGCTAAAACAGGACTGAAACAGGGCTAAAACAGGACTGAAACAGGACTGAAACAGGACTGAAACAGGACTGAAACAGGGCTGAAACAGGGCTGAAACAGGGCTGAAACAGGGCTGAAACAGGGGTAGAACAGGATTAAAGAAGGACTAAAACAGGATCAGGACTAACCCAGGACTAAACCAGGAACAGGACTATGTTTACATGAGGACTCAACCAGGACTCAGTCGGACCTGTATTTGCATCTATAGGCCCTATGTTTTAAAACTGCACTGTGTAACTTTTTCCAGTCTCCATGGAGACACTATTACTTTGCCCGCAGTGTTCCGCAGTGTGGCATTAATTGTTTGAGCTGAACTGATCGAGGTGATTAAAGGAAAAGTCTCGGTATCTTTATCTCTGACATGTAAAGAATTAGAATCCTCTGCCCGTCTCCACGGTAATCGATGAGTTTAATGAAATGTCCCAGTGTATGGCATTAATTATATGGATCCTGCGTTTATCCAGCTGTGCTTTAAATTGGACTGAGAACTAAACCAGGACTAAACCAGGTCTAAACCAGGTCTATAACAGGACTATTCCAGGTCTGATCTAGGTCTAAACCAGATCTAATCCAGGTATAAAAAAAGGTCTAAACCAAGTCTAAACCAGATCTAAACCAGATCTAAACCAGGTTTATATCAGGACTAGTCTAGCTCTGATCTAGGTCTAAACCAGATCTAAACCAGGTCTATAACAGGTCTAAACCAGGTCTAAACCAGGTCTATATCAGGACTAGTCTAGGTCTAAACCAGGTCTAAACCAGGTCTATAACAGGTTTATAACAGGACTATTCCAGGTCTAAACCAGGTCTAAACCAGGTCTAAACCAGGTCTAAACCAGGTCTATAACAGGTCTATAACAGGACTATTCCAGGTCTAAACCAGGTCTAAACCAGGTCTATAACAGGTCTATAACAGGACTATTCCAGGTCTAAACCAGGTCTAAACCAGGTCTATAACAGGTCTATAACAGGACTATAACAGGACTATTCCAGGTCTAAACCAGGTCTATAACAGGTCTATAACAGGTCTAAACCAGGTCTAAACCAGGTCTATAACAGGTCTATAACAGGACTATAACAGGACTATTCCAGGTCTAAACCAGGTCTATAACAGGTCTATAACAGGTCTATAACAGGACTATTCCAGGTCTAAACCAGGTCTAAACCAGATCTAAACCAGGTCTATATCAGGACTAGTCTAGGTCTATAACAGGACTATTCCAGGTCTAAACCAGGTCTAAACCAGGTCTATAACAGGACTATTCCAGGTCTAAACCAGGTCTAAACCAGGTCTATAACAGGACTGTTCCAGGTCTAAACCAGGTCTAAACCAGGTCTATAACAGGACTATTCCAGGTCTAAACCAGGTCACAGAAACCTTTAAATTAGACCTACTTAAATACCATGAACACACTTTCTTTGTGGGGTCCCCTCTCCACAGATCTGACCTTGAGACTCACCTTCTAGTCTCTATGGTGATCGTCAGGTTTAATGAAATGTCCCAGTGTACGGCATTAATTATATATTTTACATTTATTCAGTTATATTTTAAATCAGTCGCACTTAAATACCTTAAACACTTTTTTTTTTTGTTACTACGTATGGCGTTACCTCTCCACAGATCTGACCCGTTACTTGGCTTAGAGTCACCGTCTTGTCTCCATGGAGATCGATCAGCTCCATGCCGTACTGCGGAACATCCCAGGCAAACAAAAATTCCACAGTAAATTGATTAAATTAAATCAGTAAAACGTCAACACAATCTAACTGTGTGTGTTTATGGTCATGTTCACTGTCTCCCTTATTGTCTGAGAAAAGTTCCACAGTGCGGCTTTAAACGGGCAGATATTTTGACCCCGACAGGTGAGGGTAATTAGTCCAAATGAGGCCGGGGCTTCACACGCACGTCTCCGTAGTTAACGTAATGGAGCCGATCGGTAAATGTTCCATAAATAAACTTTAGTGCCAATTAGACGACGGCGTGTAGCTTTGTGTAGCAGGACCATCTGTTAAACCGGAGCTGCACGACCTTACAGCGCCGGAGGTCAAAGCACCGCAGAGTTACACCGGAAAACACCGGCAAAAAAACACACGGGGCTGGAGCGGGGGCGGGATGTGAGAACGAATAAAGCTGCACTGTGGAACTTTTCTGGTAAAACGCCCGTCACGGAGTCAGAAATATCGTTTTAGTTCATGGAGTTGTTATTGTTTTGTCTGGAATGTTTCACAGTCTGGGATTAAACTTTTCTATCTTCACAGAGACAAAATTAGACCAAGTTACAGGTCAGATCTGTGGAGAGGCGACGCCCGCTCCCAGTCAGGATGTTGTTTTTCTGTGTATTTTTGAGCTCTAAAACCAGCTGTGTTTGAAGAAATGTAAAGTAGAGCTGTTTAATGCCACACTGGCCACGTTTATATGGTGTTTTTTAATTGTTCTGAATTAAATACTTCGGAATTCAAATATTCTCCTTGGAGTTTCCATGGAAATAATAATTCTGAATGGAGGTTTCCATGGAAAACAGGTTAAATCGTCTTTATTTAATAGTTCTCAGCTTCTGGGGGTGGGGAAGGTTCTGATTGGACAGCGACACAAACGTATTTCCGTCTTTGGGAAGAAAACCCACACTTCAGCTGCTCCCGGCTTTTCTGTCATCTCGGTTTGTCGTTTCGCCGCCGACACAAACACGATCCAAACTTTTTCCGCGGTCATTCCGATGATAATGAAGCAGCAGCTGGAGAATTCTCTCCTCACGCTTTACGTCTGTGAGCTGAGGAGGAGAAGGGAAGAGTGTGGGAGAAGGAGGAAGAAGACAAACTGAGTCTGAGGCTGCCACACCTCAGCCCACTCCCACATCCCGCTCACAAATCCAAAGAGACGTGGAGGAAAGTCCCAAGAGACGACTGGAGGAGCCGGATCGAAGGACGAGCCAACGAGCACCAACCACCGGGATTATTTTGAAGAAGAAGAAACGTTTACATGATCCAGGAAGAAATTAAACCAGCTTTAAAATTGGAATAAACCCACTTACTTCAGAATTAAGTTTAATTCCGAATAATCTTTTTCATTAGGAATTAAGTGTTTACATGGACTTTTTAAATTAAATCCTTTTTATTAAAGCTAAATGTAAATATGGCAACTGTAGAACATTCCAGGCAAACTTCGCAAACTTCCGAATCCCATTTCTCAAGTTGTTTTCCACAGTTGGGACATCGAACAACCACACAATTACGATGCCCGAATCCCATAACTAAAGTCGGACAATATCAGAACTAGAAACAAAAGCGTCACGGTTCAAAAGACTCGAAAAGTTCGGCTTTGACAACAGACGCATCCCACTGGGAAATCAAACATTGCGGTTTGACGCTCACTTTTCCCCAGGGCCCTTCCCAGTCCACACTGCGCGATGGCCGGAAGTTCGAAATCCGGGACACATGTAGACTTTACAAAGATGTGATTGTGGTCATTGAGTTCAGATGGGCGTGATTGACAGGTGGATTAGCCAATCAGAGACTCCGGGATCGGCTCATTAGACTTTCACTGTCTCCAGCCCTTTTTCCGCACAACGGAAGATGAATTTCCATGAATTTTCGAGCTGTTTGTGAATTCATAAACTCACACGAATTCATTTTGCCCCACTTCTGTTGCTGCGGTTGTAGTTTGGGTGAAAGTCAAAGGTGAAGCGCCACATGAACCAAAACAAAAAACAAAAACAAAACAGAGAGAAAGAAAACGGGGAGGAGACTTTTATCTTCCAGAGAATCCAGAGTTCACACTTTTATACTTTTATGCTTCTTCAGTACATATACACATATAATTTGGTTTTATCTGTGTTCCTCTGATAACCTGCTGTACTGTGGAACATTCCAGATAAAGCACTCACATCTCCATGGAGACAAGTGGGTGGCAGACCGAAAAGTTACACCGTGTATCTTTAAAAACACATTTTAAAGAGCATGTAAAGCCCTCTACACCTTAATTTCCCCAGTATATGTTGGTTTTATATGTAGTTGTTTCCCTCAGATAGAACATTCCAGGCAAAGCATTAACATCTCCATGGAGACGAGCTGAAAAGTTCCTCAGTGCAGCATTAAAAACACATTTTAAAAGCATTTAAAGCCACCATTGCATTTCTTGTCACTGCACTCGTCCCAGTCCGTCGGTTTTACATAATAATGCCATAAGATGGAACATTCCAGGCAAAGCAGTAACATCTCCATGGAGACGAGCTGAAAAGTTCCTCAGTGCATCTTTAAAAACACATTTTTAAAAGCAGATAAAACCCTGTACACATTCATTTTCCCAGTATACGTTGGTTTTACAGTGGTTGGTTGTTGTATTCCTCAGAACACACCGGGCAAAGCATTAACATCTCCATGGAGACGAGCCGAAATGTTCCATATCGTGCCTTTAAATATTTTTTTCAAGTAGCATGTCAACCACAACACTCACTCTATGGTGATAGATAAGCTTAATGCTGTCCTGTGGAACATTCCAGCCAAAGCAAAGCCAAATTTCCATGGAGACAAGCAGATGGCAGACAGTCCCTTCAGAAAAGTTCCGTAGTGCATCTTTACAAAGCATATGAAACCACAATTACATTACTTGTCACTGTACTTGTCCCAGTTCACTGGTTTTACATATTAATGCCATAGTATAGAACATTCCTGGCAAAGCATTAACATCTCCATGGAGACGAGCTGAAAAGTTCCACAGTGGACCTTTAAAAACACATTTTAAAGAGCACATAAAACCCTCTACACCTTAATTTTTACAGTATACGTTGGTGTTACATGTAGTTGTTTCCCTCAGCTACAACATTCCAGGCAAAGCAGTAACATCTCCATGGAGACGAGCTGAAAAGTTCCACAGTGCACCTTTAAAAACACATTTTAAAAGCATTTAAAGCCACCTTGCGTTACTTGTCACTGTAGTGGTCATTGTGCTTGTCCCAGTCCGCTGGTTTTACATATTAATGACACAGGATAGAACATTCCAGGCAAAGCAGTAACATTTCCATGGAGACGAGCCGAAAAGTTCCACAGTGCACCTTTAAAAACACATTTTAAAGAGCACATAAAACCCTCTCCACCTTAATTTTTCAAGTATACGTTGGTTTTACATGTCATTGTTTCCCTCAGACAGAACATTTCAGGCCAAGCAGTAACATCTCCAGGGAGACAAGGTGAAAAGTTCCACAGTGCACCTTTAAAAACACAGTAAAACATCATCGTAACAATAATACAATAATATTCTTCAGAAAAAACTCACTCTGAGCCGCGGTCGGATCATAAAAGCGCCGCGTAATCACCGCTGGGCCTCTCCAAACTACGCCGGCTCTGTTTTAATTAATGTAGTGAAATTAAAGGCGTGTGTCTGTTGTTTTGTTGCTTTGTTTTGGCTCGTACTCGTCCTGACCCCGCCGCTCCCGCAGGATCCCCCTCCTCGCTCTTTCCTCGCGCTCCTTTTGTGATGCTAATTCTCTGATATTAAACCTGACAGTGGCGAGGTGCTGCAGACGTTCTGAGCAGAGCTGATTTCTGCCGGGGACCGTCCTCCGGGGGCCGGTGTGGAGGCCGAGCTCGGAAAATAAACTGAGTGAAAAGTCCGTTTAAGCACCGGGCGGGTTTTCGACGAGTTACTCACGAGCCGCAGTGGTATAACGGGTCACTGGAAGGGTCATTTCACGCTGTTTTCTGTAGTTTCCTCGTCGCAAACAGACCCGGAGTTGTTGTTTTTTTGTTTCATTTGCACATGTTTAACACACAAACCTGCAGATTTAGGCTGTCATGCACCGCAAATTTCTCTGATCCGGCCAAGATTTAAAACTTATATCAGGTTATTCATGTTGTTTTCAGATTTATTATCGATTTATTATCTGAGACTGCTTCATTCTAGTCTAGAATTGGTTTATTTTAAAGGGATACACTGGGTTTTTTGACATGAATCTGTACGTCCCCGTCAGCAGAGTCGTGCATCAACACTGACTTACCTCCCGACAGCGTCTGAGCCGAGTTCTTCCCCGGTTTCGACGCTGATGAAAGTGTCCGGCAAGTTGGCTGGAGTCATGAAAATAAAGCGTTTTTCTTCTCAAAATAATATGTGTTCTAAAGAGTGAGACATTTGCATCACAAAACTTGAACGGGGAAAAAGTCAGACCTCATAATCGCTTGGTACTATTTTCTCTCTGATCGTATCACTGCGCTGCCTCCAGGTGAAGCCGCACACGAATCCAACACTTTTTTCAGTAGTTCGGCAGAGTTTACGCTCAGACCGATGACGCCGCGACAAGATAAAGCTACAGCGATAAGTATATAAACTTGTATAAACTATTCATAGACGACAATTCTTCAAAAACCCTCAGGAGATAAAAGCACCTTGATTCTAGAATATTTTTATAGGTGTTTTTAAGCCCTGCATTTGGCCATTTCTACTGAACAGAAGGTAAAAGGAGCTGACAACTACCACTTCATGACATCACAAGGTGGAACAGGGCATTTTGAGCTTCGGAGATGTTTATTTTATTTAAAACAAGGACCGTGAGAGATACAAGACTACATTCAAACCATACTTCATGCGACTGTACAACAACCTTATGTAACAGATAATAATGGATACACTTTATAATTTATTACTTATTTTTTCTATTTTATTTTTGACTTTTTTGACTCAGTCTCTTTCTATCTTTTTGCTATTTATTTAGAATTTATTATGACCCTTTTTATTTTTCACTCTTTGTTATTATATTATACTGTGATGTGTGAGCTGCCGTGTCCAAATAATTTCCCTTATGGATCAATAAAGTTTGTCTAAGTGCGCAGAAAACATTAATCTCTAAAGTGAAAAGACGCTCTGTGCCAGATTTCGCTCCGAGCTCCTCTCCCTCTGCAGTCCTCAGGCAGGTACAGAATATATTAAAGAAAGTATTAGACCCACTTTAACAACAACATTTCATCTGTAGCAGTGACTCTTTAAAATAACCACAATCCAATTCATCATGAAACATTTAAAGCATAATAAATAATAATAAAGAGTTACTCAGAAATGTGTGAATAACAATACAATAACAATACGACGCCATCTTGGGTTCACCTTCAGATTTTATTATAGTTCTATGGATCAAACTCGAGTCAAACTCTTTCTTTAGACAGTAGAATGTGATTTTCGACTTTAAATAGTAGAACTTTCTTTTCTTTTCCCATGTTGCCTTCTGTATATCAGTGTACTCCCTCAGTGCTCCATGGGCGTATAATAGTCTATGTGCTCTCATTCTTGTTCTGCTACATCTCAGATCGTTCCAAAGTGCCCCAGTGGAGAAAGAATATTTCTGTTTTGAGTTTTGTTTTGTCCACTCTGAGCTACCTTAGCCGCCATATTGTTTTGGATTTGAACTGTTCTGTTTCTTGTGTTTATTTCCTGTAATCTGTTTTTGGCCCCATGAACATATCTGTCTGTAAGTATTGTAATGTTAACATTTTAGAATAAGATGTTAACTCACTCTGTGAAGCACTTGAAGTTGTTTAACAGTTGAAATTCCCGCTAAACTATATGACGCTAATAGCGTTAGCATGTGTATGGGAATTTCCATTGATATTAGCATGATGCTAATCGCTTGTTTAGTAGGTTTTTATGAAGTCCAGCTAATATTAAGATATTGTTATGCATATATTGAATTGTATTAAGTTGCTCTACATTGTTTTATGTATTTATCTACTTATTCTATGTTTATTTAAATGTGAAAACATAATTGTAATTGTATTTTTTTTGTATGTTACAGTTTTACAGTCATTTCTTCACTAAATGTCCAGAACTGCACGAGGCTTCCTGGGTGTTTATTGAAGAAACTGTTCGCTATCTGTAAAGATAGTTCCTAAACACTAACTAGTGTTAATCCTAGTTCCAGTATCGATTAGGATGTGATTTTTATTCTTTTCACAACCCTTTTTCACAGCGCGCCTTTACAAAACTGAATTTTATAAAACACTGAGTCTGTGTCCGACACTGTGAGCCATTTATCTCCGTCCACTTTGAATTTAGGTTGAGTAAAAGTTCTTCTGTAAGTGCCGACCGACTGCAATTTGGCCTAAAAACAATTTGTCTTAGATTTGACGGTGATGCGTTTGTGCACTCCAGGTAGCTCTCTGAAACCTCCTAATGCACCCGGCCTCTCCCCTTTATTGTTCCTGCTAATCACAATCGCTGCGAGCATATTTTCTTCTCTATTTTAGCCGTATTTAACTTGATTTTCCGAGCTATTTGGGTGGAGAACGCACGGGCCTGGCTGTAATAACTCCAGATTAGGCGTGATTGGTGGCGTCTCTAATGGAGGTGGACAACGGCGTGCCACGTAGCGTCGAGCCGGCCCCAAAAAGACGCTGGAAGTGGGCGCACCTGGAGGTCAGCTGTCCGAACGGTGGACGGGAACGTTTGATCAAAAGCGAAAGACGGCCGGGGAGGGGTTTAAACGTAACGCCGAGGGGTAAAGAGAGCGATGCGCGGCCTGATGCGAACAGACACACGAGCTTATAGCCTACATGCAATATCAGGTAACCGCGGATTCACGTCCGGAGAGGAGCCGGTAGGATAATGATTCGGGAGGATAATCCGGAATAATTATGACAGAGAGGCAAGGTGAGTGTGTTGCCCAAGGACAGAACATGAGACGCACCGGACAGAAGTGGGATTGGCCCGAGAACCACGGCGAGCAGGGGTCAGAAGGACACGGGGTCAAACTTCTGTCGTGTTATAAAGTCGTTTTACTCCTCAAAAATAGACTTTTGTTTAATTCGCACATGTTTGAGTGACTCTTTATTATTAGTATGTCTGATTTTTGAACCATAACTAAACCAGGACTAAAACAAGACTGAACCAGGACTAAACCAGGACCAAACCAGGACTAAACCAGATTTAAACCACGACCAAACCAGGACTAAACCAGGACCAAACCAGGACTAAACCAGATTTAAACCACGACCAAACCAGGACTAAACCAGGACCAAACCAGGACTAAACCAGGACCAAACCAGGACTAAACCAGGACCAAAAATAAACAAAAAAGAAAACAGGACTGAACCAGGACTAAACCAGGACTAAACCCAGGACTACGCCATAACTAAACCAGGACTAAACCAAGACTGAACCAGGACTAAACCAGAACTAAAACCAGGACTAAACCTGGACATAACCAGGTCTTCACCAGGACTAAACCAGGACTAGACCAGGTCTAAACCAGGTCTAAACCAGGACAAAAATAAGTCTAAATCAGGACCAAAACAAAACCAGGACTTCACCAGGTCTAAACCAGGACTGAACCAGGTTTAAACCAGGACTAAAACCATGTTTAAACCAGGACTAAACCAGGTCTAAACCAGGACCAAACCAGGACTAAACCAGGTCTAAACCAGGACTACACCAGAACTAAACCAGGACTAAACCAGGACTGGATGTAAAGTAGATTTGTTTAATGCTTTACTGTGGAACATTCCAGGCAGAGCAACGACATCACTATGGAGACAAACATACGGCAGACCCTCCTCCAGAAAAGTTACGCAATGCATCTTTAATTTGTCGCAGTATAGACCCTTTAAATGGGAATAATTATGTTTTAAATGACACTACAAAGCGTTATTATTATTAGTCATGTTATTACTTTGCGCTGAATTGTATTTCCTGTATTGTGTTGTTGAAAAAAATTCCGTTTCCACCTACCACTTGTCTCCGCCCACTCCTCTGTACTTTGAATCACGTATATGGGGTTAAAACATGTCGCAAAGTCATTTTTCAACTACAAAAACATGGAAATTGAGTTGTTCTAGACTAATATTGACCCACTGATGATCAGGATGTAAAACGAATCATCACTCCGCGTGTTTAAAGCCGTAAATCTTCTGTCGGAAAACCGCCCCGTCTCCTTTAACGTTCCCAGTCAATGAAAACCGTCAGGGCTAATGGACTTTTCAAAGACACTGTGATCTAAGTGTTCTGACAAAACTCCCGCTCGTGTCTCCTCAGATGCCCCGACGCCTCTCCTGTCTGCTCCTGTCTGCTCCTGTCTGCTCCTGTCTGCTCCTGTCTGCTCCTGTCTGCTCCTGTCTGCTCCTGTCTGCTCCTGTCTGCTCCTGTCTGCTCCTGTCTGCCCCTGTCTGATCCTGTCTGATCTCGCAGAGGTTCGGATAATGAGGTGAAAGACGCCGATCGGCAGGTGAGTCACGGGAAACGAAACGGAAAAACTGAGAAACGGAGAAATGATTTGAACACGACAGTCACGCGAAATGTGACTTTCCCCGGTTCAGATGTGTCGCGCGAGCAGCTGTTGGGGTCAAAATAAGTCCGCTGCGTTCCGTCTGAATCTGATGAAGCGATTTGTTTTCCGATAATCAGGAAGTGCACATTAGCATGGTAGTGGTTTGCGTTACCGTGACTGTCTCTGAAAGTTGCGAAAAGCACTCGTCACTCTGCAGTCTCGTTTAGTCCTCGCTCAGTACTGGTTTTGTTTTGGTCCTGATTCAGTCCTGGTTTTGTTTTGGTCCTGGTTTAGTCCTAGTTTAGTTCTAGTTTAGTCTTAGTTTAGTTCTGGCTCGGTCCGGGTTCAGTTTTGGTTTTGGTCCTGGTTTAATGCTAGTTCAGTCCTGGTTCAGTCCTGATTGAGGCCTGATTGAGTCCTGATTGAGTCCTGATTCAGTCGTGGTTTAGTCTTGGGTTTAGTCCTGGTTTTGTTTTGGTCCTGGTTCTGTCCTGGTTTAGTCCAGGTCCAGTCCTGATTCAGTCCTGAGTCAGTACTGGTTTAGTACTGGTTTTGTTTTAGTCCTGGTTTTGTTTTGGTCCTGGTTTTGTTTTGGTCCTGGTTTTGTTTGGATCCTGGTTTAGTCCTAGTTCAGTCCTGGTCCAGTCCTGGTCCAGTCCTGGTTTAGTCCTGATTCATTCCTGAGTCAGTACTGGTTTAGTCCTGGTTTTGTTTTGGTCCTGGTTTAGTCTTGGTTTTGTTTTGGTCCTGGTTTAGTCCTGGTTTTGTTTTGGTCCTGGTTTAGTTCTGGTTTTGTTTTGGTCCTGGTTTAACCCTGGTTTTGTTTTGGTCCTGAGTTAGTCCTGGGTCAGTCCTGGTTTAGTCCTTTTCAGTCTTGGTTTAACCCTGGTTTTGTTTTGGTCCTGGGTCAGTCCTGGTTTAGTCTTTCTTTAATCCTGGTTCAGTCTTGGTTTAGCCCTGGTTTAGTTCTGGTTCAGTGCAGTGTATTTACACTATTTTAAAGTTGCATTGTGTAACTTCTCGGCCTGTCACCTGCTTGTTTCTATGGAGATGTCATCGCTCTACTTGGAAACAGATCTCCTTTACATTTATTCAATCACAGGTGGTTTTACGGCTTGAAAAACAGACATTCTGACAGTGAACGGGGTCGCCTCTCCACAGATCTGACCTGTACCCTGCTCCGGCTTGGTCTCCGCGTGTATAGAAAGGTTTAAAGCCACAGTGCGAGACATTCCGGACAAAGCGCTAACATCTTCTTGGAGAAAAGCGTCTGACGAACCCTCCTCCGCCGGAGAAGTTTTGCTCTGGTCGCACGTTGTCGCTCAGAAGTCTCCGTCCGTCTGGCACGTGTGGGGTCCGTAAATAGCGCCGCTTCTCGCCGAGTCTGGCGGAAAAAAACCCTGGGCGTATTTAAAGCGTTCCTCCTCCCACAGGCTGATCCTCGAGCCTTTGACCTCAGAACATCTGCCGGCGGTTTCCCGGGCGCAGTAAGAGGAACCATACGCGCCAGGACTCCACGAACCCACAAACACATACAGACGGGGTTTAAAGGGGAAAGCGCGGCCGGGCCTCCCCCCCCCCAAAAAAAAACCCCTCAACATGACTATAAAGGTGCACTGTGTAACTTTTTTTTAGTTCAGGGTCTGTCAAATGCGCCAAGTTTAAAAACGGTGACAGAAGAAGAATTTACGTTTCTGTCGTCAAGTTAAAGATGCCGTTTACAGCTCAAAAATACCTCGACATTCTGATTGCATTAAACGATACGATATGTCGATTTTCTTAAATAGAAAACACTTAAATCGATCAGAAAATGACTTAAAATGACTTAAATTATCTTTTTACTTGACTTTACCTTAAAATAAACGACCTCTAGACGAGAATGAAGCAGTTTCAGAACTCGAAAGTCCATAATAATGATAATAATAATAATAATAATAATAATAGTAATAATAATAATAGTAATAATAATGATAATAATAGTAATAATAATAATAATAATAATAATAATAAACCAGCACTAAATTAGAACTTAACCAGGACTAAACCAGGACTAAACCAGGATTAAATGTGGACAAAACCAGCACTGAACTAGAACTAAACCAGAACTAAACCAGGACTAAACCAGGACTAAACCAGGATTAAATGTGGACAAAACCAGCACTGAACTAGAACTCAACCAGGACTAAACCAGAGATTCAACCAGGACTAAACCAAGACCAAACCAGAACTCAGTCAGAACTCAACCAAGAATAAACCATTGACTAAACCAGGACTAAACCAGGACTAAAGCAGGACTAAACCAGGACTAAACCAGGACTAAAGCATGATTCAAAGATTCAAACAGTACTCAACCAAAACTCAACCAGGACTAAACCATGACTAAACCAGAACCCAACCAGGACTAAATCAAGACCAAAACAAGATTCAAACAACCAAAAAATTCAACGAGGAATAAACCAGGAATAAACCAGGACTAAATCTGTACTAAACCAGGACGAAACTAGAAAACAATTGGTACCAAACCAGGACTAAACCAAGACCAAACCAGGACCAAACCAGGACTAAATGTGGACAAAACCAGCTCAGATCACTATCCTCTCTGGGTGCAGACGTGGGCGTGGCCCGGACCGCAAAGCCTCATGGGAAACTGGGAGTGTTCGCGTTATTTACGTCTGAAAACTTCGTGCCGCCAAAACCCAAAGAGATGCAGGCGAAGTGTCGGGGCTGGTGGTCTGAAGGCGCCTCGTCTGGATTCGGTTAGAGGCTGAGAAAGTGCGGAGACGTTTTACATGTGACAGTCATTTACCAATAAACTCTGCGCAATCATTTTATTTGAACTTATTATTTTATTTTCTGTCGTACTGTTGGAATCGAGGGGAGTTTTCCAGGAGGTTCAAGTTAAAGATGCCGTTTACAGCTCAAAAATACCTCGACATTCTGATTGCATTAAACGATACGATACGTCGATATTCTTCAATAGAAAACACTTACATCGGTCAGAAAATGAAGTGAAATTATCTTTTTACTTGATTTTATCTTAAAATAAGACGAGAATGAAGCAGTTTCATCATCATCATCATCATCATCATCATCATCATCATCATCATCATCATAAAAACAAGGACTAAACTAGAACTCAACCAGGACTAAACCAAGACAAAACCACTAACTAAACCAGTACTTAGCCAGAACTCAACCAGAACTAAATAAAGACTAAACCAGGACCAGACCATAACTCAACCAGGACTAAACCAGGACTAAACCAGCACTAAACTAGAACTCAACCAGGACTAAACCAAGACCAAACCAGAACTCAGTCAGAACTCATCCAAGAACAAACCATTGACTAAACCAGGACTAAACCAGGATCAAACCAGGACTAAACCACTGACTAAACCAGAACTCAGCCAGAACTAAATCAGGACTAAACCAGGATCAAACCAGGACTAAACCACTGACTAAACCAGGACTAAATAAGGACTTAACCAGGATTCAACTAGGACCAGGACTCAACCAGGACTAAACCAGCACTAAACCAGGACCAAACCAATACTAAACCAGAGCTCAGCCAGGACTAAACCAGAACTAAACCAGCACTAAATAAGGACTCAACCAGGACTAAAACAGGACCAAACCAGGACCCAACCAGGACCAAACCAGGACCAAAGCAGGACTAAACCAGGACCAAACCAGGACCAAACCAGGACCAAACCAGGACCAAACCAGGACTAAACCAGGACTAAACCAGGACTAAACCAGGGACTAAACCAGAACTCAACCAAAACTAAATAAAGACTCAACCAGGACTAAACCAGGACCTAACCAGGCCTAAACAAGTTCTCAACCTGGACTAAAGCAGGACTAAACGAGGATTCTAAAAACAAGAGGAAAAACCTGATGTAAGTTTTCAAACCTTGGCCGTATCAGAGAAATTTGCGGCGAATAACATGAGAAATCGGCGTAATCTGGGCTGTTTAAACGACGGGGATTTTACGCCGAACATGAAAGGAGGAGGAAGAGGAGGAAGAAGAGGGACGGGGGACTCGTTTTAATTGGAGGAAAAGTGCAGGACTGAGGCAGGACTGAGGTGGTCTCGGGGGAGTTTGGATTCGCGGACGACCGGGACAGATTCGGAGTTAGCCACTGTAAAGCTAAAGCGCTAACAAGAGCCGGAGCCAGAGAGCGGAAACGAGCGACTTTTCCTCTTCCAGGGGCTTTAAAGTCCGCTCCACCCACGTGTGAGGGGTTTGTGCGGGGGAATAAAGGTGTACTGAGGAACTTTTCTGCTGGAGGGGCTAAAGCAGGACTAAACAAGGGCTAAAGCAGGACTAAACAAGGACTAAACAAGGACTAAAGCAGGACTAAACTAGAAATCAACCAGGACCAAACCAGGATTCAAATAAAAGACTCAACCAAAACTCAACCAGGAACCAGCAAAACCAGGACCAAACTAGGACCACACCAGGACTAAATCTGCGATTAAAGTAGAACCCAACCAGGACTAAACCAGGACCAAACCAGGACTAAATCTGTACTAAACCACAACTAAACCAGGACTAAACCAGGACTAAACCAGGACCAAACTAGGACTAATCCAAGACTAAACCAGGACCAAACCAGGACTATACTAGGACTAAATCAGGACCAAACTAGGACTAAACCAAGACTAAACCAGGACCAAACTAGGACTAAACCAAGACTAAACTAGGACCTAAACCAGGACCAAACTAGGACTAAACCAAGACTAAACCACTGACTAAAGCAGGACCAAACCAGGACTAAAGCAGATCTCATCCAGGACTAAACCATGACTAAACAGGACTAAACTAGAACTCAACGAGGACTAAACCAGGACCAAACTAGAACTCAACCACAAACATCTCAGCTACAGCATGAGGACCAAACCTCTCCAGTTTTGTCACAAGAACTCAACCAGGACCAAACTAGGACCACACCAGGACTAAACCAGGACCAAACCGGAAAACAACCAGGACTAACCCAGGACCAAACCAGGACTAAACCACAAACATCTCAGCTACAACTTGAGGACCAAACATCTCCAGTTCTGTCACCAGGACCAAACTAGGACCACACCAGGACTAAACCAGGACCAAACCAAAACTCAACCACGACCAAACCAGGACTAACCCAGGACTGAACCAGGCCTAATCCACAAACATCTCCAGCTGTGTCCCTCACATTTCAGCTCAGATACGTCATTATTAAGCAACGTTTTGATCATTTCTAAACCGTAAAAGTGAAACTCTCGCCCAAGCGAAATGATTTACTCCAGAAATGAGTCAGTGACGACGTCTCCAGAAACCACAGTTCAACAAAAACAGATGGAAACAGACAGAAAAGGACCCCACCCAAAACTCCTCCTGGCCTCCACCCACCCGGCCCCTGAGAGGAGGTCCCATGGGTGTCACGCTCTCCAATCCCTGTGCGGAGGTCCCATGGGTGTCACACTCTCCGGTCCCTGTGCGGAGGTCCCATGGGTGTCACACTCTCCGGTCCCTGTGCGGAGGTCCCATGGGTGTCACACTCTCCGGTCCCTGTGCGGAGGTCCCATGGGTGTCACGCTCTCCAGTCCCTGTCGGAGGTCCCATGGGTGTCACGCTCTCCGGTCCCTGTGCGGAGGTCCCATGGGTGTCACGCTCTCCGGTCCCTGTGCGGAGGTCCCATGGGTGTCACACTCTCCGGTCCCTGTCGGAGGTCCCATGGGTGTCACGCTCTCCGGTCCCTGTGCGGAGGTCCCATGGGTGTCACGCTCTCCGGTCCCTGTCCGGAGGTCCCATGGGTGTCACACTCTCTGAGGTCCCATGGGTGTCACGCTCTCCGGTCCCTGTCGGAGGTCCTATGAGTGTCACGCTCTTCGGTCTCTGTGCGGAGGTCCCATGGGTGTCACGCTCTCCGGTCCCTGTGCGGAGGTCCCATGGGTGTCACGCTCTCCGGTCCCTGTGCGGAGGTCCCATGGGTGTCACGCTCTCCGGTCCCTGTCGGAGGTCCCATGGGTGTCACGCTCTCCAATCCCTGTCAGAGGTCCCATGGGTGTCACGCTCTCCGGTCCCTGTGCGGAGGTCCCATGGGTGTCACGCTCTCCGGTCCCTGTCCGGAGGTCCCATGGGTGTCACACTCTCCGGTCCCTGTGCGGAGGTCCCATGGGTGTCACGCTCTCCGGTCCCTGTCGGAGGTCCCATGGGTGTCACGCTCTCCGGTCCCTGTCGGAGGTCCCATGGGTGTCACACTCTCCGGTCCCTGTCGGAGGTCCCATGGGTGTCACGCTCTCCGGTCCCTGTCAGAGGTCCCATGGGTGTCACGCTCTCCGGTCAGGAACAGGAGATCTGAGAGGGTCAAAGGGATTCAGTCCATTTTATTTCGATTGACTCATGAGGAAAGACTTTACATGGTTTGTGCTTCAGAGGAGGAATCTGATGTTTCATTTTATTTTATTTTATTATTTTTTGTATTTCTTTGCAAAAAGCAAAAAAAAACAAACCAGGACTAAATCGGGATTAAACCTGGACGAAAAAGGACCAAACCAAGATGAAACCAGGACTAAACCAGGACTAAACTAGAAAACAACCAGGACTAAACCCAAACCAAACCAGGATTAAGGACCTAACAAGACTAAACCAGGCCTAAACTAGGACTAAACCAGGACTACACAAGGTCTAAACCAGGTCTAAACCAGACCAAACAGGACTAAACCAAAACTAACCCAGTCTAAAAACGTAATGTGTTATCAGCCAGGACTAAACCAGTTCCAAACCAAGTCTAAAGCAAGTCTAAACCAGGTCTAAACCAGGCCTAAACCAGGACTAAACCAGGTCTAAACCAGGTCTAAACCAGGCCTAAACCAGGTCTAAACCAGCTCTAAACCAGGTCTAAACCAGGTGTAAACCAGGTCTAAACCAGGTCTAAACCAGGACTAAACCAGGACTAAACCAGGTCTAAACCAGGTCTAAACCAGGTCTAAACCAGGACTAAACCAGGTCTAAACCAGGTCTAAACCAGGACTAAACCAGGACTAAACCAGGTCTAAACCAGGTCTAAATCAGGTCTAAACCAGGTCTAAACCAGGTCTAAACCAGGTCTAAACCAGGTCTAAACCAGGACTAAACCAGGACTAAACCAGGTCTAAACCAGGACTAAACCAGGTCTAAACCAGGTCTAAACCAGGTCTAAACCAGGACTAAACCAGGACTAAACCAGGACTAAACCAGGACTAAACCAGGTCTAAACCAGGTCTAAATCTGTTATCAGTAAATCCTCAGTCTCTTCAGTCTTTAGTGGATCCCAGTCCCACATTGTTTCATCCTCCGTCTTCACAAACATATTTATTTCTCGGACACTTTTAGCCCTTTCGCTCCCTTCGCAGGTGGAGCAGGTGGTGTATGACTCAGCCCGGACCTAATCCGGAGAGGACGGAGAGGTCGGATACTTGCTGATAACAACTTCCCATTTCCCAGAATCTAAAGAGTGAAGCAGACTGTCCAACTCTGCGCCGGAGTAAAACAGAACGGGTCTGAACCTTTGGTGAGATTAGGACGAGCTCCAGACTTATTTCCTCCTCAAAAACACACTCGGAGTCGTGTTTTGGGTCATTCACACGTGTTTAACGCAAAGAAAACCTGCAGATTTAGGCTTTGGGTTCTTCTCACAAACGGAAAATACGCTGGTCCAACTTGTGATGTCATGTGGTGGTACAGGAAGTGCTCCAATGTGTTTGTAAATCTACATGTACTTAAATTAGACGAGGATGAGACCAGGACTAAGACTCAACCAGGACTAAATCAGGTCTAACCCAGAACTAAACCAGGACTAAGCCAGTTCTAAACCAGTTCTAAACCAGGACTAAATCAGGTCTAACCCAGAACTAAACCAGGACTAAACCAGGTCTAACCCAGGACTAAACCAGGACTAACCCAGGACTAAACCAGGTCTAACCCAGGACTATATCAGGACTAAAACAGGTCTAAACCAGGTCTAAACCAGGTCTAAACCAGGACTAAACCAGGTCTAACCCAGGACTAAACCAGGACTAACCCAGGACTAAACCAGGTCTAACCCAGGACTAAATCAGGACTAAAACAGGTCTAAACCAGGTCTAAACCAGGTCTAACCCAGGACTAAACCAGGACTAACCCAGGACTAAACCAGGTCTAACCCAGGACTAAATCAGGACTAAAACAGGTCTAAACCAGAACTAAACCAGGTCTAACCCAGAACTAAACCAGGTCTAACCCAGGGTTAAAGCAGGTCTAACCAAGAACTATGCATCATTTAACCCAGGACTAAACCAGATCTTACTCAGGACAAAACAAAGCCTGGACTAAACCAAACCAGATCTGACCCAAAACTAAACCAGGTCTAACCCAGGACTAAACCAGGTCTAAACCAGAACTAAACCAGGTCTAAATAATTCTCGCCTCTGACTCATCGACCGGAGCCACGTTTCACTTTCACATTTCAAGTTGTGTTATGAAAACGAGCCAAGAAGTTGAATGAGTCTGGAGCGTTAAAGTGCCAGGTCCGGGTGAGCCAAGGCAGAGCACACAAAGGCGGGTTAATAGCCTTAGCTGCACCAGATCCCCGCTCGCTCCCTGTGGGCAAATTAGGCTGAAGGACGAGAGGTGAAAAGTGCCTGGGAAACCGGTTATTTACACGAGGCGCCGGGTTCGGGGAGGGGGCGGCAATTAGCATTTAGCAATTACCCTGAGCTTGTACAGATACACCCAGAGCTGCAGGGGGCGACGGAGGGGAGGGCGGAGGAGGGGAGGGCGGAGAGGGCGGAGGAGGAGAGGGCGGAGGGGGCGAGGGGCGGAGGAGGCGAGGGCGGAGGAGGGGAGGGCGGAGAGGGCGGAGGAGGAGAGGGCGGAGGGGGCGAGGGGCGGAGGAGGCGAGGGCGGAGGAGGCGAGGGCGGAGGAGGAGGCGGAGGGGGCGAGGGCGTGGCAGCTAAACTAGGACTAAACTAGGTCTAATCCAAGTTTAAACCAGGTCTAAACCAGGTCTAAACAATGTCCAAATCAGGTCCAAACCAGGCCTATACCAGGACTAAACCAGGTGTAAACCAGGCCGACTAAACCAGGTCTAAATCAAGACTAAACCAGGTCTAAACTAGGATTAAACTAGGTCTAAACAAGGTCTAAACCAGGTCTGAACTAGTCCTAGTTCAAACCAAGACTAACCCAGGTATAAATCAGGTCTAAACCAGAACTAAACCAGGTTTAAACTAGGTCTAAACCAGGTCTGAACTAGGACTGGACCAAGTCTAAACCAGGTCTAAACTAGGTCTAAACTAGAACTAAACCTGGTCTAAACCAGGTCTAAACTAGGTCTAAACTAGAACTAAACCTGGTCTAAACCAGGTCAACTACACCAGATCAAAACCAAGTCTAAATCAAGACTAAACCAGGTCTAAATCAAGACTAAATCAGGTCTAAACCATTTCTAAACCCAGTCTAAAACAGGACTAACCTAAGACTAAACCAGGTCTAAACCAGGACTAGATGATGCTGCATAACTCAGGACTAAACTGGGTCTAAACCAAGTCTACTTTGGGATTAAACCAGGTCTTACCCAGGACTAGACCAGATCTAACATAGGTATAAACCAGGATTAAACTAGACCTTACCCAGTACCAAAACCAGGCCTCGTCTCCATGGATACCGTACTGTGGAACCTGCCATTGTTTCCCTGTAGAAGTGTGTTTTATTTGTGCTTCTGTGCTTGGACACGTTTAAAGTTCTCCAGGACAAAATGGCCGCCCTGGCCCCTCTCATCCTTCCTCTTCGTGACGGTCCGTCCTCCTGAACGGTCCTCGGACGCGTCGCGGACAATTGGGTCCCGCTAGAACCAGGAGCGTTTTAAAGTCCGCTCCAAAGTCCGGGAATGACGGATGGAAGTGTCGGACCTCCGGAGCGCCGGGTGAGCCCATAATCGAGGAACCTCTCACCAGTTTGGAGATGATAAATGACAATAATCCAGAGCAAACTCACGGACATGTGCGGGTCAGATGGGTCTGAGGTGTGTGTGTGTGTGTGTGTGTGTGTCTGTGTGTGTGTCTGTGTGTGTGTGTGTGTGTGTGTGTGTGTGTGTGTGTGTGTGTGTGTGTGTGTGTGTGTGTGTGTGTGTGTGTGTGTGTGTGTGTGTGTGTGTGTGTGTGTGTGTGTGTGTGTGTGTCGGGGTCAGTCAAATTGTGATGAATGGAGCTCATCACGAACATGAGGACTGTTCGACTGGGAATCTGTTCTTAAATGAAATAAATAAATAAAAATAAAATGAAGTAGTAGCATAAACATTTACATAAATAAAAAAAATTAAATTAAATTAAAAAATACAAAATAAACAATGAAATAAAAATATACAAAACAAAAAAAATAAAAACAAAATATAAAAAATAAAACATACAAAAAATACAGTAACAAAATATAAAAAAATAAAACGTATACAAAATAAAAAATTAATAAAACATATACAAAATTAAAAAAACATCTACAAAATAAAAATAAAAAACATCAACAAAATAAAAAATAAAACATTTACAAAATAAAAAATTAAAACATATAAAATAAAACATATACAAAATAAAAAATAAAACATACAAAATAAAAAAACATCTACAAAATAAAAATAAAATAAAACATCTACAAAATAAAAATAAAAAAACATCTACAAAATAAAAATAAAATAAAACATACAAAATAAAAAATAAAATAAAACATCTACAAAAAAAACAATAACAAAATATAAAAAATAAAATAAAACATATACAAAATAAAAAAATAAAATAAAACTTATACAAAATAAAAAACAGAACATATACAACATTTTAAAAATACAATACAACAAAATAAACAAATCGGAGGGAGGGACCCTGAGGTGTCCCTCCAGCAGCGTGTCCTGGGTCTTCCCTGGGGCCTCTTCCCGGTGGGACATGCCCGGAGCACCTCTTAAGGGAACAGATGCCTTCCCCTCAGCTGCTCCTCTCGACGGTGAGGAGCAGTGACTCTACTCCGAGCTCCTCCCCCTCTCTCTAAGGGAGCGCCCGGCCACTCTGCGGAGGAAACTCATTTCTTCGCTTGTATCTGCGATCTGGTCCTTTCGGTCGTTCCCCAGAGTCAGGACCACAGGTGAGGGGAGGAACGTGACTGAGGTAAATCCAGAGCTTTGCCTTTGGGCTCAGCTCCTCTTCACCACAACGTCCCCGATACAGCGACCGCATCACTGCCGACGCTGCACCGATCCACCTGTCAACCTCACGCTCCATCCTCCCCTCACTGAGAACAAGACCCCGACATACTGGGACTCCTCCACACACCTGGAGAGGGAAATCCACCGTTTTCCGGTCGAGAACCACGGCCTCGGATTTGGAGCAGCTGATCCTCATCCCAGTCGCTTCACACTCGGCTGCAAAATGCCCCATTCCCGGCCGTTTGTCCAGGGTACGATATTTAACCTAATCAGATTATCAGAGATTATCAGATGAGCTGTTAATCTTGCCATCTGTATCACTCTGTAACATTTTATTTGGTTTTTTTACATTTTATTTCTCTTTTTCCACCATTTAGTGTCTAGTGACTTCCAAATTTGCAAATATTCTGTTTTGTCTTCGTCTAATTTTCATTGACTTAAATTAATTTAATCCTTTGTCTCCACTGTGGCCTGGTAATTTTGAGGTTTTCCTGCTGCCTTTTAGTCTCATTTTCTCACTCGTTCTCAGTGACTTCTTAGTTCATTTGGAAATTCCTCTGTTAAAATCCGACTATTTTAACATCTCCACGGTTCAAACGAGTCGTTTTCTCCTCGGCCTCCATTGATTCTGTCGCTTTTTAAACGCCGCTGGAGCTTTTCTTTTTCCACCACTGTCATTATCACGTAGAGGAGAAAACCGCTGTGGCAGAAGGACGGCGCGTTCTCCACCAAACGCCACGAAAAATCACCAAAAATACGGATTCTGAAGAGAACAGGGAATTACCGCCCCGGGTCTGAGAGGGAAATAAACCCTTTTCTGGCAGGAAGAGCATCCAAACAGCGGCAGGTTACACAGGGAATAACAGGGTACGGTAAGACGCCCCCTGCTGGGGAACTGTAGAACACATATTTACATTTTATTTTATGGGTTAATTATGGAAAAGTTAGAGAATTTTGAAGGAAACGAGCGCAGTGTGGAGCGGTCGGATTTTAGTACGAAGTTTTGTATTTAGAAAACACTTAAAGGGCCCATTTTAACGCTATTTTCTGATCTGTGTTCTAAGGACCTTGTTTAGAGCTGGTTTAGACCTGGTTACACCTGGTTTAGACCTGGTATAGCTCTAGTTTAGACCAGGTTCAGTCCTGGTCCTGTCCTGGTCCAGTCCTGGTCCAGTCCTGGTCCAGCCCTGGTTCAGACCTGGTTCAGACCTGGTTCAGACCTGGTTCAGATCTGTTTAAGTCCTGGCTCAGTCCTAGTTTAGACCTGGTTTCAGATCTGGTTCAGTCCTGATTTAGACATGATTTAGACCTGGTTCAGTCATGGTTTCAGACCTGGTTCAGTCCTGGTTTAGACCTGGTTTCAGACCTGGTTCAGTCCTGGTTTAGTTCTGGTTTAGACCTGGTTACACCTGGTTCACTCCCGGTTTAGACCTGGCTTAGTCCTGGTTTAGTCCTGGTTTAGATCTGGTTACACCTGGTTCAGTCCTAGTTTAGACCTGGTTACAATTAGTTTAGACCTGTTTTAAACCTGGTTCAGTCCTCGTTCAGTCCTTGTTCAGTCTTGGTTTAGACCTGGTTTAGTCCTGGTTTACTTGAGCTTTGCAGATGTAAACAAACTAATAATAAAGAGTTACTCAAACATGTGAATGAAAAAAACACAGCTCCAGATCTGTTTTTGAGGAGGAAACACTTTATAACACGACTTAAATCTCACAAGAGTCAGTTTTGCGTCACAAACCCAAGAATCCGTTTCCCGTTTCAGAAATGTTTGCAGCGTTGTCAGCGTTTAGACAGATCGACGCCCGCAGAGCCGCTGTGACGCGCGTCCATTAGAAGTCTGCGCCGAGCCGATAATTGTGTCCATCTGAACGAGTCTTTCACGGATCCACAAAGCGCTCGTTTTAATGGCGGGACATTTTGCTTTTATTGCGGCACGTTCCTTTGTTATCCATCACCTTTTAGCACCAGCGATTAGCCCGAGCCCGACATAATTACAGAGCGAGAGTTATCTCCCCATCGCGCTCACACACGGGCCAGAAACACCAGCCAGAACTCACAAATACCCATGTATACTTCAGATAATACTCCCTACAACTGTACACTCACCCTTATGTAGCAGATAATACTCCCTACAACTGTACACTCACCCTTATGTAGCAGATAATACTCCCTACAACTGTACACTCACCCTCATGTAGCAGATAATACTCCCTACAACTGTATAACTCACCCTCATGTAGCAAATAATACTCCCTACAACTGTACAACTCACCCTTATGTAGCAGATAATACTCCCTACAACTGTACAACTCACCCTTATGTAGCAGATAATACTCCCTACAACTGTACAACTCACCCTTATGTAGCAGATAATACTCCCTACAACTGTACAACTCACCCTTATGTAGCAGATAATACTCCCTACAACTGTACACTCACCCTCATGTAGCAGATAATACTCCCTACAACTGTACACTCACCCTTATTGAGCAGATAATACTCCCTACAACTGTACACTCACCCTTATTGAGCAGATAATACTCCCTACAACTGTACACTCACCCTTATTGAGCAGATAATACTCCCTACAACTGTACACTCACCCTTATGTAGCAGATAATACTCCCTACAACTGTACACTCATCCTTATGTAGCAGATAATACTCCCTACAACTGTACACTCATCCTTATGGAGCAGATAATACTCCCTACAACTGTACACTTATCCTTATGGAGCAGATAATACTCCCTACAACTGTACAACTCACTCTTATGTCACAGATTCTTCTTTTCCACCGCCACGAACCAGGTGCTGGTTCGGTGCTGGTGCTTCCTGCCGATTATCTAAGAACCGACTCGTTTTTCCACCAGCTGAAAGCAGGAGTTCTACGTCACTACGTCCCTGCAGGCGCTAAAACTGTCCTAGCAACACAAGAGCTGTGAGCTCCGATAATAACAACAGTGGAGGATGATGCTACAGATCGATTCTGCTGATATTAATTTTACAAATGTTCTTGTCACTCCGAAGATGAAACATACAGCTCTTCATCACTGCTATGGGCAAAGGATGCGTTCCCGAAGAAAAGTAATTGTATCTGTGCAGGCTGGAGCACGGCGGGCAGGAGAACCACGGGCCTGGAGCTTAGTGGGCCGCTGCTCCGCTGAAGTGTTTTATGTAATAAATACACTAAAGTCACTCTCTCGACCGGGAAAACACAGCGTCCAAGACGTGTGTCGGTGGCGTCTGAATTCACCAGAACCTATTAGCATGACTTCTGATGGACGTGCGTCACTATAACCACGCACTGAGCGTTCTACGGTACCGGTTCTTGTTTCTGGCCCAGCCTTTAGTTGGTTCTGAGTTGGAACTGGTTCTTCACGGGCCAGTGCCACGTTTATATGTGTGGAAATCGAAAGAACTGGTTCAAGATTTGGCACTGGCTCCGAACCAGCACCAGAACTGCCTTGGTGGAAAAGGGGTAAGATAATACTCCCTACAACTGTACAACTCACCCTTATGTCACAGATAATACTCCCTACAACTGCCATAGTGCACCTTTACCAATCTGTGTAATAAAGGCATTTTTCTTCACTAAAATAACGTCATTGATTTGATTCTTGCTTCGGTGCAGATCCAAAATCTCATCTTTAATAAAAATAATAATTTTGAAACACCTACAAATGTCTCAGGAATGTCTCAAAATCTCCAAATTTAAAAAACAATTAAATCCGCTCCACACTTTGATAAAAATAACTCTTTTCAGCGGCACTCAACAGATGCTCGGAGTGGAGTGTCAAAGCGTTCATCCGTCAAATCGTACCGTCACTACATCCGCCGCTTTCTCCAGGTTCGTCTTAAAAATAAAAGTGAAACAAAGCCTCAACCTTTAAAGTCTCGTGCCTCCGAGACACGGGGGCGGTTGCTAAGCAGTTGCTAAGCAGAAACGGTGGCGAATTTGGCACTAATTATCACCGCGGCCCAACGTGCGAGCGGCTTTCATTAAGAGAGTCCACGTGGGTATCTCTGTAAAAAGAAAACTAAAACGGAAAGAATCGAAATTGTTCTGATTTAAAGCTGCATTGTGTAACTTTTCCATCCCTCATTACCTCATTACTCTGCTTCGAATGTTCCGCAATGTGACATTAAACAGCTCTACTTTTATTCAATCCCAAGTGGTTTTAGAGCTCAAAAATACCTAGAAAAAAAAAAAAAAGACATTCTGACTGTGAGCCCCACTGTGAAACATTTCTGACAAAGCAATAACATCGCCATGGAGATAAGCATTTTTAACAGACCCTCGACCAGCAAATGTACGCAATTTGTCAACAGAAGAAGTCCAGTCCAAGGTCAATTTAGTTCACTGACCCTGTGAAAAACTGTAAATAAAAACTTTCTCGCAGCTGGAGGCAAAAGTGAAGTGGATCTTGATATGATTTTAGTGGGAAAACTAGGATTAATTTCGGAATATCACAAATTGTGAAAATTCAAGGACAATTTGGAGACATAAACTGGGCTCAGACACATGTGAGCGACATCAGAGCCTGGTTTAAAAACACTTACATTTGTGTTTTGCATTATTTGAGTTTATGACAGACACTAAGCATTTTTACAAAGGTTGTACTGGACAAATCCTCACAGAAATATTGACCCCATGACAGATTTTCACTTCATCTACAGATATATTACAGATTTAATCATAAATTATACTTTTTGTGAAACGGAAATGCCATGTTAGGGTTAGAAAACTGTATTTTTTCCATCTTTGTTATCAGAGAAGCAAAGTAAATATAATAATTTGTGGTTTTAAAGTCCAAAATAATTTCTTATTTTTTTTGTTTTAATGTAAAGCCATTAGTGTTTACTAGGAGTGTAACGATATCCAAGTGTCTTGATACGATATGGTCACGATATGAACCTCACTGTGTGATATTTATAGCGATATCGTGGGAAAGCTGTTGGACGGGGAGTCAGTGGAGTTGTAGCAGTTGTTGTTTCTTGATTTTTTTGGCGGTAAATGTATGTCTCTTTAACCCCTGAAGACCTAAGGGCAATTTTAGTACATTTCTCCTCGCCTGGATTTTTTTCTTAATTTTGCTTTTAAAACTGCCCCTTTTACCCCCTAATGAAGTGTTCTACCTCCTTTTGTTCAGTCCAACCTGTTATTTCACAATCTGCTGCTGTAGTTGTGTCATGAGGCTGTGATAAAAGCTACAGGACCAGAAATAGAGATGAAAATAAAAAACAGAAAATACAATTCCCTCTCTTTTATACAAAACACACAGCAAACATGTAGAAACTTTTTGGACATAAAAATGCTTAATTTAGGGCCTCAGCTGCAAAAATGCAAAATCTCAAGTCTGTAAGTAAATTAAAAATCTCCTTATTGACCTAAAAACCAAAAAAGTGTAATCGCTCCATGACTTTCCTGGTCCAGTCCTGGAAACAGCTCCTGTCAGGTCCAGGGCCAGAGCCACAGCACTTCTGCATTTCCAGGTGTTTATTACATTTGTATTTGTTCATTTTGAGTGAAATAAACCTTTAAATAAAAATAGAAAGTGATGCACAATTACACACACCAAGATGTGTAATTTTCCATGTGTGTGAGAATTAACTCCACTTAGAGCGACTTTTTCCCTCGTTATAAACACACACAGTCAGAGGAGTCGACCATCTTGACTCACTTCACTCTTTGGCAAAGTTTGGCTCCATCAAAATGGACGGAGCGCATGAGTTTGGGGAAAACAAAGTTCCTGTTGGACACTCGTTTTGCTCACGTCATCACACAGCGTGAGTGTGACGTAGGATAAAGCCGCAGAAATGTACGGAAACCTCTATGTCTGCACTTTCAGAGGGGAAAAGGACGTTTCTGTCTTTTACCGTTACAAAGTTCTGCGCGGTTATAGAAAACATATTCCTCATTATCGTATATCATAACGTAGGTCTACGAGGGTTAAAGATGAACGCTTTTCTGAAGCTCTGTGAGATTCTCTAGAGCTGCTCCCGTGTCTTCAAAGCTCCATCAAACATGGAGAAGCGGAAAGGAATTGTCTAAAATATGTGTGAGATTAGACGACATCCGCAAGTTTAGGCTGCTTAAAATGTTTTTATTAATGCCAAATAAAATATCCAGCACACATTATGTACAATAGCAAAACATTAAACCTTGGAAAAATTACTTTAGACTCATATTTTGTTCAAACAATCAATCAATCAAACTCTTAAACCAGACCATGAACGCTCGGACTGATCACACGCTCCTAAAAATGTGCTCTTTAAATCCATTTTGTGTTTGTTTCTTGGGTTTTCAACAATCTTAAAGCATTTTTTGTTTGCTTACCAGTGTTTCCTAACGTGTGCATTGCGTCGCTATGGTAACCCCTGAGCATTCTGCCGTAGAGATACATGTGGAGCATACAAAAAATGCGCTCAAACGCGAATCCCAGGCTTTAAAAACGGCGTCGACGGAGAAGGCCCGTTCCCGTCGTTCATGCAGATTTGAGCGAGGAATGCTGCGTGTTGCATTAGAGGGATTTAGCTGACGCAGGGACGGAGCTCGCGGCGGGAAGAGGACGAAGAGGAGGAGGAAAAGGAGGAGGGAGGAAGAGGGTTTGTCCCGTTCAAGGGCAACACGACCGAGACGGCAGATTATAAATGTCACACTGGAAAAGTATTATTATTATTGAAATCTGTTATATAACGGCGAGTTGTTGTGCAGTTGTAGGGAGTATTATCTGTCACATAAGGGTGAGTTGTACAGTTGTAGGGAGCATTATGTCACTTAACCCCTGAAGACCTTAATTTTGCTTTTAAAACTGCCCCTTTTACCCCCTAATGAAGTGTTCTACCTCCTTTTGTTCAGTCCAACCTGTTATTTCACAATCTGCTGCTGTAGTTGTGTCATGAGGCTGTGATAAAAGCTACAGGACCAGAAATAGAGATGGGGAAAAAACGGAAAATAAAATTCACACTCTTTTATACAAAAAACAGCAAACATGTAGAAACAACTTTTTGGACATAAAAAATGCTTAATTTAGGGCCTTAGCTACAAAAATACAAAATATAAATTCTGTAAGTAAATTAAAAATCTCCTTATTGCCCTAAAAACAAAAAAAAAAGTGTAATCGCTCCATGACTTTCCTGGTCCAGTCCTGGAAACAGCTCCTGTCAGGTCCAGGGCCAGAGCCACAGCACTTCTGCATTTCCAGGTGTTTATTACATTTGGATTTGTTCATTTTGAGTGAAATAAACCTTTAAATAAAAATAGAAAGAGATGCACAATTACACACACCAAGATGTGTAATTTTCCATGTGTGTGAGAATTAACTCCACTTAGAGCGACTTTTTCCCTCGTTATAAACACACACAGTCAGAGGAGTCGACCATCTTGACTCACTTCACTCTTTGGCAAAGTTTGGCTCCATCAAAATGGACGGAGCGCATGAGTTTGGGGAAAACAAAGTTCCTGTTGGACACTCGTTTTGCTCACGTCATCACACAGCGTGAGTGTGACGTAGGATAAAGCCGCAGAAATGTACGGAAACCTCTATGTCTGCACTTTCAGAGGGGAAAAGGAAGTTTCTGTCTTTTACCGTTAGAAAGTTCTGCGCGGTTATAGAAAACATATTCCTTGGTATCGTGTACGATGTCGTAGGTCTTGTTACATAAGGGTGTGTTGTGCAGTTGTAGGGAGTATTATGTGTCACATAAGGGTGTATTGCACAGTTGTAGGGAGTATTATCCGTCACATAATGGTGCGTTAGAGGGATTTCGGCGACGGAAGGAGGTGGAGGAGGAGGGTGCGTCCCGTTCAAGGGCACCGCGACAGAGACGGTGGCAGATTGTAAATGTCACGGTGGAAAACCCGGCGCGACCTCCGGGGCCGAGGACGGACGAGGAGAAAGACCAGATTTCACCAAACCAGTGAAATGTGATGCGGCGATAACGCTCCGATGGAAGGGATGATGGATGGAGCTGAAACGCCGTGTCCTAGAAGTGTTCTTTAGCGACGAAAAGAGGAGGAGAGTTTAATCGTACGGACACTGACAACGGAGGAAATCTCGGAGAGTAAAACAGTGAATGAATTATTTTTATAAAGGTGCGTCGGGCGCTTTTCTTCTTTGCGATGTTATTAATTTGTCTAGATCAGGGGTCAGCATGTCGCTTTTTCATCCTTCTGTTGTGGCTCCTCTGCCTTTGGAAAATAAATAATGAGTATTTAATTACAGTGCATTTTTATTTTAGTTAATTCGTGGAACATTCCAGGCACAGAATTCCAGGTTTTATCCCAATGAATGAAGTCAAAATTAGAGACTATCAAAGCCTGTCGTAGACTTTAACTTCCCGTTCGGAGAAATGTCGACTCAACAAAAGTCTGACACACTTTGGGCGAGTCTTTTCTTCGTTTTTAAACTTCTTTTTCTTACTCTGAAGCGAGAGTGCGTGCGGCGCGTACCCTGAGTCAGGCCCGTGTTAATAATTCATCTCCAGGTTTTAAATATTCAGGTCTGCGGATGCTCTTATGAGTGACGGGAGCTCGGTGAAACAGTCGGAGACGAATTTCTAACTGCGAGGAGCAACTGTCGGCTTCTTCAAAGTATGGGCCCGGCACGTTAGCGAACGCAACAACAGAGAGCGCATCGTAAAGGCGCTCTACGGGATTTTTACCGCCTCAAAAACAGGAGTTAAACCAAGGGGTGGGCGAACCTTTTGGCTCGAGAGCCACAAAAGGTTCTAAAATTTAACGGAAGGGCCGGACCAGGAGCAGACGGACGGATTTTCTGGTATGACGACATCAGCCCAGCAAATAAGACGAAAATAACTTGCAGCATCCAACGATTTACATGTGGCATATTCACATGTCTCAATTCAAAACGTGCACCATAAATGTCTCGATTTAAAATTCTCAATAACTTAACAGGACTTGTACAGTTGTAGGGAGTATTATCCGTTACATAAGAGCATAAAGGGGCGAGTGGTTCCTTGACGTAAAGTTCTTTGGGCGCATTGAAGGTGGAAATGCGCTGCAGAAGAAAGCGACCACTGACGACTAACAATAACTAGCATGCTAACAGTGCACTTCCAGATTCTCTAACAGTAAAACGGTTCATGATCCGATCGGCTACTCCACCTGTCAATCACACCCATCAAACTCTCATCTTCATCAAGTATTGGAGAAGCGCCGATTCTGTACCTAAGCCTTCGTAAACAGTCATTTTATTTTTATCCGCTTCCGTCTTTCACCCAGATGCCCTTCCGAGCCCGCGACCGCCCTCAGGGGCTCCGGCTCGGATCTGGCGCCGGCAGTCGACGGGCTTTTGTAGCAGTAATTGTATTTTTGCCATTATTTTGCAAAAAACAAACAGAACAGTCTCCACTCGCCCGAGGCGGCTTTGGCTCGGGCCCACGACATGTTCCACTGAGCCTCGGCCAACTGCAAAATGTCACCAGATTAGAACCCAGCAAATTTCATTACTCATCAAGGATTTGCCGTTCAGGTTTAGTGGCTCGCAAATAAATTCATAAAAACCTCTTTGATATCTTCGTAAAACGCCAACGACGACCTCGACTTTTATTGGCAAAAAGAGAGTTTAATAAATAGACAGATTAAAGCGCCCATTTTACTCTATTTCATGAGCTTTTCTGAGTTATTATGTTGTTTAAAGTTGCTGTTTTGTTTCATTCACACGTCTTTTTTCTCTCAAACGGAAAATACCCCGTTCCACCTCGTGATGTCATGCATACAGGAAGTGCTCCACTGTGTTTTTAAACTCCACACACCTTCGCTAGAATCATTTGGATGAGTTTTTCAGCTCTGAAATTGCCGATCGCTGCTGAACGAAAAGTAAAAATGGAGCTGTTGAACTTGAAAACTACCGCTTGATGACATCACAAGGTGGGACAGAGTGTTTTGAGCTTTGGCGATGCAGACAGACGAATAATAAAGTGTTCTGAATGAAACAAAACGTAACTCCAGGTCTGTTTTTGAGGAGGTAACAGCTTTATGACACGAATTAAAGCTCACAAGTGTCCATTTGCGTCAATATACAACCTTTAAACTGAAATTATAACATGTAAAATGCTGATCTAAAATGATAATTAACTCCAAAATTAGCTTCATTATGTTTCTTTTTAATCTTTGCAGACGGTGGACGACCTTTGACCGGCGCAGAGTGAAAATCTGACGATCTTTGGACCAAACGGCAGCAGCAGAGGACACGGAGCGAAAGACAAAATTGCTGATTACGTAGATGATGGTGTGAGGTGAGTGCTGAAATATTAACAATGTACAGAAGAGACAGGGGCGCAGACAGGGGCATAGACAGGGGCAGAGAATAGACAGGGGCAGAAAACAGGAGACACAGGATCGAGTGCTTCTGCTTTGGCATCTTGGATCTTTGCTGCAACATATTTTTCACTGTGAATGTTATATTTGTGCTGAATATTTAAACTAGTGCGGTCAAATATGTCGCATTATTTACGAGTTAACACAACACAATTTTAACAGTGTTCATTTTTTTTTATCGCAGACTAGTTTTTTCCTAAGCCGTGGCCACTGCTGTAACGTTAGAAAAACTACAGGACCCGTCTGTAAACAGGAAGGGAAACAATTTGTACGAAACTGAGAAGCCCTCCATAACACTATGTAATAGATCATTCTGTCGCTGGACTTATTTTCTCCACTAAACCTGCTGCTCCACATGTAAACAAAGAGCGCCGTGTGATGACGTCTCTTCTTACAGCAGCGTTGGGGCGACAAGCACAGTTACAATAAGCCTATCCACTTTTCTGTGTTGGTAAGAACATTAAACATTGATTATTCAAGGGACAAATATGTGTGATTAATTTGCAATTAAGATGATGTTGCAGTTCGAACAAAACGTTTTTGCACCATTGATATTTTGTTTTAGCTCGGAAAGTGCAGCCCAGATGATATAACAATATGTCAGAGAGGGATAAATTAAACTATAGTAAACTTTTCTTATAATACCATCAGATTTATTTCTTTTTCTAGTCATCGAGTCAGCAGCTCTTTCCAGGTTTGATTATCATCGACAATAACGCCCAAAAATTTGGTCAAAGAGACGCGAGTTATTTCATTTGAATCCATTTTGATTTTAGGGTTAGTTGGAAATTACTTTTTTCTTCTATTGTTATGGGATTAATTGAGATTAATTACTGTAATTAATTCAAATTTTTTAATCAACTCTCACCCCTAATTTATTTATTTTATTATTATTTTTATATATATATATATATATATATATATATATATATATATATATATATATATATATATATATATATATATATATATATATATATATATAATTTTTAGCTTTATGCATTTCACCCTTTTTATTAATAGTTTTTTTTTTATATTTATTGTCTTAATTTGTCTGTGCAGCACCTTCTGTCATGTCTCTAAAATGTGCTGTAGAAATAGAGTGGATTTGGATCGGATATGAAGACCTTGGCCATATGGAAATTTGTGCAGAGTTTGTTGACAGCTCTAACCCTGCAGTGAGTCCGCAGTTTGACTCCCCGACCCGCCGCGCTCCCTCCGCCGGAAAAAAAAAAAAAACTACCTTCAAAGTTTGCAGCGCGCATAAGCAATCAGGCTAAAACCTCCGTCAAAACACAAAACGCACTGGACCAAGGTGCTTGCACAGACAGAATCGATAATGTTATCATATGGTCCAAACTGCAAAATTAGCCCGGAGTCAGAGCGCATCTGTCTGCTTATTTGTTTTTCTCACCGTTCGAAAGGGAACTCTTTTGTAGCTCTGCATATGTAAGTTTATTGCACCATTGAAAATCCATCTGGACAGAGAAATCTTCCAAAAATCCATGTCTGTCTTGGAGTTTCCCGTTTGATTTGCTTCGGGATGATTGTAGCCGCTTTTAATAGTGTCAAGATACTAAAACATATTCGATTTCCATATTAAAGGTGCACCGCGCAACTTTCCCCGCTCGTCTCCAGTGTTGTGATGTTATTGTTTTGTCGAGAATGTTTTCTACTCTGTCAGACGTTTGTGCTTCGCTTGTGCTGCTTTAATTTTTGGGGATATTAACGATTCTTTTATGGGTCAGATTGCGGTCAGCGATCCTCCAAGAAGCTTCAAAATGTTCTAAAATGCTTAAAATGGAGTCAATCCTTTCTGCTTCATTTGTGCTGTTTTGTGCTGCAAAAGGTTTTGTTTGTGTGATTATAGTTTTTAAGGTATTTGCGGTTTTATTTTCGGTCAATGACATCATCCAGTCCCTCAAAATATTAAATAGCCTCAAAACAGGCAGAAAATTGTAGAAAACATTTGTATTTCGTTTGTGCAAGGATATTTTTTTAATTATTCATGATCATTTTGGTAATTATATGGCGTTATTTCCGCTCAGCTGATGGCAGCGGCTTTAGCAAAACTCTGCAAAACTAAAGCTATGTTCACACCGCAGCGTCCAGAAACCCCCTGGACGCTTCTTTTTGGAGCCTTTGCATTTGAATTCAGACGCCCTGACACGCGTCTTGGAGGTTATGCAAAAACAGGAGAAAAATACTTAATGTGCATCCAGGGCGTCAGCTGTGGGCTGCGACTACCGTGTTCTCCTGGTCGAGAGCATTTATTACATAAAACATATAAGAGGAGCCCCGGCCCCGCAGACAAAGCGCTGGTCCCGTGGAGCTATGCGCTCCAGGTCTCGGCTCTTTCTCTTTCTTCTGTATAGTTCTGGATAGTCGTCCCTGATTGGTTGACGTGGCGCGTTCGATGCCAAAAGTTCAGCTTCTTCAACTTCTGACTCCGACGCCTGAATGCTGAAAACGCACCGCCTCCACGCCAGATTCACACCGCGCTTATGCGTGAAGACAGGCCATAAAAACGCTGGAAGTCTTAGTCCCACATCCACATAGACTTTACATGTAAACTGGACATCCTGACACCGCGGTCTGAACGTACTGTTAGAGAAAAGATCTCAGACTGTGGAAAAGTCTGTATCAGTCTGTAGTAATTTGCTTTTGATTCATATTTTATATGATAATCCAGACTTTTCCACTGCCTCCGATCGTTTATCTTCACTAGTTTTGTGGAGTTTTGCTAAAGTCGCTGTCGTCAGCTGAGCAGAAATCATATAATTTCCGCAAAAATAAAAATTAATCATTTTAGAAACATACTCTTCTCCTCCCTTCTCCCTCTCCTTTTCCCACCTCCTCTCCTCTCCTCTCCTCCGGTTCTCTCCTCCTCTTCTTTTCTTCCTCTTTATCTTGTCCTCCTCTCGCTTCTCCTCCTCTCCTTCTCTTCACCCTCTTGTATAGAGTGTGTCATTCCCGTATGAACAGTCAGAGGCAGAGCGCTGTGGAGTTCATAAACATGCCGTTGGTGCAGTTGGCGCGGGTTGGCACGAGGCGGCACGTGCCCACAGACTGGTGCCATGTGGTGCCATTCGGACGCCTCCGGACATTGTGCCAATCGAGGAGTGGGCAGACGATCAGAGACAAAAGACGCGAACGGATGCCAAATCTTTCCCACGAGGCTTTAAGCAAACGCAGTCTTACTCAAATCATAATGTTACTGGCAACACGCTCCAACTTCAGCGATGTCCCACCATGTCCCACGCTCCCACACCACGATTCTACAGAAATATACGAACACAGATACAAAACTATTTCACACGACGACTTCACAAACCTGACGCGATGTGCAGGAGTTTCAACCGGCGTGAAGTTGGCCCCCATCAAACGCAAACCTACACTAAAACTACATCATTTGTGCTGCAAAAAGTTTCAATTATGGTTGTTAAAGGACAGTTGTGAGTTTTGGACATAGTTCCTCATTTCCTGGTGAGTGTTGGAGACGTGTGGAGACACTTTTTTAAATCTTACATCCAGTCCTTGTATTTGCAGAGGTTGCTGGTGCTAGGCTAGTGTCATGTCAATGGCCATAGTCGTCCTGCCACTAAAAACTTTCTTACCCACTCCACAATGCACCTGAAGCAAACTATTAGAACTCCAGACTGTCCCTGTGAACGTCTGTGTCCACAGAATCATTTTAGAGTCAAACCAATCGTTGCATTTGAAGGATTTATGTCTGAGCAGCAGTGAGTTGTGCTTCCTGATAAAAAGCTCGGCAGCGGCGGACTGATATATGAGAAAATAGTCCCTCAACATGCGACGATTTATGCGACGCAAGGTTAGTTTTATAAACATTATTCTCTGGACACGGACACACACACGGACAGAAAAAACAGTCGACTCATCACACCACAACATGGGTTAGAAAAACGTCCAAATCCCATAATATCGGTATCAGCATTCCCTCCGTGACTCCATATTGTCCGGATTCTATACAAGTGGAGTTATAGACGGATAATAGTCCCTCAACATGCGACGATTTATGCGACGCAAGGTTAGTTTTATTTCAAACATTAGTCTCTGGACACAGACATTCACATCACGAAGTCTTGTTAAACTTGAAACACAAACATTTTAATCCTCAAAACAGTGAAAATGTCAAATGTGTCGCGTAAACGAGTTTTCTTCCACTGACAAGGAACAAAACTGTAGCGCTGTAACAAAATAATTCTGTAAAATATGCCAAAAAATGCTCTCGGTGATGTATATCATTACAAGACCACAATATCAATACTCTATCGTCACATTAAACTATACGATTTATCGATATTTCAATATTTTTGCACAATGTTCCTCCTAAACTGGACCATGAAGGCTCAGACTGATCACAAGCTCCGGAAAATATGCTCTTTAAATCCATTTTGCGTTTCAGTCTTAAAGCTGCACTGTGTAACTTTTTGGTTGAGGGTTCCGTCACCTGCTCGTTTCTATGGAGACATCATTGCTCTGCCTGGAATGTCCCACAGTGTGACTTTAAACAGCTCTACTTTACATTTACTCAATTACAGGTGGTTTTATCCTTCAAAAACACCTAGAGAAACCGGCGTTCTGACTGTGAGCGGGGTCGCCTCTCCACAGATCTGACCCGCGACTTGGTCCGGTTCGGTCTCCATAACAACAGAAAGGTTTAAAGCCACAGTGCGAAACATTCCAGGCAAAGTGACATCATCTCCTCACAGAGACAAACGTGTTGTTTTTGTTGGACCAGAAAAACTGCACGATTGACCTGTCGTGGCTGCGTTTACTGACGTCACCGCGGTAACTGCTGAACAATTTGCCGTATACATGCATGTAGAACACCCCCCACTGCAAAGACTCAGCCCGTAACATGGCAGAAACTCACATTTTCCGTGTGGGTGCTTGGCGGTTACCTCAGAATCCTCTCATTAGCTCCGCTCGCTGAATAAAACATGAGCCACTAATTTGAGAAGGATTTGAAACGGTATCTTCTTTATCTCGATCTCGAACTGCCGCCGCTTCATAATTCATCCGCCGAGCCTCGTGGTTACACCTCCTAAGCCTCAGATCCAGGGGTGGGCATCTGAATTAACCTGATTTGGATTTTTACGCGTCTTATCAGCGGCGGCGGCGGCCGCGAAAGAATAAAAAACACAATCGTAAAGTCAAAGAATACAACCGCTCTATTATTGAATATGAGAACAGGCCCGGAGATGTTACCGCCGCGAATCCGGCGTTATCTTCTGACGAGCACGTTCGTACGAGTGTAAAGGGCCGGGTTTATAACGCAGGATAAAAGGAACTAATTATTCTCGAAATTCACTCTTTGTTTAATGTTTTATTTCAGATTAACAGAGAAATACGACAGTTACCTCCTCTGGCCCTGGACCTGACAGGAGCTGTTTCCATGACTTTTTTGTTTGTTTTCGAGGCAATAAGGAGATTTTTAGTTCACTTACAGACTTGATATTTTGCACTTTTGTAGCTAAGGCTCTAAATTAAGCATTTTTATATCCAAAAAGTTGTTTATACATGTAGTGTATTATTGTATTTCTGGTCCTTTAGCTTTTATTACAGCCTCATGACACAACTACAGCAGCAGACTGTGAAATAACAGGTTGTACTGAAAAAAAAAGGATGTCGAACACTTCTTTAGGAGGTAAATGGGGCCGTTTTAATCGCAAAATTAAGAAAAAAAATCCAGGCGAGGAGAAATGTACTGAAATTGCTCTTAGGCCTTCGCAAACACGAGTCAATTTAGCGTAAACCAGGACGTTTAGAGCTCATCTTTAGCCGCGGTGTTTCGTTTGCAGCTTCAGGAGAGTTTGTGAGTCCTTTGTTCTCACAGGAAACGGACATTACGGCGAGAGACAGAAGCGCCGCTGTGAATCCGCCGTCTCAATTATGAGCACAGGAGACTCACGCCACCTTTGTGTAAGAAAACTGCAAGAAAAACCTGCGAGAGGCTCATTTACGCTTTGAGATCGGGACAGTTAAGCCTCTCCCCTCGGCGAGAAGTTACACACTGGGGCTTTAACGCAGATATCTTTGGAATTCATGGCTATTGTTAAATTCTCTTTATTACGCGAAATTCACTGTAATTTCTGGACTATTGAGTGCACCTGATTCTAAGCCTCAACAACTACATTTTAGCCTCTTGAGACCCCGTGTCCTCATTATATTTTTGTCATTTAGCACTATAATATTCAATTTTTTTTAACTTTTACCCGTTATCCACATTGAGGGACTCTGCCTGTGCGATCTCGTGGTGATTTCACAATATTACGCCAATTTCAGTGAAAAAAAAGGCGGGGAATTCAACAAAAAAACATCCACAGCAGCTCCAAAAAAAAAAGACAAACGGCAAAAGGTAAAGTTTATATCCAAATTTTCTGAATGAAACAAACAAACAAATGTCTCTACCTTCATTTGACATTAAAATCTGACACATTTTAGTGATCACAGCAGACGAGAGCATCAGGAAATGTTACGTCGTTATGTTATGTTATTGATTGTACTGTGTTGCGAGGTAAATTTGTGAATATTTCGATGAGTTTGCGGTTGTAAATCGACGGACGGTTCTGCTGCTGGAGGGAAACTGCTGCCTCCATTTTGTACGGGGCACTTTTTCGCCCAGAACCTCAGAATGTGAAATAGAGCTCAAAACAGGCAGAAAATTATAGAAAACGTTTGGGGCGTAGGACGTCATTTCCACTCAGCTGACGGCGGCGACTTTAGTAAAACTCCACAAAACTCGTGTCGATAAATGATCTGAGGCTGTGGAAAAGTCTGTTTCAGTCTTTAGTCATTTCCTTTTGATTCATATTTTATAGAATAACACAGACTTTTCCTCAGCCTCAGGTCGTTTCTCTTCACTAGTTTTGTGGCGTTTGTCGCCGTCGCTGAGTGGAAATGACGTCCTATAATTACCACAGAAATAATAAATAATAATTTTAGAAATAAACTCACACAAATGAAAATTGTCACAGCACAAAACAGCACAAACCAAATACAAACGTTTTCTATAATTTTCTTCCTGTTTTGAGGCTGTTTCACATTCTGAGGTTCTGGACGACGTCATCGGCCCAAAATAAAACTGCAAATATCTGAAGAACCAGAATCGCACAAACGAAACTTTTTGCAGCACAAACGAAACTTTTTGCAGCACAAATGAAACTTTTTGCAGCACAAACGAAACACAAATGATTGACTCCATTTTGGGCGTTTTCGAGCATTTTGAAGCTTCCTGTGGGGCCGACCCCAATTTGACCTGTAAAAGAATCGTTAATTTCTTCAAAACTAAAGAAGCACAAACAAAACTTTTTGCAGCACAAAACAGTAAAAACGATTGACATAGTTTTTGTGTAGGTGTGAGACTGATGGGAGCGACTTCACACAGGACTTGAAATAAACAGCTGATTGCATTTTATCTGTACTAAACTTAGTTTAATTATTATACTTATAGCAAATAGCAAGAAGAAAGAAAAAATGCACAAAAGCTGGGGTCTCAGGAGGTTAAAAGAAAAAAAAGTTATCTATAAGCCGCTGTAACTTGAGATATTTATATAGATATTTATATATATATTTTTTTTACTTTGTAATTAAATACTGGAACATGCTTTTGCTGAGCACCGCCTGTACCACAGCCTCGTCACGTCGACACAAATACAGTAAAATGTTCTTAATTTAAGTCATTTTAACTTGCCTACATATTGCTTTTTCCAGTGTTTGGATCACTGCGAACCATTTAAGATGATTTTTAATGTTTTTAAGACAGTAAAAATCGCCTAAAACGTCGTTAAAATGCACAGTTTCCCGCAGAAACAGAGGAATGTGTATTTGAGTCCAAAGCTCACACACCCAGAGCTGCATCCTCCGCGGGGCTAAATGAGCGTGGAAAGCTGCAGTTGTTACAGGGACTATGGGCTTCGGACTGGGATCTGTTCCAATCACTACCTGGCAGCATGACAGTTTACCGGATGCGCCGTCCAGCTAACACGCTAACAAGCTAACAGCCCTTTTGTTTGGGAGTGCTGTTCGCCCGTAATTGGACAAACAAACACAAGTGCCAAAGTCCACAGAGCAGAGCGGGGGAGGCAGACACCGGCCCAGGACATCTTTTATTATCGCCGTTTCGGAGTAATTACGGCGCCGGTGAAACGACGACGCCGAGATAAACGACCACGTGACCGAGCCGCGAGCTAATTAGCGACTTAAGGGGTTCGTGTCGTGCCGTTTTCAGAGTTATATCGCAGTTGTATCGTCGTTTCCTCGTCGCGGACAGACCCGGGTCGTGTTTCGTTTCATTCGCACATTTTTAACACGCAAATCATGAGTTCTTCACGCTATGTTCCACCTCGTGATGTCACGTGGTGATACAGGAAGTGTCTTTAAACTCCACACACCTTCACTAGAATTGTTTGGATGAGTTCAGTCTAGTCAATGACTGAAGAAGTAAAATGATCTGCCAGTGGAATCAGACTTTATGTAATATGAAAATACTTTTTGTTACACTTAAAATAAGAAAAACAACAACTTTTTGCACTTAAAATTTAATCTTGCTTGAATTAGGGAAAAAAACACTTATTCCCCTGGTAGATAATTTTACTTGTCAAGTCGAATTCACTCAAATAAAGTAAAATGTTCTTAATTTAAGTCATTTTAACTTCCCTAGAAAATGTTTTTTTCCAGTGTAATTTGAAAACGATCGCTTCATGACATCACAAGGTGGAACAGAGCGTTTTGAGCTTTGGAGATGTTGACAGACGAATAATAAATAGTCACTCAAACGTGTGAATGAAACGAAACACAACTCCAGGTCTGTTTTTGAGGAGGAAACGTTAGAACGCGACTTAAAGCTCATGAGAGTTCAGTAATTTCCAGACTAAAGCCGCTTCTTTTTTCTCTTCTTTTAAGGGATAAGAAAAACACACGTTCAGACGGAGTTTAAGACATTTTTTTATGGACGTAAACGAGTCGATCTCGGACTGAAATTGTCCAGTGTCTCTGAACCTTCTGTTTGTAACGTGGAAAAGATTTAAAAGTTTTAGGAAAATGCTGCAATTTGTCATTATGTTCCCAAGTGGTAATTAGTCTTAAAATAAGGAAATTTCATTAAGATTCAAAAACTAAAATCAAGAATAAAACAGTCAATAACAGTTTTATATTCTAGTTTTAACATTTAAGACTTAATTTATTGTTGAATTAGTGTTTTATGCTTTATTTTAGATCACTTCAGAGTTAGATTATTGCTTAGAATAAGTGATTTTATCTTATTTTGAGATTTATGAAAGCCGAGATATATTTTCTTATTTTACGATTTCTTAAATTTCTCTTCTTCCTGCACTGGCACTGAGGCGCTTTCCTAAAAATTCAAATTTTACTTTAATTTTTCCACGTTACAAACAGAAGGTTCAGAGACACTGGACAATTTCAGTCCGAGATCGACTCATTTACGTCCATAAAAAATGTCTTAAACACCTTTTTTTTATAATCTTACATATTCTATAATAATAATAATAATAATAATAATAATAATAATAAAAGAAAAAATCTAATAAAAATGTAAATAAAAGAAAGCCATATATCGACATTTTAATATTTTTGCTCTCCCTTTATCACCATGTGGATTTTCAAGTTAAAACTCCATTATGTAACTTTTCTGGTGCACAGTCCAGCGTCTCCTTGTCACCATGGAGACGTGATTGCAGGAAGCAATATTAAATTAAAATTATTGATGTTATTTTTTATTATTTTTTATTTTTATGTATTATTATTATTATGATTATTATTATTATTATTATTATTATTATTATTATTATTAATAAAAAACATAAAAATATAAAATTACTATTTGTCTCTATGGCGACACCACCAAGCGAAGTTCCAGGTCAGATCTACGGAGAGGCGACCCCGCTCACACTCACAGAATTTACGACTTTAGACAATTTTAATGCTTTTACTGCGGGACATTCCGACCAACAGACGCAACATCTCCATGGAAACGAGCCATGCGGTTGCTCTCCTCCAACCGCACCTCTCAGAATTGAAGAGTCCGCACGTGTTTTCTCTCTTAAAAACTCGTAAGAATCGTTTGTTTACCGCTTTATTCTTCTCACCCGCGACCCGCCTCTGTGTCCGGGGATCGTGGGCTTTCCGATTCACAAAACCGCTGAAATTCCTGAGATTGTTTTGATCCCAAATTAGTCCGCGGCAGATTGAAAACCGCTGCCTCCGCGAACACGAACCTCCCACGATGCTCTTCTTCCGCCGCTTAATTATAATTCCTTCATAACTTCCCCCGAAAACAGCTGAGCCCCTCTTTGGAAAAACCCGCCGACGATATCCTCTCAGGCGAAAGCATCACGCGAAAACTCAACAAAACAAGTTCCCGTCGACGTCCCCCGCGGGCTAAGTGTAATTTTCCGAACGCGAACTCGAAAACGGCGCTTTCGGAGACTGTAACGGAGCGGGCGTTTGATTTGCCGTAAGTGGGTGATTATGTAAACATTGTACGAGCGTCTGGAGTGTTTAATTACCGTCTGCGGAGCGGAGCCTGCCACTCGTCGGCCGGGAGCGCGCCAGGAATACGAAGGGCCCATCCCGACGCTCCGGAATGAACGACACGAACAAAACGCCGCGTTTCCGAGCCACTTGAAGGGCCCGCGTGACGTTATTTTCTATATTGTCCAGGTTATGCTGTCGTTTTTTGGCGTTCAGACGAGTTCTTTTCTCAGACACCAAAAAAACGCCCCGTTCCACCTCGTGATGTCATGCAATGATACAGGAAGTGCTCCACTGTGTTTCTTTCCGTCTCTCCCCGTCACTCTCCTCTCCATGCGCCTCTCTCTTCTTCAGACTCCTCGCTCTTCACTCTCTTCTCTATACTCTCCTCTCTCTTCTCCATACTTCTCTCTCTTCTCCGTCTTCTCCATACTTCTCTCTCTTCTCCATCTTCTCCATACTTCTCTCTCTTCTCCATACTTCTCTCTCTTCTTCAGACTCCTCGCTCTTCACTCTCTTCTCTCTCTTCTCCATACTTTTCTCTCTCCTCTCTCTTCTCCATACTCTTCTCTCTTCTCCATACTTCTCTCTCTTCTCCATGCTCCTCTCTCTCCTCTCTCTTTTCCATGCTCCTCTCTTTTCTCTCTCTTCTCCATACTCTACCCTTCTCTCTCTTCTCCATCTTCTCCATGCTTCTCTCTCTTCTCTGTGCTCCTCTCTTTTCTCTCTCTTCTCTATACTCCTCTCTCTTCTCTCTCTTCTCCCTACTCTACTCCTCTCTCTTCTCTCTATTCCTCTCTCTTCTCCATACTCCTCTCTCTTCTCCATACTCCTCTCTCTTCTCCATACTCTTCTCTCTTCTCCCTCTTCTCCATACTTCTCTCTCTTCTCCATCTTCTCCATACTTCTCTCTCTTTTCCATGCTCCTCTCTGTTCTCTCTCTTCTCCATACTCTACTCTTCTCTCTCTTCTCTATACTCCTCCCTCTTCTCCTTACTCATCTCTCTTCTCCATGCTCCTCTCTCTTCTCCCCTACTCTACTCTTCTCTCTTCTCTCTCTTCTCCATACTCCTCTCTCTTCTCCCTCCTCTCTCTCGCTCACACCTCCCTCTTTCTCCCTAATCTTTTTCTCCCTCTTCTCTCTCTCCTCCTTCCTCGTTTCCCTCTTTCACCCCTCCCTTTCTTCTCCCTCTCTTCTCCCTCCTCTCTTTCTCTCTAACCCCCTTCTTCCTCCTGTTCTCCCTCTCTTTCTCGCTCCCTCTCTTCTCCCTCTTCTTCCTCTTTGCCCTCCTCTCTCTCTTTCTTCACCTCCCTATCTCCTCTCCTCTCTCCTCTCCTCCTCCTCTCTCCTCTGTCCTCCTCCCCTCCTCCGTCTCTCCGTTGTGTCTTCAGCACTTCTTCTCCCTGCTCTCCACATTGTCTGCTCTCTCGTTTTTCCTGCTCTGTTTGTCGTCCTCTTCCCTCGTGCTCTTGGGCCTCGCACTCTCAACGTGCCCAACGCCAAACACCTTCAGACGCTTTGACGGCGGCGGCTCGTCTAAACCCGCAGAATGTGCAGAGGAAATTAAACTTTTTACACAAACTTTACAATAAGTCTTACATGTTTTGCAATTAAAACATTCACAGACGTTTTGGAATTTTAACTCCGACTGTAAAAGGAACCAAATGATGACCCAGAAATTAAAAATAACCCCTAAAATAGCCAAACTTTGATCTACAAGGGAAATTATCCGGACACAGCAGCTCACACATCATGATATAATATAATAACAGAGAGTAAAAAAATATAAATGCTAAATAAGTAGCAAAAAAGAGCAAGAGACACGTGTAAAATAAGGCATAATTATATAAACGTAAATGTACAAGTCAACATAAAATAGAAAAATAAATCATCAAATCTCACTGTTTGGGTTTTTTTTTTTTTGCTCAATTCTAGGCTTTTACCCAAAGTTAAGTTAAGTTACTTTTACCCAAAGTTAAATGCTTATAACAACCACCACTGTGCAATTTAAGAGACGTTTATTTAAAAAAAAAAAATAAATAAATGTATTCAAAACACGTCAGACCATTCGTTCAATTCAATTCAAAAGTTTATCGTCAAATTTCCATATGAAAATGGGTCGTGAGGTATCACAAACGTTCACCACGGCCTCGTCAAGTTCACCGTCCTCTGACGATTTTTTTGAAATGTTCAAAATTTCGTCACCCACATAGTCCATGACCTGGTCCTCATCAGCTCATACATATTCCACATATTCCACATATTCCACATATTCCACATATTCCTCATATTCCGCATATTCCGCTTATTCCGCTTATTCCACATATTCCACATATTTTGCTGTAACTGTGCTGTTCCAGATCCGGGGATTTCCAGGACAAGTGGGAGCCTTGTTTACCCTTTTTCTGGCCTAATTCTCCCCTCTTCTTTTTCTCTCTTTTTCTCCCCGTCCTCTCTCTCACTTTTCTTTCAAAGTATTCACCCCTCTCCCCTTTTGTTCCCTTTCTTTCGCTCTCTCCCTCATCCCGTTCTCCTCTCTCTCTCTCCCTCGTCCTCTGCGCTCTTTCTTCACTCGTTCCATCTGTCTTTCTCTCGCTCTCCTCTTACTCTCCCTCTCTCTCTTTTTCCTTTCCTCGATCTCCCCCCTTCTCTTTCTCTCCTTTCTCTCTTTCCTTTCTCTCTCTTCACCTGTTCTTGCTCTTTTCCCTTCTTCCTCCTCTGTCTTTCCCTTCTCTCTTCCCCTTTTCTTCTCCTCTCTCTCACTTTCCTCCCTCTCCGCTCTTTCTTCCTCCTCCCTCTCCTCTCTCTCTTCTATCATCTCTCTCCGTCTCTCTCCCTCTTCTTTTTCTGTCTTTCCTGTCCCCTTTTCCTTCTCTCTCCTCTCCCTCTCCTGTCATCTCTCCTTCCCTCCTCGCTCGTTTTCTCTCTCCTCGATCTCTCCCCCTTCTCTTTCTCTCCTCCCCTCTCTCTCCCCTCTCCTCTCTCTTCCCATCTTTCTCTTTCCTCGATCCCATACCCTTCTCTTTCTCATTTCTCTCCCTCCTTTCTAGCTCTCTTCCCCTCTCCTCTTTCCCGTCCCTCTCCTCTCTCTCTTCTATCATCTCTCTTTTTCGTCAATCTTGCTTCCTTCCTTCTCTCTCCTCTCTCTTGTTCCATTCTCTCTCTTTCCTTTGTTGCTCTCTTCCCCTCTCCCTCTCCTCTCTCTTTTTCCCCTCTCCTCTCTTTCTCCTATCGTCTCTCTCCCTCCTCTCTCTCACCCCTTCTCTTTCTCTCCTTTCTCCCTCCTTTCTCGCTCTCTTTCCCCTCCGTCTCCTCTCTCTCACCTATCATCTCTCTCCCCTTCCTCTCTTCATCCCTGTCTCTCTCCCTCCTCTCTTTCTCTCTATACCCTCATCTTCTCTCTTCCTCTTTTCTCTTTCGGTCCTTTCTTCTCTCTTCCTCTCCTCTTTTTCCCCTCCCCTCGTCTCTCTGCAGTCGTGTCGTACTTTTGTGGCACTTTGATAAAACCGGTGAAATTATAGGTCACTGCGACGGCTCCAAAAATAGAATCCGAGTTGAGTTTGTGTCCGCGGGTCTCGGAGGAGTCTGGGCTGGTCCTGCTCAGACTCTGGAGTGAAACAAAGACACGTACGTACCCGGATCACGATGTATGGACCCCGGATCATGATGTACGGACCCCGGATCATGATGTACAGACCCCGGATCGCGACATACGGACCGAGGACCACGACATACGGAACGGGAATCACGACGTACGGACCCGGATCATGACGTACGGACCCGGATCACGACATACGGACTGGGAATCATGACGTACGGACCCCGGATCATGATGTACAGACCCCGGATCGCGACATACGGACCGAGGACCACGACATACGGAACGGGAATCACGACGTACGGACCCGGATCATGACGTACGGACCCGGATCACGACATACGGACTGAGAATCATGATGTACGGACCGGGAATCATGACGTACGGACCCGGATCACGACGTACGGACCCCGGATCACGACGTACGGACTGGGAATCATGATGACCCAGATGACGACATACGCAGCCAGATCACAATACACGGACCCAGATCATAACGTACAGACCCAGATCACGATGTACGGACCCCGGATCATGACGTACGGACCGGGAATTACGAAGTATGTACCCAGATGACGACATAGGCAGCCGGATCACGACACATGGACCCCGGATCATGACGTGTGGACCCAGATCACGACGTACGGATCCCGGATCACGATGTACGGACCTCGGATCACGACGTATGGATCCAGATCACGATGTACGGATCCAGGTTGTGAGGTACAGACTCCGGATCACGACTTACAGACTCCGGATCACGACGTACAGACTCCGGATCACGACGTACAGACTCCGGATCACGACCTACGGACCCGGATCACGGACCCCGGATCATGACGTACGGACCGGGAATCACGACGTACAGACCCCGGATCATGACATATGGATCCAGATTACGATGTATGGATCCAGATTGTGACGTACACACTCCGGATCACGACTTAGAGACTCTGGATTACGACTTAGAGACTCCGGATCACGACTTACAGACTCCGGATCACGACGTACAGACCCTGGATCATGACGTACAGACCCGGATCACAACGTAGGAACCCCAAATCACAATGTACGGACTTCAGATCACAACATACGGACTCAGATCACGACGTACAGAGCCCAGACAACGACCTACGGACCCCGGATCATGATGTACAGACCCCAGATCATGACGTACGGACCCAGATCGCGACATACGCAGCCAGATTGCGACACACGAACCCCGAATCACGGTGTACAGACCGGGAATCACGACGTACAGACCCAGATCACGACATACGGACCCCGGATCACGACATATGGATCCATATCACGATGTACGGATCCGGGTTTTGACGTACAGACTCCGGATCACAACTTACAGACTCCTGATCATGACGTACAGACCCTGGATCACAACGTACGGACCCGGATCATGATGTACAAACCCGGATCACGACGTACAGAGTCCAGAATATGACGTACAGACCCCGGATCACAGCGTATGGACCCCTGATCAAGACATACGGACACAGACCACGATGAACAGACCCAGATCACAACATACGGACTCGGATCACAACGTGCAGATCAGGATCACAACATACAGACCCCGGATCGCGAGTTACGGACCCTGGATCGTGGCGTATAGACCCCAGATCACAACGTACGGACCCAGACCATGACCGAAGAGACCTCAGTTCCCACACGGCCTTTTATAAATTTTCAGCATGATCACGTGGTATGTTTCCTGTAAACCTACGTGACATTTTAAGACGCCTGTTGCATAGCAAAGCACATCACACTCTTATCAGAAACAGCTTATGCATGAATGCTTCCTGCACAACCTGTTGAACATTCTGTTTTTACATTGCAAGTAAAGTGTGACATGATTGCATAACACTTTTTCCAATGTTGATATTTATTTCAAATACAAAAGTTTAAAATATAAAAGGTAAGCAAGTAAATGTGAAGTTAAAATACAAAAGATCCATAAAAATGCAAAATCTTCTCAGGCCCAGACCCTTAAACAAAAGCTGCGGGATCCGGTTCTTCAGATTTACGACACGGCCCTACTGAGGAAACCAAACGGCCTTTTCCCGCTTGCGTCTCTTTCTGATAAGTGGGGCTACCGCACCTTTTATAATTGTGTTCCTGTGGTTCTTTTAATTGTTCAAGTAATTAATCGCTCATTAACCTGTCAAAGATATGTGGCTGATAAAAACTCAGTATTAATATTTCCTCATTCCTGCTCCTGACTCTAAACAGTCTTGTAAATGAAAGTAAAATGTCGAAAACAGTCTTCTCATGTTTAACATGTTGAAACATGTTTATTAGTGGTATGTTACTTCCCACACAAAAAGACCACTGAAAACTGACCACTGGAACCACGTATTTTAAGGGGGAGAAAATCCAAGACAGTCAATCAAACATACAACTGGCTTTATTTCGAAACCATTTGCCTTAGGTTTTTTGTTTGTTTGTTTCTTTTTTGTTTATTTTGTTTATTTTCCGTCAAATGGACATCATCAAGTATGCAATACATACAACAATCAATCAAGAAAGAAACTAATTATTGCTTGTCCATGACCAGGAGTAGGCAGAAGCTAAGTTTATATAGCCTACCCTTAGCGTATGTATTTGTTGTGTTGGTTTTTAATCATTTTAGATGACGCAAAGAATGTAGGAGACGCCATCCTTGCATCCATGTTCGGCTACACGGTTGAAGGTGACAAGTTTTCCCAGAAGATTCAATTGAAGACTCTGGCCTCTCTTGGCAAAAACGTAGTTCGAGAGCGTTTCGAGATGGATCCTCAGCGTTTGTATCAGCGACTTCTTGTAACTGGAGTTGGTGAAATACCACCTCCAGAACTGCTGCGATACGAGCTTTGCTGTTCGCCACCATCTCTTTTCAGCAACAACCTCGAAATGTGAACTGGAGACAAGGCAGGGCTTATCCATTATCTTCCCCCTTCTGCACTTACCACCTTCTACAGGTATGCAGCTGAGAGCATCATCACCAGCAACGTTGTTCGGCTGTGGACAAGAAGGCCTTACGGGGATCAGATCACCCCAAAGAACCATTCAGAACTTGTACACATCCCGCCGCTGCAAAAGAGTATCATCCACCAGCACACAAACTGCTCTTCCTCCGAACATCCAACAAACGTTATCGCAGCAGCAGCGCGACACGACCAGACTCTGCAACAGCTTCTTCCCACAGGCCATCAGGCGAATCAACACACTCAAGTTTAGTTTAGTTTATTGTTTATTTGTCAGGGACAATATACCAAAACATTAATCTCATAAAGAGAAGGGACGCTTTGGACCAGATTTAGCTAAAGCTACTTTCCATTTGTAGTCCCCGGGCAAGAATGCACAACAGGAAAACAAATCACAACAGAATCACCATTAGCTCTTTTATAAAAATACTTCTATTCCTGTTTCATATAAAAAATACATTCACCAAAAGGGTTACTATACCTAAACTAATAAATATTAAGAATACTCAATGCAAATACACAGCGAGTAATACACATTAAAAGTAAACACAGCATTAGGGCTAATGTTGGCACAGTCGATTATTGAGAATGTTTTTCTATGTCTCGAGAAAAAGTTTACAAATCTACGAACAATATAATCACGTGAACATGCTTTAAACTGCACAGTGGAGTTTTTGGTGAAATCGCAATTTCGATTCCCTTGTGAAATTTTGTAACATGGTGAAACTGACAATAAATAATCAACTTGGACTTGACTTTGATCTTTTGAAGATTGGCCCTGCACGCACTGTGCCCAAGCTACCTACTACAGCAGGCATGTCCAAACTATGGCCCGGAGGGGAAATGTGGCCCGCAGAACAATTGTTTTGGCCCTCAGGCTTCCAACTGAATTGTCCCCTACTACTGCAAGTGGTACTTTTTACTACATGTTTTTGAAATCTGCCTTGATTAATCAAATGTAGTTTGTCCTTTTGAGGGTCTAAGCCTGAACAAAGGTCTGGAGGGTTATTTAAACCTGTTATAAATACACAGATTTGAATTACTCACTGTTTTGAACCTCAGTCTATGACCCTCGATCGGCCCTCACGCTGCTCTGTGTTTTAATATGTGGCTCCTGATGAAAAAAGGTTGGACACCCCTGTACTACAGGTTTACAGTATGTTGTTGATGGGGGTGGATGCTCCACAAATTTGCACGACCTAAACATTCCACCTATTCCCAGAAATGTACGTCCGACATGTCAAGGCCAGTTATGGAAATGCACTTCTCAATGGTTGTCTCCAGTCTAGCACCAAGGATGAAGCACACCGCCGTAGGATGGTTTAAGTGTTTAAGTGCTGCACTCTAATGTAGAGGGTCCAGTGACTGATAGTAAAACTTCTTCCAGGTGACTGGCCCTGGAAGCTTTCAGTGGAGTTTGGGACTAAAGCTCCTGGATCATGGAGCGAGGAGCACCTGACGCAGCACCTGACGCAGCACCTGACGCAGCACCTGACGTAGCACCTGACGCAGCACCTGACGCAGCACCTGACGCAGCACCTGACGTAGCACCTGACGCAGCACCTGGCGCAGTGTGTACAAGCTCTGGATCCGTCCAGGTGAGGAGCTTTGTCTTTGCATATCTGAACCTGGTGGTATCACTACAGACCGCACTGTTGAGCTGCTAAACCGCCACAGCCTGAGTTCAGATCTAAAGCCTAAGTCTACCTCAGTTTTACTTTAATTTCTTTTATGTTTATGAAGCACTGCATATTTATTTTTAAAAATGTTATTCACTAGAGGGTGAACTTTTTTGCATTAAACTTCGTAAAAGTAAATATATATGATAGTTCTTCTCAGATATCAGGTTTTGTTATGTTTACATTTAACACTTTGCACATGTTTTTTATAACACTTTAGTTTTTTGAAGCATTTTAATATTGATAATCTTTCATTTTTCATTCTGATCATATCGTTGAACATATGTGTGGACGTTCCTTTTCCCTGAATGCCTATTGCCTGTCAGAGGAAGGTTAAGTTTAAAATACAAATGTTTAAATTTAGTATTTTTCCCTCCTGGTCTTTATTTTAAACAGGTCATACAATGTTTCAATAATTATTGATATCCACCGATATGAAACACTTAGGTCCTGATACTTATTTCAGCCATATCTCCCAGCCCTAGAAGTGATATTTAGCCAAGAATTAAGCCCACGAGTCAACTCGGCTAATTTTCAGAAGAATTTGTCTTTCATTGACCTTGACCTTGAATGTTGTCCTTGTGTATGAGATTTTGGATGGCGGCCATCTTAAACTGGAATGAAATCAAGAATTTTATCTTCTCTTTAAAATCAAGGTCAGATTTTGGTGGCCTTTTTCATGTGAACTAATTTACCACTAATAAACACGTTTCAAGTGATAAAGCTTTGTAAGTGAGAAACATTTTAATAAATGTGTATCTTCACAGTGAGCACTCGCTTTGATTCCAGAAGTAACTTTTCCATTCATTTCTTCCCCCAGACTTTTAGAAAAATTCAAATATTAAGAGTTTGAGATTGCAGGGGCTAAACAGCTACATGCTAACTACGGTAATATCCATAACACAACTGTTTTTAGTCCAAAGAGGCTAATTAAAGCGCACAGTTCTGCCCGAGTGTTTTAAAAACTTTGTGCTTTCAGAAACAGACAGTAAACTTAAAGGTCTTGTGACCAGATTCTTCTGCAGTAAATTATCATATAAGATCATGATCTTATATGATATATAAGATCTGCTCCACGTCTCGAGTTGTAAGACTTGATTTACAGGATATCACTGGCCCAACACAGACACACACCCAAACACGAGCCACTTTTCAGAGCCACTTTTCAGAGGTTTGTATGATAGAAGAATGTGCTTTTGTTTTTTGTTTTTTGGATGGCTCTTTATTTCATAATTAAATCTGTCCCACTGCCAGAGGTGTGGTATGAACGTTATGAACCACAACTTCATTCCATAAGGGCACAAATGTTCATTGCGTCACTCCAGAAAGTCCACAATCTTTCACAATCAATTCAACAACACAGCAGTGTGACGATACAACACAACTGCTGGGTGTTGGAAAGTGTGTTGGGGTCTTTTGACATCTTTTTAGTTTAATGCAGGGTTCCCACTCTTTTTCACTGACAAATTTCAAAGCTTTTCAATGACATTTGTTGCGCCATTTCATTTGTTGTGAGCTCCCCGGCGTACATATAAAATAGTGAGATAAAAACACCAGGATCATGTCGCACGGGTTATTTTAAAACCAAAATGAAAAGCCTCACAGCAGCAGTGTGTAATGTAAAGTCAACTGGACATTCAGAACACGGTGGTTAGCACGTTAGTAGGGCTGTAACAGTACACAAATACAGTTCAGTACGTACCTCAGTTTTGAACTCACAGTTCGGTTCATTTTCGGTACAGTATGGGAATAAAATGCAAAAATGTCACAGGTTTGAATGATAAAATGCAGCACTTCATTCCCCCCAAAAGCCCCTCACCTTGTGTCTGCTACAATACAAATACAATACAAATACAAATAATTACAAATACAATACAAATACAATACAAATACAAATACAAATACAAATACATTACAAATACAATACAAATACAATACAAATACAAATACAATACAATACAAATACAATACAAATACAATACAAATACAAATACAAATACAATACAAATACAATACAAATACAAATACAAATACAATACTGCACAATACTGAACACTCAGGGAAATAGTAAATAGTAAACAAACTGTGAAAATCATTACTAATAATAAGAATTAATAATAATTATTATAACTATTATAATTATAATTGTTTCGATCTGATTTAGCCCTGGTCCAGTTTTGGTTTAGACCTGGTTCGGTCCTAGTTTAGATCTGGTTTAGACCTGGTTCAGACCTGGTTCAGACCTGGTCCAGTCCTGGTCCAGTCCTGATTTAGTCGACAGTTGCTCGTGGAGCACCCAGGGACTGAGACAGAGCAGCTGATCCCACGGGCTGGAGTGCAGCCGCCTGCACCTCTGCGTCCCGGGGCTGTGGCGAGCTGCAGGCGGCTGCACTTTACAGCTCCTCTCGCCCGGATCTCGCTGTTTCCCGGGGCTGTGGGATCAGCCGCCAGCGACACTTCGAGGGAATCTGTCTGCACCAAGCGTCCGTCCTTTCCCTTCTGAGCATATCGCTCTGATGAACAGCTCGCTCGCAAACTAGCCCCAACGTGCTCTAACTCGACTATTTTATAGAAGCATGACGACATTCTGAGTCGGGATGTAGTATTATGTCTGCATGTGGTGCAGGGGAGCGCGAATGAAATCTGACAAAATCAGTCGTTTTATTCAGAGCAGCATCTTGTCGTCTTAAGTCGACACCGAACCAAATGTCCCGTACTGAAACGGTTCGGTACAAATACATGGACTGTCACACACCTACCGGTTAGCTATGTCCATTTGTATATACAGTCTGTATTTTTTGTTTTCTGTTTGGTTTAGTGTACAAATGCCTCTACAAGTGCCAGAGTAGTATCGGGGTTGTATTACCTATTTAGTGACTAACAGTCAGGAAGCCAAACAGCCTTTTCCCGCTTGTGTGGCTCTGTTGTTATAGAATTCCGATAAGTGAAGTTTCAGATGAATTACCGTGCCTTAGTCTAATTATTACCGTGCCTTACTCGAACTGGACTAACTGGAAACTGTCAAACCTGACAAAGATACAAAGATTTTGACCGAAACTTAATTTTCCTCATTCAAACAAACGATGCTTTCGTTCCCTCCCTCCTGCTCCTGACTCTATAAATGCATCTGTATCTTCTGGCAGCCTCAGTGACCCTAAAGAGGCTCTGAAGGTAAGTCTCGAGTCTGTCTCATCACGTCTAAAACCCTCTTCATGCATTCACACACAAATCTTTTATTTCAGATGGCTGCTCTTCCACTCCTGATGCTCTTCGTCTGTTTGGCCACCGTGGCCCTGCCGACCGCTCGAGCTGTAAGTGGATAAAGTAGAATCGGTACTAGTTTGGTCCTGGTTCAGTTCAGTCTAGTACAGGTTTAGTTCTGGGTTTAGAACAAATTTTTTATGGTTTGTGTAAATGCTGTCTATGATAAAATGGTTTAATTTCTAATTTTTCTTTGTCTTTAGGCAGATGACCAAGGTAAGTGAAAGTTATTTTACAACATCTTTGTTTTGCATAATTTGCACTGATTGTTTCTGGTGAAGGCTGTGAAGACGGCTGGAGTAAGTTTGGCTCTCGCTGTTTCAAGTTCTTTCCAGAAAAAAGGTCCTGGGTCAATGCTGAGGTAATAAAAAGACAATAAATGGTGATAATAAGTGTAATAAAAATAAAGTCGCTCACTAACCCTTCCAACCGCAGAGGACATGTCACTTCAAACAGTCTGACTACAGCGTCTCTCCCCAAAACTCAGCATAAATACTACCCCACTCATCATAGGGGCATGTTCTCATTAACTTTTTAGTCCAGTATAATGTGGAGAATGTATTTGACATGACGACGAAGTTCATTTTTGGACCCCACAGTAATTTTCCAGGAGGCGCTGTAGAGCAGTTTTAGATCAAATCCCTGTAAGTGATTCTTTGCGTTCAGGATGTCATTGAGCAAAATGTTCCAAGGGCGTGAGTCAAGTCAAGTTGTTTTCCAAGTTTTTGTACTTTTCACTTTTGCAGGAAAGCCACACCCACATTTGACATTTTATAAACAATTGAAATAATACATTTTGATTAGTGGTTTTAATAACTCTTTACTCCATAGAAAAGCTGCCACACTCTTGGTGCAAACCTGCCCTCCATCCACAACGCCGCTGAGAACACCTTCATCGTGAATTTGATCAAAACAGTCACAGGGGGCACCACTTACACCTGGATCGGCGGGAGTGATTCTGCGCAGGTAAATGTTCACACGTACACTTCCACAGGTGCTTCTTCTTCAGACTCTTGTCCTGTTTTAAACTCTTTAAACGTGTGTGTTTCTGCAGGAGGGGCACTGGCTCTGGAGTGATGGAACTATCTGGGACTACACCCGTTGGCTAAGTTACCAGCCGGCCAATTCTGGAGGCGTAGAGCACTGTCTTACTTTCTGGACGGGTACGGGACATTTCTATTTCTTTTTTCTCAACACATGAAAGTTTGTCATTCTGTTGCAAGAAAATTTCTCTTTGTGTGTTTGTGTCTCAACATTTTGGGCGTATCTTGTGCCTCACAAAGACTAGAAAAGGTAAATTATGTACAAAAAATATGGATAATGCCCCTTTTGACGCCCTGCTCTTCCAGATTTCCACTAAATTTGAGACTATTTTGACAAATGCCCAAGGAGTTCATGAAGGCATCATGTGTTAAAAACATCTGTTAGATTTGGTTATTTTAGATTATATTTTGATATGGTCACGACAAGCACAGGAGGAGGAGGATTTGTTAGCACCAGAGCGGCTGTACAATACGAATAGGCCCTTCGCTGGCTCTCAGGCCTAGTGTATGTGTTAACTTTGATATTGATGTGTCATGTTTCACTCTCCCCACACATTCTGCCCATAAAGTGATCATATATTTACATTCCCGCCTTTAAAACAGGCAACAATGCGTGCTAGTAAATGTTAGCACGTCCCCCTCTCTTCCCTATACAGCTGGGGTCCCTCAGGGGTCAGTTCAAGGCCCCTGCTCTTCTCACTATGTCAACTGTATTTAGCTCTGGACCTACTGACTAATTAAAGAAACATCAGAGAAGCTGTTTCACACTTAATAATATCAGTCGAGAACCCGTCTGTGGGGCTGATATGTGCATAGGCCATTATTGTGTTTGGGTTAGACTCCTTTCGAAAGAAAAATATATTAACCTTCAAAAAGTACGTTTGGCAGAGTTTTGTGTGCATCTGTGTATTCCATGGTTTAGTTTAATAGTACCTGCGGTAAATATTTATCATAGCTTTACAGTTTGTGGGTAAAAAAGTTGAGAGAAAAAGTACAAAAGTACAGTAAGTGGTGGTGAGCTCTAAAACAGAATCTCTGTCGATGTCATCAACATGAAAAACTCCAAAATCTGGAGCCAGTTTACACAGTTTAAACACTGATGGAACAAAATGTTGACGTTTAGTTTTATTAGTCTGAATACAACTATTGTGTCATTTAGACTAGGAAATGTGTCCCTCGTTTACATTATGGTTGCAGGGTTATTAAATTACTGCTGCGTTTGTCACATTTTCTGCCCGTGTCCAATCAGGAAGTAAAATCATAAACTAGACAAACATTTTCAAACTAAGGGAATGTTTGAAAAAAAAAAGGCAAAATTTCAAATATAATAATGTTTACTTCATTTTAGTTAAATGTCATCTGCACTTTAAGGCACTTTTTTCATTTATTTAATCTTTATTTAACCAGGAAAGTCCCATTGAGGTTACCAATCTCTTTTTCAAGGGAGTCTTGGCACGCACACACCACTTTCATACTAGGCAATGTGGGTGAAGTGTCTTGCCTAAGGACACAACAACAGTTTTTTGCCACTGGCGCCCCCTTGTGGCACCTGATTTTCCCAGTGGTCTCCCATCCAAGTACAGGCCAGGTCCTGCTGAAGTCTGAGGAGGCTTTGACAGGCCGGCATGCCTGCACTAAGTGTAGTGATGTCTCCTCATCAGAGAAAACATCACGATTGTGAGAAATCTTCACACTTTTCTCTCTTTGAACACAGGAGATTTCTGGAATGACTACACATGCGCCACAGCTCTGAGCTACATGTGCACTAAAGCTGCTCCTCCGGCTTCACTTAAACCCGTATCTGGACTCCTGACGCTGGAGGGCTTCACCTGCCAGTGCACCCCTAAACAGAAATGACCACTGCATCTGTGATCCACCAAATCCCTGTTTGTAATCAAGCTGAACGCCCAGATGGAGATCTGCTTTTTCTTTGTGATTAAATTTGATTTCTGAGCCTCAGCCTTGTGTTGCGTGCTGTTTTTTACTTTTTCTTTGGAAAAAATTAAAACATCAACCACCTAAAGGACCCCGATGTCACTTTTTGTCTGGGGGTTTGCCGCCGGCTTGTGTCCATGGAGATGCTGTGGATTTCTCTGAATTTGTATGAAACAAATTAAACGTGCTTATAGAAAACCAGAGGAAAGACAATGCACACAATCGACAAACAGAAAGGACAACGAAGCTCAAATCCATTCCGGTGTCCGTCTTCACGCTCTGACCGTATTGTTTGGATGAAGTGTGAAGTGTCTCGATGTTTTTCTTGCTCAAAGATGCCTTGAAAAACATTCTTTCTTGTAGATAAATCTATAAAATGCCAAATATATCCAGACACACCAGTCCTCCACCATTTAAAGAAACTGCACAAAAGAGAAGTAATCCATAAATAGCTTTAAGGGAAGTTCTGGAAATGGTAAAGTCAATCATTTAATTTTTTTTAACTAGTTTTATCCATCTGCGTTTAGTTTCAGTCCAGTTTTCAGCTCTGTGTTACTCTTCAGATCTGGTACTTTAGGTCTTAGATGTTTTTTTTAGTCCTGGTTTAGTCTTGCCCTGATCCCGTTGTAGTCCTGATATAGTCTGGTCTTAATTTGGTTTTTGGACAGTCTGGGTGTTTTGCCTCATCAGATCATAATATATAATGAATCCCATGCAGTGTTTGTCAAAGTACTCGAAACTCACCAAGATCATCTGTGACCAATACTCAAATTATTTTCCACTTGAATTCCCATTTTATACAATAGATATTGTGTTGTAATAGTTCCCTCCCTCCTGCTCCTGACTCTATAAATGCGTCTGTATCTTCTGGCAGCCTCAGTGACCCTAAAGAGGCTCTGAAGGTAAGTCTCGAGTCTGTCTCATCACGTCTAAAACCCTCTTCATGCATTCACACACAAACCTTTTATTTCAGATGGCTGCTCTTCCACTCCTGATGCTCTTCGCTTGTTTGGCCACCGTGGCCCTGCCGACCGCTCGAGCTGTAAGTGGATAAAGTAGAATCGGTACTAGTTTGGTCCTGGTTCAGTTCGGTCTAGTCCAGGTTTAGTTCCAATTTTTTATGGTTTGTGTAAACACAGTCAGTGAAAAGATGGTTTCATTTCTAATTTTTATTTCTTTTTCTGATCGCAGACAGAAGGTGAGCAAGGTAAGTGAAAGTTATTTTACAACATCTTTGTTTTGCATAATTTGCACTGATTGTTTCTGGTGAAGGCTGTGCTGACGGCTGGAGTAAGTTTGGCTCTCGCTGTTTCAAGTTCTTTGAAGAGAAAAAGTCCTGGACAGATGCTGAGGTAATAAAAAGACAATAAATGGTTATAATAAGTGTAGTAAAAATAAAGTCGCTCATCAACCCTTGCAACCACAGAGCAGAGTCCTGCACGGGTTTGATTTTGACAAACTGCACCCACCCGTACCAGTCATACCTCAATCAGCACTGGACCCGAGCAAGAACAATACCCCTCGCCATTAACTTCGTTAATTGGTGAGGGCCAATTAAAGCCGCTTGCGGCAATGATGGCCCTCGCCCTGGCGCGCACGCCCCTCCCAGGCGACCGACCAGGACTCACGACCCCCCTGGCATGACACTCTCTCTTCCCGACAGCTCGTCCATCAGAAAAGTTACATAGTGCGACTTTAAACATATTTGTGGGGGAGTCTTTGCGTCTCTACTGGCCAACCATGGAAAATACCCCATATCCATAATGTACTTTTTTGGTTGTAGGCATGCATAGAATTTAATCCCCAAATCTGGTACAAATCCGATCAGGTTGACGTTTCATGTTTTTGGTAGGGGGCGCTATAGTGCAACTTTTCATATGCTATATGGTTTATTATATTCAGGCCATGTTCAAGCTTTAGTGATTCAAATGTCAGCACAATCAGACAAAGTCTGTGCGTGTAGTAATTTTTGAACTATTTATTGAGGGAGGCTTTGCGCCTCTGCTGGCCAACCGTGGGAAACACCCCATATCCATAATATATTTTTTTGCTTACTTTGATACAGAGAATTTAATACCCATTTTTGGTACAAATCCGATAATGTTGATGTTTCATGTCTGAGTAGGAGGCGCTATAGAGTTCACTTTTCATATACTTTATAGTGTATTATATTCAGTCCATGTTCAAGCTTTAGTGATTCAAATTTCAGCACAATCAGACAAAGTCTGTGCGTGTAGTAATTTTGGAACTATTTATTGGGGGAGTCTTTGTGCCCCTGCTGGCCAACCGTGGGAAACACCCCATATCCATAATACTTTTTTTTGCTTGCTTTGATACAGAGAATTTAATACCCAAATTTGGTACAAATCCGATAATGTTGACATTTCTTGCATAGGCTAGGTGGCGCTATAGAGTAACTTTTCATATGCTTTATAGCAGGGGTCTCAAACTCAATTTACCTGGGGGCCACTGGAGGCAGAGTCTGGGTGAGGGTGGGCCACATAAGGAATTCCACAAAAAAAAAGTTTTAAAAAAAAAGTCCTCAAATGTCATTAACAGTTTTAATGATTTCTTCTGAACATGAAGTGTCCTGAACATGAATAGAACATTGAGTGAAAATCATGAACGGTTCTTCTGAACATGGCTTCTCTTGCCTACTCCTTGCTGCCAGAGACTTGACAGCGCTTCTTCTCACAAATCTGAACCACATTTGGCTTGAGAGAGGAAGCAGTTGAGACCCTCAGTATGGCTTGAAGATGATCATCAGTAAGTATGGACCTGTACTTGGACTTATTGAAGTTCAAGGTGGAGAAGAACTTTTCACAGTCGCCGGTAGAAAGTACGATAGAAGGCAAGTGCTGTTGTTGCAAGTGTAAAGTGCACGAAGCTGGTGTAGCTTAGCCCAGCCCCGACCAGGGACGGCGCGCGGGAGCTGGCTGACTGGCCCTTCGGAGGTCCACTTTCTCCACGGGCCACACTAATATTATACTTTCATATTAAGGTGCGGGCCACAAAATATTGTAAAGCGGGCCGCACTTGGCCCCCGGGCCGCGAGTCTGAGACCCCTGCTTTATAGTTTATTATAATCAAGCCCTAATCAGGCATTAGTGATTCAAATTTCAGCACGATCAGACAAAGCCTGTGTGTGTAGGCATTTTTTAACAATTTTTTAGGGAGTCTTTGCGCCCCTGCTGGCGAACGATGACAATTGCACCATGTCCGTAATATAAGTTTTAGCTTGAAATCATGGATAGAATTTAATCCCCAAATTTGGTACAAATCCGATAATGTTGACATTTCACGTATACACTAGGTGGCGCTACAGAGTTCACTTTTATTATATTTCATATTTCATCACATTCAGGCCGGGATCACACAATAGTGATGTGAGTTTGAGCTCTGTAGGCCAAAGCCTGTGGCCGTGAGAGGCATCAAAGTAACAGGAAACAAAGGTGTTATTCGCCGGCGTGCTACGGACAAACCGTGAAAAAGTGCGCTGAGAAAAATGATGCGTTTGTGGAGCCACATCTGTAGATGTGACGTGTCAAATCTGAGCTCGTTTGGACCAAAAACAAGACACTTGAAGACTTTGGCGTACACGCAGTCAAAACAGCAGTGACTTTTTGATCCAATATGGCCGACTTCCTGTTGGTCATAGAGATGTGCTCCAATTCATCTTTTGGCTTGTCTCATGGTTCTCTGTCACTGTCCCGAATTTCGTTTCCCTGCAACAAACTTTGCTTGTCCCCTCTCCCATAGGGGTCCAATTCTAGGGGGCGCCGTTGAGTGGGGTCACTTTTGGTTGTTGCGATCTCCGTTTTATCGAATTTTTTGCCGGGCCGATCGATTCTATACCCCCATGTGAGACTTTTCGTCAACGTTCAGGGGGTCAAAAATGCGTGGTATGTTTCCTGTAAACCTACGTGACATTTTAAGACGCCTGTTGCATAGCAAAGCACATCACACTCTTATCAGAAACAGCTTATGCATGAATGCTTCCTGCACAACCTGTTGAACATTCTGTTTTTACATTGCAAGTAAAGTGTGACATGATTGCATAACACTTTTTCCAATGTTGATATTTATTTCAAATACAAAAGTTTAAAATATAAAAGGTAAGCAAGTAAATGTGAAGTTAAAATTGTTTTCCTGTGGTTCTTTTAATTGTTCAAGTAATTAATCGCTCATTAACCTGTCAAAGATATGTGGCTGATAAAAACTCAGTATTAATATTTCCTCATTCCTGCTCCTGACTCTAAACAGTCTTGTAAATGAAAGTAAAATGTAGAAAACAAAGCCTTCTCATGTTTAACATGTTGAAACATGTTTATTAGTGGTATGTTACTTCCCACACAAAAAGACAGAATCAGAATCAGAATCAGAATGTGTTTTATTGCCATATGAGTGAACAGGTTCACAACATTAGGAAATTGCTGCGGTACTTGGAGCAGGATGTAGACAAACACTGACATGCAACAAATAATAGAATAAAATAAAGCTATAGTATAATATAACAAAATTTACAAATTTACAGGAGTATAATAATATAGAGTATGAGAGTATCAGTGATCAGTGCAAAACAGGCAGGTGCAGGCAGGTGCGAGAACACAGGGTCATGTGACAGAAGCAGAGTGGGGGGTGGGACCAGTCCGAGTGTTATTATTTATGAGTCCAACAGCAGAGGGGAAGAAACTGTTTTTGTGGCGAGAGGTTCTGGTCCGAATGGACCGTAGCCTCCTGCCTGAGGGGAGTAGGTCAAAAAGTCCATGTCCAGGGTGAGAAGAATCAGCTGCAATTCGACCTGCACGTGTCCGAGTCCTGGAAGTGTACAGGTCCTGAAGAGATGGAAGGCTGCAACCAATCACCTTCTCAGCAGAGCGCACAACACGTTGCAGTCTCTGTTTGTCCCTGGTGGTGGCTCCAGCATACCACACGGTGATGGAGGAGGTGAGGATGGACTCGATGATGGCAGTGTAGAACTGCACCATTGTCCGTGCTGGCAGGTTGAATTTCTTCAGCTGCCTCAGGAAGTACATCCTCTGCTGGGCCTTCTTTATGATGGAGGTGATGGTGGGCTCCCATTTGAGGTCCTGGGTGATGGTGATCCCCAGGAAGCGGAATGAGTCCAGAGTGGTGATGGGGGTGTCGGTCAGGATGATGGAGGGGAGTGGGGCTGTGTGCTTCCTAAAGTCCACAATCATCTCCACTGTCTTCTGGGCATTAAGCACCAGGTTGTTCTGGCTGCACCAGGACACCAGACGATCAACCTCCGTCCTGTAGGCAGACTCATCCCCGTCCGAGATGAGCCCGATGACCGTGGTGTCATCTGCAAACTTGATGAGCTTGACAGACTGATGGGAAGAGGTGCAGCAGTTGGTGTACAGGGAGAAGAGCAGAGGAGAAAGAACACAGCCTTGGGGAGAGCCGGTGCTGATGGTCCGGGAGTCCGAGACATTCTTCCCCAGCCTCACGTGCTGCTTCCTGTCCGTCAGGAAGTCAGTGATCCACCTGCAGAGAGGATCAGGCACGTTCATCTGGGACAGCTTGCCTTGGAGGAGGTCAGGGCGGATGGTGTTGAAGGCAGAGCTGAAGTCCACAAACAGGATCCTGGCGTAGGTTCCCGGGGAGTCCAGATGCCGCAGGGTGAAGTGTAGAGCCATGTTGATGGCGTCGTCTACAGACCTGTTGGCTCTGTAGGCAAACTGCAGGGGGTCCAGGAGGGGCCGTGAGGGTCTTGAGGTGGGGTAGAACCAGGCGCTCCAATGACTTCATGACCACAGATGTCAGAGCCACAGGTCTGTAGTCATTGAGTCCGGTGGTCCTTGGCTTCTTGGGGACAGGAACAATGGTGGAAGTTTTGAAGCAGACAGGCACATGACAAGCCTGCAGTGAAGAATTGAAGATGTCCGTAAACACTGGGGCCAGCTCGTTAGCACAGTGTCTCAGGGTGGCAGCAGAGACGCCATCTGGGCCCGACGCCTTCCGGGCATTCATCCTCTTGAACTGCTTCTTCACATCTGCCTCATGAATGTGAAAGGGTGGAGATGGCTCTGGTGAGGGGGAAACGGTGGGGGGATGAGTGTCCGGGTTGTCTCTATTGTCTCTATTGTTGGGACAGTTAGAGGTGTGAGAGCTGCTTGATGACTCATCAAAACGACAGTAGAAGTCGTTAAGACTGTTGGCTAGGGACAGGTCATCCGTGGAGTGTGGAGTTTTAGGTTTGTAGTTGGTGATTTTCCTAAAACTCCTCCACACAGAAGCCGAGTCGTCCTCTGAAATCTGCTGCTGCATATTCTGAGAGAACTGGAGTCTAGCAGTGCCCACTTCCCTGCTAAACCGGTACTTGGCATCCTTGTAGAGGTCTTTATCCCCACTTCTGAAAGCCTCCCTTTTTACTAGCCACAGCCGTTTGAGTTTGGGAGTAAACCAGGGTTTGTCATTGTTATAACTCACCCTGGTGCGTGATGGCACAATGCTGTCCTCGCAGAAGTGGATATACGAGGTGACAGTGTCCGTGTACTCATCCAAACTGTCAGAGGCAGCCCTCATAGCGTCCCAGTCTGTGGTTTCCAAACACGTGCGCAGCTCCTCCATAGCCTCGCTGCTCCACCTTTTCGTCGTCCTCACGACAGGTTTAGAGTGTTTCAGTCTCTGTCTGTACGCGGGGATAAGGTGGATCATTACGTGGTCAGAAAGTCCGAGTGCAGCGCGGGGCACTGCGTGATAAGCCCCACTTATCGTGCTGTAACAGTGATCCAGCGTCCTCTCCTCTCTGGTTGGGCATTTGATGTACTGTTTGTATTTGGGAAGTTCCTGGCTTAAATTGGCTTTGTTAAAGTCCCCAAGAACAATGACGAGAGAGTCCGGGTATGTCCGCTCCATAAGCAGTGTCTGCTCTGCGAGCGCACTGAGCCGCGTGCACGTCCGCGTCCGGCGGGATGTAAACAGCAGCCAGAATGAATGAAGCGAACTCCCGCGGAGAGTAAAACGGTTTGCAGTGAATGAAAAGATATTCCAGAGAGGGAGAGCAGTGCTGCGCAATCACTGTCACATCTGTACACCAGCCGCTGTTGATAAAGAAACAGACGCCTCCACCTGTGGTCTTGCCGGAGAGAGCCGCTTGTCGGTCAGCGCGGTAGAGTTGAAACCCCTCCAAGTGGAGCGCGCAGTCCGGGATGTCCTCACCAAGCCACGATTCCGTAAAACACAAGACACAGGATGAGGAAAAGTCTCTGTTGATGCTTCTCATCAGGGCCAGCTCGTCCATTTTGTTCCGGAGTGAGCGAACATTGGAAAGGAATATCCCAGGTAAGGCCGTGCGTAGACCGCGCCTCCTTAGGCGCACCAGTGAACCAGCGCGTTTTCCTCTCCTACGTCTTCTCACTCTCCTCAGCAGAGTATGTAGTAAATCCGCCGCGGATGCGACAAAGACTGGAAATAAGTCCACAGGTGTTGTAGTCCTGTAGTTTAGAAGCTCTTCTCTGGTGTAGGTGTACCCAGAAGAGTGGCCAAAAACACTAATTACGCACAAAAACAAGACAAGGACGACGCTCCGAAACACCAGGGCAACCGTCCGCGGCGCCATCTTGGAATGATAGACCACTGAAAACTGACCACTGGAGCCATGTATTTTAAGGGGGAGAAAATCCAAGAAGGTCAATCACAGTCTCATACAACTGGCTTTATTTCGAAACCATTTGCCTTAGGTTTTTTTGTTTGTTTGTTTCTTTTTTGTGTATTTTGTTTATTTTCGGTCAAATGGACATCATCAAGTATGCAATACATACAACAATCAATCAAGAAAGAAACTAATTATTGCTTGTTCATGACCAGGAGTAGGCAGAAGCTAAGTTTATATAGCCTACCCTTAGCGTATGTATTTGTTGTGTTGGTTTTTACTAATTTTAGATGACGCAAAGAATGTAGGAGACGCCATCCTTGCATCGGTCGGCTACACGGTTGAAGGGTACAAGTTTTCCCAGAAGATTCAAGTGAAGACTCTGGCCTCTCTTGGCAAAAACGTAGTTCGAGAGCGTTTCGAGATGGATCCTCAGCGTTTGTATCAGCGACTTCTTGTAACTGGAGTTGGTGAAATACCACCTCCAGAACTGCTGCGATACGAGCTTTGCTGTTCGCCACCATCTCTTTTCAGCAACAACCTCGAAATGCGAACTGGAGACAAGGCAGGGCTTATCCATTATCTTCCCCCTTCTGCACTTACCACCTTCTACAGGGGTGCGGCTGAGAGCATCCTCACCAGCAACGTTGTTCAGCTGTGGACAAGAAGGCCTTACGGGGATCAGATCACCCCCAAAGAACCATTCAGAACTTGTACACATCCCGCCGCTGCAAAAGAGTATCATCCACCAGCACACAAACTGCTCTCCCTCCGAACATCCACCAAACGTTATCGCAGCAGCAGCGCGACACGACCAGACTCTGCAACAGCTTCTTCCCACAGGCCATCAGGCGAATCAACACACTCAAGTTTAGTTTAGTTTAGTTTATTGTTTATTTGTCAGGGACAATATACCAAAACATTAATCTCATAAAGAGAAGGGACGCTTTGGACCAGATTTAGCCAAAGCTACTTTCCATCTGTAGTCCCCGGGCAAGAATTCACAACAGGAAAACAAATCACAACAAAATCACCATTAGCTCTTTTATAAAAATACTTCTATTCCTATTTCATATAAAAAATACATTCACCAAAAGGGTTACTATACCTAAACTAATAAATATTAAGAATACTCAATGCAAATACACAGCGAGTAATACACATTAAAACTAAACACAGCATTAGGGCTAATGTTGGCACAGTCGATTATTGAGAATGTTTTTCTATGTCTCGAGAAAAAGTTTACAAATCTACGAACAATATAATCACGTGAACATGCTTTAAACTGCACAGTGGAGTTTTTGGTGAAATCGCAATTTTGTAACATGGTGAAACTGACAATAAATAATCAACTTGGACTTGCCTTTGACCTTTTGAAGTTTGGCCCTGCACGCACTGTGCCCAAGCTACTTACTACAGCAGTCATGTCCAAACTATGGCCCGGAGGGGAGATGTGGCCCTCAGAACAATTGTTTTGGCCCTCAGGCTTCCAACTGAATTGTCCCCTACTACTGCAAGTGGTACTTTTTACTACATGTTTTTGAAATCTGCCTTGATTAATCAAATGTAGTTTGTCCTTTTGAGGGTCTAAGCCTGAACAAAGGTCTGGAGGGTCATTTAAACCTGTTATAAATACACAGATTTGATTTACTCACTGTTTTGACCCTCAGTCTATGACCCTCGATCGGCCCTCACGCTGCTCTGTGTTTAATATGTGGCTCCTGATGAAAAAAGGTTGGACACCCCTGTACTACAGTATGTTGTTGATGGGGGTGGATGCTTCACAAATTTGCACGACCTAAACATTCCACCTATTCCCAGAAATGTACGTCCGACATGTCAAGGCCAGTTATGGAAATGCACTTCTCAATGGTTGTCTCCAGTCTAGCACCAAGGATGAAGCACACCGCCGTAGGATGGTTTAAGTGTTTAAGTGCTGCACTCTAATGTAGAGGGTCCAGTGACTGATAGTAAAACTTCTTCCAGGTGACTGGCCCTGGAAGCTTTCAGTGGAGTTTGGGACTAAAGCTCCTGGATCATGGAGCGAGGAGCACCTGACGCAGCACCTGACGCAGCACCTGGCGCAGTGTGTACGAGCTCTGGATCCGTCCAGGTGAGGAGCTTTGTCTTTGCGTGTCTGAACCTGGTGGTATCACTACAGACCGCACTGTTGAGCTGCTAAACCGCCACAGCCTGAGTTCAGATCTAAAGCCTAAGTCTACCTCAGTTTTACTTTAATTTCTTTTATGTTTATAAAGCACTGCATATTTATTTTTAAAAATGTTATTCACTAGAGGGTGAACTTTTTTGCATTAAACTTAGTAAAAGTAAATATATATGATAGTTCTTCTCAGATATCAGGTTTTGTTATGTTTACATTTAACACTTTGCACATGTTTTTTATAACACTTTAGTTTTTTGAAGCATTTTAATATTGATCATCTTTCATTTTTCATTCTGATCATATCGTTGAACATATGTGTTGACGTTCCTTTTCCCTGAATGCCTATTGGCTGTCAGAGGAAGGTTAAGTTTAAAATACAAATGTTTAAATTTAGTATTTTTCCCTCCTGGTCCTTATTTTAAACAGGTCATACAATGTTTCAATAATTATTGATATCCACCGATATGAAACACTTAGATCCTGATACTTATTTCAGCCATATCTCCCAGCCCATCCATCCATCCATCCATCCATCTTCTCCCGCTTAATCCGGCCGGGTCGCGGGGGCAGCGTGCTGCCCAATACTCATAGCACCTGACCCCCCCTATGAACCCCTCTGCAGGTGGTGAGCCCACAGGAGGGGTATATCTCCCAGCCCTAGAAATGATATTTAGCCAAGAATTAAGCCCACGAGTGAACTCGGCTAATTTTTAGAAGAATTTGTCTTTCATTGACCTTGACCTTGAATGTTGTCCTTGTGTATGAGATTTTGAATGGCGGCCATCTTAAACTGGAATGAAATCAAGATTTTTTTTCTTCTCTTTAAAATCAAGGTCAGATTTTGGTGGCCTTTTTCATCTGACCTAATTTACCACTAATAAACACGTTTCAAGTGATAAAGCTTTGTAAGTGATAAACATTTGAATAAATGTGTATCTTCACAGTAAGCACTCACTTTGATTCCAGAAGTAACTTTTCCATTCATTTCTTCCCCCAGACTTTTAGAAAAATTCAAATATTAAGAGTTTGAGATTGCAGGGGCTAAACAGCTACATGCTAACTACGGTAATATCCATAACACAACTGTTTTTAGTCCAAAGAGGCTAATTAAAGCGCACAGTTCTGCCCGAGTGTTTTAAAAACTTTGTGCTTTCAGAAACAGACAGTAAACTTAAAGGTCTTGTGACCACATTCTTCTGCAGTAAATTATCATATGAGATCATGTTACTGCTGCACGTCTCGAGTTGTAAGACTTGATTTACAGGATATCACTGGCCCAACACAGACACACACCAAACAAGAGCCACTTTTCAGAGGTTTGTATGATAGAAGAATGTGCTTTTGTTTTTAGTTTTTTGGATGGCTCTTTATTTCATAATTAAATCTGTCCCACTGCCAGAGGTGTGGTATTCAATTCAATTCAATTCAATTTCCTTTATTGTCACATGTGCATATACATACAAAATATATATAGCACAGATGAAATTGCAGTCCTCTCCCACCTCAGTGCAAACATTAAAAACATTCCAATAACAAAATTCAAGTATAAAACAAATGTGCAAACAACAAAATGTGCAAACAGACAGAAATGTGCAAACAGACAGAAATGTGCAAACAGACAGAAATGTGCAAACAGGACAGAAGTGCGCAAACAAGACAAAAATGTGCAAACACTCAATTAACCATCGTAAACAGACACAATAGACAAAACAATATTTACAGATAAAGAGTGAGGTAGTGCTAAAATGTATGAATAACAGTCACTGATTGTCCATATAATGTAAAAAAGTGAAAAAAGTGAGGTAGTGCATCAGAGTTCGCAGTGTTCTTAGTAGGTGACAGGGGGCCGAGGATGGGGGGCAGAGGGGAAAAGTGGGAGTAGTGCAGGGAGAGAGTTAAGTCCTCTGACAGCCTGGTGGAAGAAACTGTCCCGGAGCCTGCTGGTTCTAGCCTGGAGGCTCCGCAGTCTCCTCCCTGATGGCAGCGTATGGTATGAACGTTATGGACCATGAAGACCACACCTTCATTCCATAAGGGCACAAATGTTCATTGTGTCACTCCAGAAAGTCCACAATCTTTCACAAGCAATTCAGCAACACAGCAGTGTGACGATACAACACAACTGCTGGGTGTTGGAAAGTGTGTTGGGGTCTTTTGACATCTTTTTAGTTTAATGCAGGGTTCCCACTCTTTTTCACTGACAAATTTCAAAGCTTTTCCATGACATTTGTTGCGGCGTTTGCATTTGTTGTGAGCTCCCCGGCGTACATATAAAATAGTGAGATAAAAACACCAGGATCATGTCGCGCGGGTTATTTTAAAACCAAAATGAAAAGCCTCACAGCAGCAGTGTGTAATGTAAAGTCAACTGGACATTCAGAACACGGTGGTTAGCACGTTAGTAGGGCTGTAACAGTACACAAATACAGTTCAGTACGTACCTCAGTTTTGAGCTCACAGTTCGGTTCATTTTCGGTACAGTATGGGAATAAAATGCAAAAATGTCACAGGTTTGAATGATAAAATGCAGCACTTCATTCCCCCCAAAAGCCCCTCACCTTGTGTCTGCTACAATACAAATACAATACAAATACAATACAAATACAATACAAATACAAATTCAATACAAATACAAATACAAATACATTACAAATACAATACAAATACAATACAAATACAAATTCAATACAAATACAAATACAAATACAATACAAATACAAATACAAATACAATACAAATACAATACAAATACAATACTGCACAATACTGAACACTCAGGGAAATAGTAAATAGTAAACAAACTGTGAAAATCATTACTAATAACAAGAATTAATAATAATTATTATAACTATTATAATTATAATTGTTTAGATCTGGTTTAGCCCTGGTCCAGTTTTGGTTTAGACCTGGTTCGGTCCTAGTTTAGATCTAGTTTAGACCTGGTTCAGACCTGGTTCAGACCTGGTCCAGTCCTGGTCCAGTCCTGACAGTTGCTCGTGGAGCACCCGCGGACTGAGACAGAGCAGCTGATCCCACGGGCTGGAGTGCAGCCGCCTGCACCTCCGCGTCCCGGGGCTGTGGCGAGCTGCAGGCGGCTGCACTTTACAGCTCCTCTCGCCCGGATCTCGCTGTTTCCCGGGGCTGTGGGATCAGCCGCCAGCGACACTTCGAGGGAATCTGTCTGCACCAAGCGTCCGTCCTTTCCCTTCTGAGCATATCGCTCTGATGAACAGCTCGCTCGCAAACTAGCCCCAACGTGCTCTAACTCGACTATTTTATAGAAGCATGACGACATTCTGAGTCGGGATGTAGTATTATGTCTGCATGTGGTGCAGGGGAGCGCGAATGAAATCTGACAAAATCAGTCGTTTTATTCAGAGCAGCATCTTGTCGTCTTAAGTCGACACCGAACCAAATGTCAATGGGGTTGTATTACCTATTTAGTGACAAACATAGTCAGGAAGCCAAACAGCCTTTTCCCCCTTGTGTGGCTCTGTTGTTATAGAATTCCTATAAGTGAAGTTTCAGATGGATTACCGTGTCTTACTGGAAATATTACCGTGCCTTACTGGAACTGAACTAACTGGAAACTGTCAAACTTGTCAAAGATACAAAGATATGACCGAAACTTAACTTTCTTCATTCAAACAAACGATGCTTTCGTTCCCTCCCTCCTGCTCCTGACTCTATAAATGCATCTGTATCTTCTGGCAGCCTCAGTGACGCTAAAGAAGCTCTGAAGGTAAGTCTCGAGTCTGTCTCATCACGTCTAAAACCCTCTTCATGCATTCACACACAAACCTTTTATTTCAGATGGCTGCTCTTCCACTCCTGATGCTCTTCGCCTGTTTGGCCACCGTGGCCCTGCCGACCGCTCGAGCTGTAAGTGGATAAAGTAGAATCGGTACTAGTTTGGTCCTGGTTCAGTTCGGTCTAGTACAGGTTTAGTTCTGGGTTTAGAACAAAATTTTTTATGGTTTGTGTAAATGCTGTCTATGATAAAATGGTTTAATTTCTAATTTTTCTTTGTCTTTAGGCAGATGACCAAGGTAAGTGAAAGTTATTTTACAACATCTTTGTTTTGCATAATTTGCACTGATTGTTTCTGGTGAAGGCTGTGAAGACGGCTGGAGTAGGTTTGGCTCTCGCTGTTTGAAGTTCTTTTCAGAGAGAAGGAGATGGGCCGATGCTGAGGTAATAAAAAGACAAGAAATGGTGATAATAAGTGTAATAAAAATAAAGTCGCTCACTAACCCTTCCAACTGCAGAGGACATGTCACTTCAAACAGTCTGACTACAGCGTCTCTCCCCAAAACTCGGCATAAATATTACCCCACTCATCATAGGGGCATGTTCTCATTAACTTTTTAGTCCAGTATAATGTGGAGAATGTATTTGACATGACGACGAAGTTCATTTTTGGACCCCACAGTAATTTTCCAGGAGGCGCTGTAGAGCAGTTTTAGATCAAATCCCTGTAAGTGATTCTTTGCGTTCAGGATGTCATTGAGCAAAATGTTCCAAGGGCGTGAGTCAAGTCAAGTTGTTTTCCAAGTTTTTGTACTTTTCACTTTTGCAGGAAAGCCACACCCACATTTGACATTTTATAAACAATTGAAATAACACATTTTGATTAGTGGTTTTAATAACTCTTTACTCCATAGAAAAGCTGCCACGATCTTGGTGCAAACCTGCCCTCCATCCACAGCGCCGCTGAGAACGCGTTCATCGTGGGTTTGACCAGAACAAGCACAGGAAGCCCCACTTACACCTGGATCGGCGGGAGTGATTCTGCGCAGGTAAATGTTCACACGTACACTTCCACAGGTGCTTCTTCTTCAGACTCTTGTCCTGTTTTAAACTCTTTAAACATGTGTGTTTCCGCAGGAGGGGCAGTGGCTGTGGAGTGATGGAACTCTCTGGGACTACACCTATTGGCTATCGGGCCAGCCGTACAATTCTGGAGGCGTAGAGCACTGTGTTGCTTTGTGGTCCGGTACGAGAGACATTTCTATTTCTTTTTTCTCAACACATGAAAGTTTGTCATTCTGTTGAAAATTTCTCTTTGTGTGTTTGTGTCTCAACCTTTTGGGCGTATCTTGTGCCTCACAAAGACTAGAAAAGGTAAATTATGTACAAAAAATATGGATAATGCCCCTTTTGACGCCCTGCTCTTCCAGATTTCCACTAAATTTGAGACTATTTTGACAAATGCCCAAGGAGTTCATGAAGGCGTCATGTGTTAAAAACATCTGTTAGATTTGGTTATTTTAGATTATATTTTGATATGGTCACGACAAGCACAGGAGGAGGAGGATTTGTTAGCACCAGAGCGGCTGTACAATACGAATAGGCCCTTCGCTGGCTCTCAGGCCTAGTGTATGTGTTAACTTTGATATTGATGTATCATGTTTCACTCTCCCCACACATTCTGCCCATAAAGTGATCATATATTTACATTCCCGCCTTTAAAACAGGCAACAATGCGTGCTAGTAAATGTTAGCACGTCCCCCTCTCTTCCCTACACAGCTGGGGTCCCTCAGGGGTCAGTTCAAGGCCCCTGCTCTTCTCACTATGTCAACTGTATTTAGCTCTGAACCTACTGACTCATTAAAGAAACATCAGAGAAGCTGTTTCACACTTAATAATATCAGTCGAGAACCCGTCTGTGGGGCTGATATGTGCATAGGCCATTATTGTGTTTGGGTTAGACTCCTTTCGAAAGAAAAATATATTAACCTTTAAAAAGTACGTTTGACAGAGTTTTGTGTGCATCTGTGTATTCCATGGTTTAGTTTAATAGTACCTGCGGTAAATATTTATCATAGCTTTACAGTTTGTGGGTAAAAAAGTTGAGAGGAAAAGTACAAAAGTACAGTAAGTGGTGGTGAGCTCTAAAACAGAATCTCTATCGATGTTATCGACATGAAAAACTCCAAAATCTGGAGCCAATTTACACAGTTTAAACACTGATGGAACAAAATAAAGATGTTGACGTTTAGTTTTATTGGTCTGAACACAACTATTGTGTCATTTAGACTAGTAAATGTGTCCCTCGTTTACATTATGGTTGCAGGGTTATTAAATTACTGCTGCGTTTGTCACATTTTCTGCCCGTGTCCAATCAGGAAGTAAAATCATAAACTAGACAAACATTTTCAAACTAAGGGAATGTTTGAAAAAAAAAAAGCAAAATGTCAAATATAATAATGTTTACTTCATTTTAGTTTAGGCACTTTTTAAATTTTATTTAATCTTTGTTTAACCAGGAAAGTCCCATTGAGGTTACCAGTCTCTTTTTCAAGGGAGTCTTGGCACGCACGCACCACTTTCATACTAGGCAATGTGGGTGAAGTGTCTTGCCTAAGGACACAACAACAGTTTTTTGCCACTGGCGCCCCCTTGTGGCACCTGATTTTCCCAGTGGTCTCCCATCCAAGTACAGGCCAGGTCCTGCTGAGCTTCTTCACACTTTTCTCTCTTTGAACACAGGAGATTTCTGGAATGACTACACATGCACCTACACTCTGAGCTACACGTGCTCTAAAGATCCTCCACTTAAACCCGTATCTGGAGTCCTGACGCTGGAGGGCTATACCTGCCAGTGCACCCCTACAGAGAATTGACCACTGCATGTGTGATCCACCAAATCCCTGTTTGTAATCAAGCTGAACGCCCAGGTGGAGATCTGCTTTTTCTTTGTGATTAAATTTCATTTCTGAGCATCAAACTTGTGATGTGTGTTGTCTTTTACTTTTTCTTTGGAAAAAATTAAAACATCGACCACCTAAAGGACCCCGATGTCACTTTTTGTCTGGGGGTTTGCCGCCGGCTTGTGTCCATGGAGATGCTGTGGATTTCTATGAATTTGTATGAAACATATCCCATAAGCGCTAGTTCAGTAGTTCAGTATTTATTTAGTTCAGGCATTCATAGCCGGCTCAGGGGTTCACATGAATTACTTCTGACCTTTAACATATCTAAGTCTTTATGATAGAGATGGGTTTGTAAATATTTATATCATTGTTGCTTTAATTGTTAGTAATGCTCTGAGGCTAATTAAGTTGATTACTGCGATTAATTAACATATTTTGAGTGATTGTTGATGTAAACTGTTGTATGTGCTCGCTGTTACTACTCCGTAACTGTTAATTTAGTTAGAAATATGATTTAAACGTGCTTATAGAAAACCAGAGGAAAGACAATGCACACAGTCGACAAACAGAAAGGACAATAAAGCTCAAATCCATTCCGGTGTCGTCTTCACTCTCTGACCGTATTGTTTGGATGAAGTGTGAAGTGTCTCGATGTTTTTCTTGCTCAAAGATGCCTTGAAAAACATTCTTTCTTGTAGATAAATCTATAAAATGCCAAATATATCCAGACACACCAGTCCTCCACCATTTAAAGAAACTACACAAAAGAGAAGTAATCCATAAATAGCTTTAAGGGAAGTTCTGAAAATGGTAACGTCAATCATTTTAGTTTTTTTAACCAGTTTTATCCATCTGTGTTTAGTTTCAGTCCAGTTTTCAGCTCTGTGTTACTCTTCAGATCTGGTACTTTAGGTCTTAGATGTTTTTTTTAGTCCTGGTTTAGTCTTGCCCTGATCCCGTTGTAGTCCTGATATAGTCTGGTCTTAATTTGTTTTTTGGACAGTCTGGGTGTTTTGATTTGCCTCATCAGATCATAATATATAATGAATCCCATGCAGTGTTTGTCAAAGTACTCGAAACTCACCAAGATCATCTGTGACCAATACTCAAATTATTTTCCACTTGAATTCCCATTTTATACAATAGATATTGTGTTGTAATAGTTCCCTCCCTCCTGCTCCTGACTCTATAAATGCGTCTGTATCTTCTGGCAGCCTCAGTGACCCTAAAGAGGCTCTGGAGGTAAGTCTCGAGTCTGTCTCATCACGTCTAAAACCCTCTTCATGCATTCACACACAAACCTTTTATTTCAGATGGCTGCTCTTCCACTCCTGATGCTCTTCGCTTGTTTGGCCACCGGTGCCCTGCCGACCGCTCGAGCTGTAAGTGGATAAAGTAGAATCAGTTTGTTTCTGGTGAAGGCTGTGCTGACGGCTGGAGTAAGTTTGGCTCTCGCTGTTTCAAGTTCTTTGAAGAGAACCTGACCCCCCCTATGAACTAACATCAAGGACCATGTTGTCCACCCTCCTGTGGGCTCACCACCTGCAGAGGGGTTCATAGGGGGGGTCAGGTGCTATGAGTATTGGGCTGCACGCTGCCCCCGCAACCCAGTCCTGGACAGATGCTGAGGTAATAAAAAGACAATAAATGGTTATAATAAGTGCAGTAAAAATAAAGTCGCTCATCAACCCTTGCAACCACAGAGCAGAGTCCTGCACGGGTTTGATTTTGACAAACTGCACCCACCCGTACCAGTCATACCTCAATCAGCACTGGACCCGAGCAAGAACAATACCCCTCGCCATTAACTTCGTTAATTGGTGAGGGCCAATTAAAACTGCTTGCGGCAATGATGGCCCTCACCCCGGCGCGCACGCCCCTCCCATGCGACCGACTAGGACTCACGACTCCCCTGGCATGACACTCTCTCTTCCCGACAGCTCGTCCATCAGAAAAGTTACATAGTGCGACTTTAAACATATTTGTGGGGGAGTCTTTGCGTCCCTGCTGGCCAACCATGGAAAATACCCCATATCCATAATGTACTTTTTTGGTTGTAGGCATGCATAGAATTTAATCCCCAAATCTGGTACAAATCCGATCAGGTTGACGTTTCATGTTTTTGGTAGGGGGCGCTATAGTGCAACTTTTCATATGCTTTATGGTTTATTATATTCAGGCCATGTTCAAGCTTTAGTGATTCAAATGTCAGCACAATCAGACAAAGTCTGTGCGTGTAGTAATTTTTGAACTATTTATTGAGGGAGGCTTTGCGCCTCTGCTGGCCAACCGTGGGAAACACCCCATATCCATAATATTTTTTTTGCTTGCTTTGATACAGAGAATTTAATACCCATATTTGGTACAAATCCGATAATGTTGATGTTTCATGTCTGAGTAGGGGGCGCTATAGAGTTCACTTTTCATATGCTTTATAGCAGGGGTCTCAAACTCAATTTACCTGGGGGCCGCTGGAGGCAGAGTCTGGGTGAGGGTGGGCCGCATAAGGAATTCCACAAAAAAAAGTTTTAAAAAAAAGTCCTCAAATGTCATTAACAGTTTTAATGATTTCTTCTGAACATGAAGTGTCCTGAACATGAATAGAACATTGAGTGAAAATCATGAACAGTTCTTCTGAACATGGCTTCTCTTGCCTACTCCTTGCTGCCAGAGACTTGACAGCGCTTCTTCTCACAAATCTGAACCACATTTGGCTTGAGAGAGGAAGCAGTTGAGACCCTCAGTATGGCTTGAAGATGATCATCAGTAAATCTGGACCTGTACTTGGACTTATTGAAGTTCAAGGTGGAGAAGAACTTTTCACACAAATATGTGCTGCTAAAAAGGCACATGGTCCGCTTGAACATTCGGGAAAGCTCAGGGAAGTTGAGGGGCATCTTGCACATCAAAGGTAAAGGGGTCCACAAAAATGTGAAAAGTGGCTCTGTGCGTCTTGAAGTCTGCAAATCTGAAACTGTGCTCATCACCAACCTTTCTCTTCACTGCAGGCTTTGATGAAGACATGACTGGGATATGACAAAATCTAATTGATTCTGCTTAGTGGCGCTCTTGTTTCACGTTTCAAACAAGTGTTTAGCTAGCTTATTGCGTACAGAGAACATCTTAACGCATAATGCTTTGTGATGGAGCCTTAACCGGGAGAGCGCTCCGTGCGCTCTGCCGCTCTCGAGCGAGAGGCGCTGGTCGAGGAATGTCAGGGCAGCTACAGGTGCTCCGTCACACGCTTCTATCTGTAACAGCAGCGTAGACGATAAACAGCCCGGTAACAGTCGCCGGTAGAAAGTACGATAGAAGGCAAGTGCTGTTGTTGCAAGTGTAAAGTGCATGAAGCTGGTGTAGCTTAGCCCAGCCCCGACCAGGGATGGCGCGCAGGAGCTGGCTGACTGGCCCTTCGGAGGTCCACTTTCTCCGCGGGCCACACTAACATTATACTTTCATATTAAGGTGTGGGCCACAAAATATTGTACAGCGGGCCGCACTTGGCCCCCGGGCCGCGAGTCTGAGACCCCTGCTTTATAGTTTATTATAATCAAGCCCTAATCAGGCATTAGTGATTCAAATTTCAGCACGATCAGACAAAGCCTGTGTGTGTAGGCATTTTTTAACTATTTTTTTAGGGAGTCTTTGCGCCCCTGCTGGCGAACGATGACAATTGCACCATGTCCGTAATATAAGTTTTAGCTTGAAATCATGGATAGAATTTAATCCCCAAATTTGGTATAAATCCAATAATGTTGACATTTCACGTATACACTAGGTGGCGCTACAGAGTTCACTTTTATTATATTTCATATTTCATCACATTTAGGCCGGGATCACACAATAGTGATGTGAGTTTGAGCTCTGTAGGCCAAAGCCTGTGGCCGTGAGAGGGCATCAAAGAAACAGGAAACGAAGACGTTATTCGCCGGCGTGCTACGGACAAACCGTGAAAAAGTGCGCTGAGAAACGTGATATTATTTGTGGAGCCACAACTGTAGATGTGACGTGTCAAATCTGAGCTCGTTTGGACCAAAAACAAGACACTTGAAGACTTTGGCGTACACGCAGTCAAAACAGCATTGACTTTTTGATCCAATATGGCCGACTTCCTGTTGGTCATAGAGATGTGCTCCAATTCATCTTTTGGCTTGTCTCATGGTTCTCTGTCACTGTCCCGAATTTCGTTTCCCTGCAACAAACTTTGCTTGTCCCCTCTCCCATAGGGGTCCAATTCTAGGGGGCGCCGTTGAGTGGGGTCACTTTGGTCATTGTTGCGATCTCCATTTTATCAAATTTTTTGCCGGGCCGGTCGATTCTATACCCCCATTTGAGACTTTTCGTCAACGTTCAGGGGGTCAAAAATGCGATCATTTTGGCGGAAGAGGAATAATAATAAAGAAACCGAGCAAGAACAATACCCCTGCCAATTAACCTGTTATAAATACACAGATTTGAATTACTCACTGTTTTGACCCTCAGTCTATGACCCTCGATCGGCCCTCACACTGCTCTGTGTTTTAATATGTGGCTCATGATGAAAAAAGGTTGGACACCCCTGTACTACAGGTTTACAGTATGTTGTTGATGGGGGTGGATGCTTCACAAATTTGCACGACCTAAACATTCCACCTATTCCCAGAAATGTACGTCCGACATGTCAAGGCCAGTTATGGAAATGCACTTCTCAATGGTTGTCTCCAGTCTAGCACCAAGGATGAAGCACACCGCCGTAGGATGGTTTAAGTGTTTAAGTGCTGCACTCTAATGTAGAGGGTCCAGTGACTGATAGTAAAACGTCTTCCAGGTGACTGGCCCTGGAAGCTTTCAGTGGAGTTTGGGACTAAAGCTCCTGGATCATGGAGCGAGGAGCACCTGACGCAGCACCTGACGCAGCACCTGACGCAGCACCTGACGCAGCACCTGGCGCAGCACCTGACGCAGCACCTGACGCAGCACCTGGCGCAGCACCTGACGTAGCACCTGACGCAGCACCTGACGCAGCACCTGACGCAGCACCTGACGTAGCACCTGACGCAGCACCTGACGTAGCACCTGACGCAGTGTGTACGAGCTCTGGATCCGTCCAGGTGAGGAGCTTTGTCTTTGCGTGTCTTAACCTGGTGGTATCACTACAGACGGCGCTGTTGAGCTGCTAAACCGCCACAGCCCGAGTTCAGATGTAAAGCCTAAGTCTACCTCAGTTTTACTTATTGTTCTTGCTCGGTTTCTTACGCTATATTATTTTATTTTTTTTTTCTTTGCAAATGATCGCGATTTTGAGGGCCTGAACATCGACGAAAAGTCTCACATGGGGGTATCAGATCGACTGGTCCGGCGAAAAATTTGATAAAACGGGCATCGCGACAATGCCCAAAGTGCCCCCACTCGACAGCGCCCCCTGGAAAAGTCAAAAATTGAAAGCCTATGGGGAGCTGAAAAGCATATTTTGGCGTAGCCCGACAAAATTCGGGACAGTGATAGAAAACAAGGAGACAAGCAGAAAATGTCATTGTCAGACCGCCCTATGTCCAACAGGAAGTCAGCCATATTGAATCAAAAATTCAACGCCGTTTTGACTGCGTGTACGCCAAAGTCTTCAAGTGTCTTGGTTTTGGTCCAAACGAGCTCAGATTTGACACGTCACATCTACAGTTGTGGCTCCACAAATAATATCACGTTTCTCAGCGCACTTTTTCACGGTTTGTCCGTAGCACGCCGGCTAATAACGTCTTCGTTTCCTGTTTCTTTGATGCCCTCTCACGGCCACAGGCTTTGGCCTACAGAGCTCAAACTCACATCACTATTGTGTGATCCCGGCCTGAATGTGATGAAATGTGAAATATAATAAAAGTGAACTCTGTAGCGCCACCTAGTGTATACGTGAAACGTCAACATTATCGGATTTGTACCAAATTTGGGGATTATATTCTATCCATGATTTCAAGCAAAATCTTATATTATGGACATGGTGCAATTTTCATGGTTCGCCAGCAGGGGCGCAAAGACTCCCTAAAAATTTTTTATAAAAATGCCTACACACACAGGCTTTGTCTGATCGTGCTGAAATTTGAATCACTAATACCTGATTAGGGCTTGATTATAATAAACTGTAAAGCATATGAAAAGTTACTCTATAGCGCCACCTAGCCTATACAAGAAACGTCAACATTATCGGATTTGTACCAAATTTGGGTATTAAATTTTCTGTATCAAAGCAAGCAAAAAAAATATTATGGATATCGGGTGTTTCCCACGGTTGGCCAGCAGGGGCTCAATGACTCCCCCAATAAATAGTTCAAAAATTACTACACGCACAGACTTTGTCTGATTGTGCTGAAATTTGAATCACTAAAGCTTGAACATGGACTGAATATAATAAACTATAAAGTATATGAAAAGTAAACTCTATAGCGCCCCCTGCTCAGACATGAAACATCAACATTATTGGATTTGTACCAAATATGGGTATTAAATTCTATGCGTGTCTACGACCAAAAAAATGCATTATGGATATGGGGTATTTTCCATGGTTGGCCACAAAGGGCGCAAATACTCCCCCCCCAAAATATGTTTAAAGGCGCACTATGAAACTTTTCTCTCTTTCTCTCTTTTTATGCAGTCTTAGGCTGACAGTGCTCTTGATTATAAAAGTCATGTGACCTGTGGCCTAGTTTCTATAATTTGGCTCTAGATCGGTCTCAGTGGAGCAGCGCGGCAGCCACAGTCTATGGCTGAAAGAGCTCCTCTGATTGGCCAGCACCTTGTGGAGGGGGTGGGAGGGAGAGTCCAGGATAGTCCAGATTTTGTCCAGCATTCTCCTGTCCAACACCACCGCCAGAGAGTCCAGCTCCTCCCCCACAACATGTCCAGCCTTCCTAATGATCTTCTCGAGTCTATTAGTGTCCCTCACGCGCAGACTGCTGCCCCCGCAGACTACAGCGTACATGATGGCACTGGCCACCATAGACTCGTAGAACATCCTGAGCATTGTCCTGCAGATGTCAAAGGACCTCAGCCTCCTCAGGAAATAGAGGCGGCTCTGGCCCTTCTTGTAAACCGCGTCCACGTTCCTGCTCCAGTCCAGTTTATTGTCCAAGTACACCCCCAGGTACTTGTACTCCTCCACCACGTCCACACTGACCCCCCGGATGGAGATGGGGGTCACAGCAGCTTTGGTCCTCCTAAGGTCCACCACCAGTTCCTTTGTCTTCATCACGTTGAGCTGGAGGTGGTTCAATCATTCAATCATTCAATCATTCCTTAATATTAACACAAGGGAATAATTCACACTACCAGCTCTAGCAGTGATATTTAGCCAAGAATTAAGCCCACGGGTGAACTCGGCCAATTTTCAGAAGAATTTGTCTTTCATTGACCTTGACCTTGAATGTTGTCCTTGTGTATGAGATTTTGGATGGCGGCCATCTTAAACTGGAATGAAATCAAGAATTTTATCTTCTCTTTAAAATCAAGGTCAGATTTTGGTGGCCTTTTTCATGTGAACTAATTTACCACTAATAAACACGTTTCAAGTGATAAAGCTTTGTAAGTGAGAAACATTTTAATAAATATGTATCTTCACAGTGAGCACTCACTCTGATTCCAGAAGTAACTTTTCCATTCATTTCCCCCCCAGACTTTTCAAAAAATTCAAATATTACGAGTTTGAGATTGCAGAGGCTAAACAGCTACATGCTAACTACGGTAATATCCATAACACAACTGTTTTTAGTCCAAAGAGGCTAATTAAAGCGCACAGTTCTGCCCAAGTGTTTTAATAACTTTGTGCTTTCAGAAACAGACAGTAAACTTAAAGGTCTTGTGACCACATTCTTCTGCAGTAAATTATCATATAAGATCATGTTACTGCTGCACGTCTCGAGTCGCACGTCCACTTGAAGAGTTGTAAGACTTGATTTACAGGATATCACTGGCCCAACACGGACACATACCCAAACAAGAGCCACTTTTCAGAGGTTTGTATGATAGAAGAATGTGTTTGTTTTTTGGATGGCTCTTTATTTCATAATTAAATCTGTCCCACTGCCAGAGGTGTGGTATGAACGTTATGGACCATGAAGACCGCACCTTCATTCCATAAGGGCACAAATGTTCATTGCGTCACTCCAGAAAGTCCACAATCTTTCACAACCAAGTCAACAACACAGCAGTGTGATACAACACAACTGCTGGGTGTTGGAAAGTGTGTTGGGGTCTTTTGACATCTTTTTAGTTTAATGCAGGGTTCCCACTCTTTTTCACTGACAAATTTCAAAACTTTTCCATGACATTTGTTGCGGCGTTTGCATTTGTTGTGAGCTCCCCGGCGTACATATAAAATAGTGAGATAAAAACACCAGGATCATGTCGCGCGGTTTATTTTAAAACCAAAATGAAAAGCCTCACAGCAGCAGTGTGTAATGTAAAGTCAACTGGACATTCAGAACACGGTGGTTAGCACGTTAGTAGGGCTGTAACAGTACACAAATACAGTTCAGTACGTACCTCAGTTTTGAGCTCACAGTTCGGTTCATTTTCGGTACAGTATGGGAATAAAATGCAAAAATGTCACAGGTTTGAATGATAAAATGCAGCACTTCATTCCCCCCAAAAGCCCCTCACCTTGTGTCTGCTACAATACAAATACAAATACAATACAAATACAATACAAATACAATACAAATACAAATACAAATACAAATACAAATACAAATACAATACAATACAAATACAAATTCAATACAAATACAAATACAATACCTCACAATACTGAACGCTCAGGGAAATAGTAAATAGTAAACAAACTGTAAAAAATCATTACTAATAATAAGAATTATAATAAGAATAATAATAAGAATTAAACTATTATAATTATAATTGTTTAGATCTGGTTTAGCCCTGGTCCAGTTTTGGTTTAGACCTGGTTCGGTCCTAGTTTAGATCTGGTTTAGACCTGGTTCAGACCTGGTTCAGACCTGGTCCAGTCCTGGTCCAGTCCTGGTCCAGTCCTGATTTAGTCCTGATTACCGTGCCTTACTGGAACTGGACTAACGGGAAACTGTCAAACCTGTCAAAGATACAAAGATTTGACCGAAACTTAACTTTCCTCATTCAAACAAACGATGCTTTCGTTTCCTCCTTCCTGCTCCTGACTCTATAAATGCGTCTGTATCTTCTGGCAGCCTCAGTGACCCTAAAGAGGCTCTGGAGGTAAGTCTCGAGTCTGTCTCATCACGTCTAAAACCCTCTTCATGCATTCACACACAAACCTTTTATTTCAGATGGCTGCTCTTCCACTCCTGATGCTCTTCGCCTGTTTGGCCACCGTGGCCCTGCCGACCGCTCGAGCTGTAAGTGGATAAAGTAGAATCAGTACTAGTTTGGTCCTGGTTTAGTTCGGTCTAGTCCAGGTTTAATTCTGGGTTTAGAACAAATTTTTTTTATGGTTTGTGTAAATGCTGTCTATGATAAAATGGTTTAATTTCAAATTTTCTTTGTCTTTAGGCAGATGACCAAGGTAAGTGAAAGTTATTTTACAACATCTTTGTTTTGCATAATTTGCACTGATTGTTTCTGGTGAAGGCTGTGAAGACGGCTGGAGTAGGTTTGGCTCTCGCTGTTTCAAGTTCTTTCCAGAGAGAAGGAGATGGGCCGATGCTGAGGTAATAAAAAGACAATAAATGGTGATAATAATTGTAATAAAAATAAAGTCGCTCACTAACCCTTCCAACCACAGAGGACAGTCTGACTACAGCGTCTCTCCCCAAAACTCGGCATAAATATTACCCCACTCATCATAGGGGCATGTTCTCATTAACTTTTTAGTCCAGTATAATGTGGAGAATGTATTTGACATGACGACGGAGTTCATTTTTGGACCCCACAGTAATTTTCCAGGAGGCGCTGTAGAGCAGTTTTAGATCAAATCCCTGTAAGTGATTCTTTGCGTTCAGGATGTCATTGAGCAAAATGTTCCAAGGGCGTGAGTCAAGTCAAGTTGTTTTCCAAGTTTTTGTACTTTTGACTTTTGCAGGAAAGCCACACCCACATTTGACATTTTATAAACAATTGAAATAACACATTTTGATTAGTGGTTTTAATAACTCTTTACTCCATAGAAAAGCTGCCACGATCTTGGTGCAAACCTGCCCTCCATCCACAGCGCCGCTGAGAACGCGTTCATCGTGGGTTTGACCAGAACAAGCACAGGGTACACCACTTACACCTGGATCGGCGGGAGTGATTCTGCGCAGGTAAATGTTCACACGTACACTTCCACAGGTGCTTCTTCTTCAGACTCTTGCCCTGTTTTAAACTCTTTAAATGTGTGTGTTTCCGCAGGAGGGGCAGTGGCTGTGGAGTGATGGAACTCTCTGGGACTACACCTATTGGCTAGTTAACGAGCCGGCCAATCATGGAGGCGTAGAGCACTGTCTTGCTTTCTGGAACGGTACGAGAGACATTTCTATTTCTTTTTTCTCAACACATGAAAGTTTGTGTCATTCTGTTGCAAGAAAATTTCTCTTTGTGTGTTTGTGTCTCAACATTTTGGGCGTATCTTGTGCCTCACAAAGACTAAAAACGGTAAATTATGTACAAAAAATATGGATAATGCCCCTTTTGACGCCCTGCTCTTCCAGATTTCCACTAAATTTGAGACTATTTTGACAAATGCCCAAGGAGTTCATGAAGGCATCATGTGTTAAAAACATCTGTGAGATTTGGTTATTTTAGATTATATTTTGATATGGTCATGACACAGCACAGGAGGAGGAGGATTTGTTAGCACCAGAGCGGCTGTACAATACGAATAGGCCCTTCGCTGGCTCTCAGGCCTAGTGTATGTGTTAACTTTGATATTGATGTATCATGTTTCACTCTCCCCACACATTCTGCCCATAAAGTGATCATATATTTACATTCCCGCCTATAAAACAGGCAACAATGCGTGCTAGTAAATGTTAGCACGTCCCCCTCTCTTCCCTACACAGCTGGGGTCCCTCAGGGGTCAGTTCAAGGCCCCTGCTCTTCTCACTATGTCAACTGTATTTAGCTCTGGACCTACTGACTAATTAAAGAAACATCAGAGAAGCTGTTTCACACTTAATAATATCAGTCGAGAACCCGTCTGTGGGGCTGATATGTGCATAGGCCATTATTGTGTTTGGGTTAGACTCCTTTCGAAAGAAAAATATATTAACCTTTAAAAAGTACGTTTGGCAGAGTTTTGTGTGCATCTGTGTATTCCATGGTTTAGTTTAATAGTACCTGCGGTAAATATTTATCATAGCTTTACAGCTTTACAAAAGTTGAGAGGAAAAGTACAAAAGTACAGTAAGTGGCGGTGAGCTCTAAAACAGAATCTCTATCGATGTTATCGACATGAAAAACTCCAAAATCTGGAGCCAATTTACACAGTTTAAACACTGATGGAACAAAATAAAGATGTTGACGTTTAGTTTTATTAGTCTGAACACAACTATTGTGTCATTTAGACTAGGAAATGTGTCCCTCGTTTACATTATGGTTGCAGGGTTATTAAATTACTGCTGCGTTTGTCACATTTTCTGCCCGTGTCCAATCAGGAAGTAAAATCATAAACTAGACAAACATTTTCAAACTAAGGGAATGTTTGAAAAAAAAAAGCAAAATGTCAAATATAATAATGTTTACTTCATTTTAGTTAGGCACTTTTTTATTTTATTTAATCTTTATTTAACCAGGAAAGTCCCATTGAGGTTACCAGTCTCTTTTTCAAGGGAGTCTTGGCACGCACACACCACTTTCATAATAGGCAATGTGGGTGAAGTGTCTTGCCTAAGGACACAACAACAGTTTTTTGCCACTGGCGCCCCCTTGTGGCACCTGATTTTCCCAGTGGTCTCCCATCCAAGTACAGGCCAGGTCCTGCTGAGCTTCTTCACACTTTTCTCTCTTTGAACACAGGAGATTTCTGGAATGACTACACATGCGCCAACACTCTGAGCTACACGTGCTCTAAAGATCCTCCACTTAAACCCGTATCTGGAGTCCTGACGCTGGAGGGCTATACCTGTCAGTGCACCCCTACAGAGAATTGACCACTGCATGTGTGATCCACCAAATCCCTGTTTGTAATCAAGCTGAACGCCCAGATGGAGATCTGCTTTTTCTTTGTGATTAAATTTGATTTCTGAGCATCAAACTTGTGATGTGTGTTGTCTTTTTCTTTTTCTTTGGAAAAAAATTAAAACATCAACCACCTAAAGGACCCCGATGTCACTTTTTGTCTGGGGGTTTGCCGCCGGCTTGTGTCCATGGAGATGCTGTGGATTTCTATGAATTTGTATGAAACATATCCCATAAGCGCTAGTTCAGTAGTTCAGTATTTATTTAGTTCAGGCATTCATAGCCGGCTCAGGGGTTCACATGAATTACTTCTGACCTTTAACATATCTAAGTCTTTATGATAGAGATGGGTTTGTAAATATTTATATCATTGTTGCTTTAATTGTTAGTAATGCTCTGAGGCTAATTAAGTTGATTACTGCGATTAATTAACATATTTTGAGTGACTGTTGATGTAAACTGTTGTATGTGCTCGCTGTTACTACTCCGTAACTGTTAATTTAGTTAGAAATATGATTTAAACGTGCTTATAGAAAACCAGAGGAAAGACAATGCACACAGTCGACAAACAGAAAGGACAATGAAGCTCAAATCCATTCCGGTGTCCGTCTTCACTCTCTGACCGCATTGTTTGGATGAAGTGTGAAGTGTCTCGATGTTTTTCTTGCTCAAAGATGCCTTGAAAAACATTCTTTCTTGTAGATAAATCTATAAAATGCCAAATATATCCAGACACACCAGTCCTCCACCATTTAAAGAAACTACACAAAAGAGAAGTAATCCATAAATAGCTTTAAGGGAAGTTCTGGAAATGGTAAAGTCAATCATTTTAGTTTTTTTTAACCAGTTTTATCCATCTGCGTTTAGTTTCAGTCCAGTTTTCAGCTCTGTGTTACTCTTCAGATCTGGTACTTTAGGTCTTAGATGTTTTTTTTAGTCCTGGTTTAGTCTTGCCCTGATCCCGTTGTAGTCCTGATATAGTCTGGTCTTAATTTGGTTTTTGGACAGTCTGGGTGTTTTGATTTGCCTCATCAGATCATAATATATAATGAATCCCATGCAGTGTTTGTCAAAGTACTCGAAACTCACCAAGATCATCTGTGACCAATACTCAAATTATTTTCCACTTGAATTCCCATTTTATACAATAGATATTGTGTTGTAATAGTTCCCTCCCTCCTGCTCCTGACTCTATAAATGCGTCTGTATCTTCTGGCAGCCTCAGTGACCCTAAAGAGGCTCTGGAGGTAAGTCTCGAGTCTGTCTCATCACGTCTAAAACCCTCTTCATGCATTCACACACAAACCTTTTATTTCAGATGGCTGCTCTTCCACTCCTGATGCTCTTCGCTTGTTTGGCCACCGGTGCCCTGCCGACCGCTCGAGCTGTAAGTGGATAAAGTAGAATCAGTTTGTTTCTGGTGAAGGCTGTGCTGACGGCTGGAGTAAGTTTGGCTCTCGCTGTTTCAAGTTCTTTGAAGAGAACCTGACCCCCCCTATGAACTAACATCAAGGACCATGTTGTCCACCCTCCTGTGGGCTCACCACCTGCAGAGGGGTTCATAGGGGGGGTCAGGTGCTGTGAGTATTGGGCAGCACGCTGCCCCCGCAACCCAGTCCTGGACAGATGCTGAGGTAATAAAAAGACAATAAATGGTTATAATAAGTGTAGTAAAAATAAAGTCGCTCATCAACCCTTGCAACCACAGAGCAGAGTCCTGCACGGGTTTGATTTTGACAAACTGCACCCACCCGTACCACTCATACCTCAATCAGCACTGGACCCGAGCAAGAACAATACCCCTCTCCATTAACTTCGTTAATTGGTGAGGGCCAATTAAAACTGCTTGCGGCAATGATGGCCCTCACCCCGGCGCGCACGCCCCTCCCAGGCGACCGACTAGGACTCACGACCCCCCTGGCATGACACTCTCTCTTCCCGACAGCTCGTCCATCAGAAAAGTTACATAGTGCGACTTTAAACATATTTGTGGGGGAGTCTTTGCGTCCCTGCTGGCCAACCATGGAAAATACCCCATATCCATAATGTACTTTTTTGGTTGTAGGCATGCATAGAATTTAATCCCCAAATCTGGTACAAATCCGATCAGGTTGACGTTTCATGTTTTTGGTAGGGGGCGCTATAGTGCAACTTTTCATATGCTTTATGGTTTATTATATTCAGGCCATGTTCAAGCTTTAGTGATTCAAATGTCAGCACAATCAGACAAAGTCTGTGCGTGTAGTAATTTTTGAACTATTTATTGAGGGAGGCTTTGCGCCTCTGCTGGCCAACCGTGGGAAACACCCCATATCCATAATATTTTTTTTTGCTTGCTTTGATACAGAGAATTTAATACCCATATTTGGTACAAATCCGATAATGTTGATGTTTCATGTCTGAGTAGGTGGCGCTATAGAGTAACTTTTCATATGCTTTATAGCAGGGGTCTCAAACTCAATTTACCTGGGGGCCACTGGAGGCAGAGTCTGGGTGAGGGTGGGCCGCATAAGGAATTCCACAAAAAAAAGTTTTAAAAAAAAGTCCTCAAATGTCATTAACAGTTTTAATGATTTCTTCTGAACATGAAGTGTCCTGAACATGAATTGAGTGAAAATCATGAACGGTTCTTCTGAACATGGCTTCTCTTGCCTACTCCTTGCTGCCAGAGACTTGACAGCGCTTCTTCTCACAAATCTGAACCACATTTGGCTTGAGAGAGGAAGCAGTTGAGACCCTCAGTATGGCTTGAAGATGATCATCAGTAAATCTGGACCTGTACTTGGACTTATTGAAGTTCAAGGTGGAGAAGAACTTTTCACACAAATATGTGCTGCTAAAAAGGCACATGGTCCGCTTGAACATTCGGGAAAGCTCAGGGAAGTTGAGGGGCATCTTGCACATCAAAGGTAAAGGGGTCCACAAAAATGTGAAAAGTGGCTCTGTGCGTCTTGAAGTCTGCAAATCTGAAACTGTGCTCATCACCAACCTTTCTCTTCACTGCAGGCTTTGATGAAGACATGACTGGGATATGACAAAATCTAATTGATTCTGCTTAGTGGCGTTCTTGTTTCACGTTTCAAACAAGTGTTTAGCTAGCTTATTGCGTACAGAGAACATCTTAACGCATAATGCTTTGTGATGGAGCCTTAACCGGGAGAGCGCTCCGTGCGCTCTGCCGCTCTCGAGCGAGAGGCGCTGGTCGGGGAATGTCAGGGCAGCTACAGGTGCTCCGTCACACGCTTCTATCTGTAACAGCAGCGTAGACGATAAACAGCCCGATAAACAGTCGCCGGTAGAAAGTACGATAGAAGGCAAGTGCTGTTGTTGCAAGTGTAAAGTGCATGAAGCTGGTGTAGCTTAGCCCAGCCCCGACCAGGGATGGCGCGCAGGAGCTGGCTGACTGGCCCTTCGGAGGTCCACTTTCTCCGCGGGCCACACTAATATTATACTTTCATATTAAGGTGTGGGCCACAAAATATTGTACAGCGGGCCGCACTTGGCCCCCGGGCCGCGAGTCTGAGACCCCTGCTTTATAGTTTATTATAATCAAGCCCTAATCAGGCATTAGTGATTCAAATTTCAGCACGATCAGACAAAGCCTGTGTGTGTAGGCATTTTTTAACTATTTTTTTAGGGAGTCTTTGCGCCCCTGCTGGCGAACGATGACAATTGCACCATGTCCGTAATATAAGATTTAGCTTGAAATCATGGATAGAATTTAATCCCCAAATTTGGTATAAATCCAATAATGTTGACATTTCATGTATACACTAGGTTGCGCTACAGAGTTCACTTTTATTATATTTCATATTTCATCACATTTAGGCCGGGATCACACAATAGTGATGTGAGTTTGAGCTCTGTAGGCCAAAGCCTGTGGCCGTGAGAGGGCATCAAAGAAACAGGAAACGAAGACGTTATTCGCCAGCGTGCTACGGACAAACCGTGAAAAAGTGCGCTGAGAAACGTGATATTATTTGTGGAGCCACAACTGTAGATGTGACGTGTCAAATCTGAGCTCGTTTGGACCAAAAACAAGACACTTGAATACTTTGGCGTACACGCAGTCAAAACAGCATTGACTTTTTGATCCAATATGGCCGACTTCCTGTTGGTCATAGAGATGTGCTCCAATTCATCTTTTGGCTTGTCTCATGGTTCTCTGTCACTGTCCCGAATTTCGTTTCCCTGCAACAAACTTTGCTTGTCCCCTCTCCCATAGGGGTCCAATTCTAGGGGGCGCCGTTGAGTGAGGTCACTTTGGTCATTGTTGCGATCTCCGTTTTATCGAATTTTTTGCTGGGCCGGTCGATTCTATACCCCCATGTGAGACTTTTCGTCAACGTTCAGGGGTTCAAAAATGCGATCATTTTGGCGGAAGAGGAATAATAATAAAGAAACCAACGAAGAACAATACCCCTGCCAATTAACCTGTTATAAATACACAGATTTGAATTACTCACTGTTTTGACCCTCAGTCTATGACCCTCAATCGGCCCTCACGCTGCTCTGTGTTGAATATGTGGCTCATGATGAAAAAAGGCTGGACACCCCTGTACTACAGGTTTACAGTATGTTGTTGATGGGGGTGGATGCTTCACAAATTTGCACGACCTAAACATTCCACCTATTCCCAGAAATGTACGTCCGACATGTCAAGGCCAGTTATGGAAATGCACTTCTCAATGGTTGTCTCCAGTCTAGCACCAAGGATGAAGCACACCGCCGTAGGATGGTTTAAGTGTTTAAGTGCTGCACTCTAATGTAGAGGGTCCAGTGACTGATAGTAAAACGTCTTCCAGGTGACTGGCCCTGGAAGCTTTCAGTGGAGTTTGGGACTAAAGCTCCTGGATCATGGAGCGAGGAGCACCTGACGCAGCACCTGACGCAGCACCTGACGCAGCACCTGACGCAGCACCTGACGCAGCACCTGACGCAGCACCTGACGTAGCACCTGATGTAGCACCTGACGTAGCACCTGACGCAGCACCGTCCAGGTGAAGAGCTTTGTCTTTGCGTGTCTGAACCTGGTGGTATCACTACAGACGGCGCTGTTGAGCTGTTAAACCGCCACAGCCCGAGTTCAGATCTAAAGCCTAAGTCTACCTCAGTTTTACTTTAATTTCTTTTATGTTTATAAAGCACTGCATATTTATTTTTAAAAATGTTATTCACCAGAGGGTGAACTTTTTTGCATTAAACTTGCAGTAAATATATATATGATAGATATATCAGGAGGTGGGGGACAGAAGGGTCCTGGCCAGATTCACTTCTATGCTGGACCTGGAGTCTCACCCTCTTCAGGGCGCCCTGTCTGCTCTGGAGAGCAGCTTCAGTGACAGACTGATCCACCCTCGCTGTGTGAAGGAGAGGTTCCGCAGGTCTTTCCTTCCTGCTGCTGTCAGACTTTACAATGAACACTGCTAACTCTGCTGCCTGTGCAATACTGGGACCCTGTGCAACAATGTAAGATAGTAATTTATTGTATATATAGTTTTTTGATTGCAATTTATTGTATATATTGTGTATATATTGTCTTTAGATCCTTATAGTGTTTGTCTATTTTTAACTTAACTGTACTTCTATTGCTGCTACTGTTTCTTGCTGTTCTCTTTACTGTGCGTTGCAACACTGAAATTTCCCCATTGTGGGACAAATAAAGGATATCTTATCTTATGTTTACATTTAGCACTTTGCACATGTTTTTATAACACTTTAGTTTTTTTGAAGCATTTTAATATTGATAATCTTTCATTTTTCTTTCTGATCATATCGTTGAACATATGTGTGGACGTTCCTTTTCTCTGAATGCCTATTGCCTGTCAGAGGAAGGTTAAGTTTAAAATACAAATGTTTAAATTTAGTATTTTTCCCTCCTGGTCTTTATTTTAAACAGGTCATACAATGTTTCAATAATTATTGATATCGACCGAATATCCTGATACTTATTTCAGCCATATCGACTGTTGATATTGGGTTTTTGAAGGCACTTGAACAAAAATTCAGAAGGTATAATGCGGTCCACAGGAAGATCTTTATTCTTGGTTTGAGTAGTACAGGCCTCGAATCAGCTGGTCCTAAACCCCCGTCTCTGAACCGGCACACTGCAGAAGTCCTCTTATAGCCGGACTCAGACATTACATCACTTACTGACATGTTATAGATCCCATAAGTTGAGCGCCTAGCCCACCATTTAAACTAGCACACAGGTCCTTGCAGAGACAGCACACCTATTTAAAAAGCACATTTCAAAGGTCACAAGGTTAACATGTTCAGCTCCAAATGCCATAGGGGTCATATGTTCTAATTCAAAATAGGACAAAGCACACATGTACTTCATTCAATCATTCCTTAATATTAACACAAGGGAATAATTCACACTACCAGCTCTAGCAGTGATATTTAGCCAAGAATTAAGCATACGAGTGAACTCGGCCAATTTTCAGAAGAATTTCACTCGCACTCTCAACGTGCCCAACGCCAAACACCTTCAGACGCTTTGACGGCGGCGGCTCGTCTAAACCCGCAGAATGTGCAGAGGAAATTAAACTTTTTACACAAAATTTACAATAAGTCTTACATGTTTTGCAATTAAAACATTCACAGATGTTTCGGAATTTTAACTCCGACTGTAAAAGGAACCAAATGATGACCCAGAAATTAAAAATAACCCCTAAAATAGTCAAACTTTGATCTACAAGGGAAATGATTCGGACACAGCAGCTCACACATCATGATATACACTCAACAAAAATATAAACGCAACACTTTTGTTTTTGCTCCCATTTGTTATGAGATGGACTCAAAGATCTAAAATTCATTCCAGATACACAATATTACCATTTCTCTCAAACATTGTTCACAAATCTGTCTAAATGTGTGATAGTGAGCACTTTTGCTTTGCTGAGATAATCCATCCCACCTCACAGGTGCCACATCAAGATGCTCATCAGACACCATGATTAGTGCACAGGTGAACCTTAGACTGCCCACAATAAAAGGCCACCCTGAAATGTGCAGTTGTTGCTTTATTGGGGGTCTGGGGACTCAGAACCAGTCAGTATCTGGTGTGACCACCATTTGCCTCATGCAGTGCAACACATCTTCTTTGCATAGAGTTTATCAGATTGTCAATTGTGGCCTGTGGAATGTTGGTCCACTCCTCTTCAATGGCTGTGCGAAGTTGCTGGATATTAGTGGGAACTGGTACGCGCTGTCGTATACGCCGGTCAAGCACATCCCAAACATGCTCAATGGGTGACATGTCCGGTGAGTATGCTGGCCATGCAAGAACTGGGACATTTTCAGCTTCCAAGAATTGTGTACAGATCCTTGCAACATGGGGCCGTGCATTATCTTGCTGAAACATGAGGTGATGTTCATGGATGTATGGCACAACAATGGGCCTCAGGATCTCATCACGGTATCTCTGTGCATTCAAAATGCCATCAATAAAATGCACCTGTGTTCTTCGTCCATAACAGATGCCTGCCCATACCATAACCCCACCACCATGGGCCACTCGATCCACAACACTGACATCACCAAAGCGCTCACCCACACGACGCCACCCACGCTGTCTGCCATCTGCCCTGAACAATGTAAACCGAGATTCATCTGTGAAGAGAACACCTCTCCAACGTGCCAGACGCCATCGAATGTGGGCATTTGCCCACTCAAGTCTGTTACGGCGACGATCTGGAGTCAGGTTAAGACCCCGATGAGGACGACGAGCATGCAGTTGAGCTTCCCTGAGACGGTTTCTGACAGTTTGTGCAGAAATTCTTTGGTTATGCAAACCAATTGTTTCAGCAGCTGTCTGAGTCGCTGGTCTCAGACGATCTTGGAGGTGAACCTGCTGGATGTGGAGGTCCTGGGCTGGTGTGGTTACACGTGGTCTGCGGTTGTGAGGCCGGTTGGATGTACTGCCATTTTCTCTGAAACGCCTTTGGAGATGGCTTATGGTGGAGAAATGAACATTCAATGCCCGAGCAACAGATCTGGTTGACATTCCTGCTGGCAGCATGCCAATTGCACGCTCCCTCAATGCTTGCGCCATCTGTGGCATTTTGCTGTGAGACAAAACTGCACATTTCAGAGTGGCCTTTTATTGTGGACAGTCTAAGGTTCACCTGTGCACTAATCATGGTGTCTGATGAGCATCTTGATGTGGCACCTGTGAGGTGGGATGGATTATCTCAGCAAAGCAAAAGTGCCACTATCACACATTTAGACAGATTTGTGAACAATGTTTGAGAGAAATGGTAATATTGTGTATCTGGAATGAATTTTAGATCTTTGAGTCCATCTCATGACAAATGGGAGCAAAAACAAAAGTGTTGCGTTTATATTTTTGTTGAGTGTAATATAATAACAGAGAGTAAAAAAATATAAATGCTAAATAAGTAGCAAAAAAGAGCAAGAGACACGTGTAAAATAAGGCAGAATTATATAAACGTAAATGTACAAGTCAACATAAAATAGAAAAATAAATCATCAAATCTCACTGTTTGGGTTGTTTTTTTTTGTTTTGTTTTTTTTTTGCTCAATTCTAGGCTTTTACCCAAAGTTAAAGTTAAGTTAAGTTACTTTTACCCAAAGTTAAATGCTTATAACAACCACCACTGTGCAATTTAAGAGACGTTTATTTAAAAAATAAATAAATAAATGTATTAAAAACACGTCAGACCATTCGTTCAATTCAATTCAAAAGTTTATCGTCAAATTTCCATATGAAAATGGGTCGTGAGGTATCACAAACGTTCACCACGGCCTCGTCAAGTTCGCCCTCCTCTGACGATTTTTTTGAAATGTTCAAAAATTCGTCACCCACATAGTCCATGACCTGGTCCTCATCAGCTCATACATATTCCACATATTCCACATATTCCACATATTCCACATATTCCGCTTATTCCACATATTCCACATATTCCACATATTTTGCTGTAACTGTGCTGTTCCAGATCCGGGGATTTCCAGGACAAGTGGGAGCCTTGTTTACCCTTTTTCTGGCCTAATTCTCCCCTCTTCTTTTTCTTTCTTTTTCTCCCCGTCCTCTCTCTCACTTTCCTTTCAAAGTATTCACCCCTCTCCCCTTTTGTTCCCTTTCTTTCGCTCTCTCCCTCGTCTCGTTCTCCTCTCTCTCTCCCTCGTCCTCTGCGCTCTTTCTTCACTCGTTCCATCTCTCTTTCTCTCGCTCTCCTCTTACTCTCCCTCTCTCTCTTTTTCCCTTTCCTCGATCTCCCCCCTTCTCTTTCTCTCCTTTCTCTCTTTCCTTTCTCTCTCTTCACCTGTTCTTGCTCTTTTCCCTTCTTCCTCCTCTGTCTTTCCCTTCTCTCTTCCCCTTTTCTTCTCCTCTCTCTCACTTTCCTCCCTCTCCTCTCTTTCTTCCTCCTCCCTCTCCTCTCTCTCTTCTATCATCTCTTCTCGTCTCTCTCTCCCTCTTCTTTTTCTGTCTTTCCTGTCCCCTTTTCCTTCTCTCTCCGCTCCCTCTCCTGTCATCTCTCCTTCCCTCCTCGCTCGTTTTCTCTCTCCTGGATCTTTCCCCCTTCTCTTTCTCTCCTCCCCTCTCTCTCCCCTCTCCTCTCTCTTCCCATCTTTCTCTTTCCTCGATCCCATACCCCTTCTCTTTCTCATTTCTCTCCCTCCTTTCTAGCTCTCTTCCCCTCTCCTCTTTCCTGTCCCTCTCCTCTCTCTCTTCTATCATCTCTCTTTTTCGTCAATCTTGCTTCCTTCCTTCTCTCTCCTCTCTCTCGTTCCATTCTCTCTCTTTCCTTTGTTGCTCTCTTCCCCTCTCCCTCTCCTCTCTCTTTTTCCCCTCTCCTCTCTTTCTCCTATCGTCTCTCTCCGGAGTGAAACAAAGACACGGACCCGGATCACGATGTATGGACCCCGGATCATGATGTACGGACCCCGAATCATGATGTACAGACCCCGGATCATGACGTACGGACCCGGATCACGACATACGGACTGAGAGTCATGATGTACGGACCAGGAATCACGACGTACGGACCCGGATCACGACGTACGGACCCCAGATCACGACGTACGGACTGGGAATCATGATGACCCAGATGACGACATACGCAGCCAGATCACGACACATGGACCCCAGATCACGACGTACGGATCCCGGATCACGACGTACGGACCCCGGATCACGACGTACGGATCCAGGTTGTGAGGTAAAGGATCACGACTTACAGAATCTGGATCACGACGTACAGACTCTGGATCACGACGTACAGACTCCGGATCACGACGTACAGACTCCGGATCATGATCTACGGACCCAGATCACGACAAACGGACCCGGGATCATGACGTACGGACCGGGAATCACGACGTACGGACCCCGGATCACGACGTATGGATCCAGATCACGATGTACGGATCCGGATTGTGACGTACAGACTCCGGATCACGACTTACAGACTCCGGATCACGACGTACAGACCCTGGATCATGACGTACAGACCCGGATCACAACGTAGGAACCCCAAATCACAATGTATGGACTTCAGATCACAATATACGGACTCGGATCATGACGTACAGAGCCTGGACCATGACCTACGGACCCCGGATTATGATGTACAGACCTCAGATCATGACGTACGGACCCGGATCGCGACATACGCAGCCAGATCGCAACACACGAACCCCGGATCACGGCGTACGGACCCAGATCACGACATATGGACCGGGAATCACGACGTACAGACCCAGATCACGACATATGGATCCATATCACAATGTACGGATCCGGGTTGTGACGTACAGACTCCAGAACATGGCGTACAGACCCCAGATCACAACATACGGACTCGGATCACAACGTGCAGATCAGGATCACAACATACAGACCCCCTATCGTGACTTACGGACCCAGACCACGATGGACGGACCCTGGATCGTGACGTACAGACCCCAGATCACAATGTACGGATCCAGACCATGACCGAAGAGACCTCAGTTCCCACACAGCCTTTTGTATATTTTCAGCATGATCACGTGGTATGTTTCCTGTAACCCTACGTGACATTTTAAGATGCCTGTTGCAGTAACCAAACTCACTGGACGCACCTGCATAGTGGTTTTGCAAAGCACATCACACTCTTATCAGAAACAGCTCATGCATGAATGCTTCCTGCACAACCTGTTGAACATTCTGTTTTTACATTGCAAGCAAAGTGTGACATGATTGCATAACACTTTTTCCAATGTCGATATTTATTTCAAATATAAAAATTTAAAATATAAAAGGTAAGCAAGTAAATGTGAAGAAAAAATACATTCACCAAAAGGGTTACTATACCTAAACTAATCAATATTAAGAATACTCAATGCAAATACACAGCGAGTAATACACATTAAAAGTAAACACAGCATTAGGGCTAATGTTGGCACAGTCGATTATTGAGAATGTTTTTCTATGTCTCGAGAAAAAGTTTACAAATCTACGAACAATATAATCACGTGAACATGCTTTAAACTGCACAGTGGAGTTTTTGGTGAAATCGCAATTTCGATTCCCTTGTGAAATTTTGTAACATGGTGAAACTGACAATAAATAATCAACTTGGACTTGACTTTGATCTTTTGAAGTTTGGCCCTGCACGCACTGTGCCCAAGCTACCTACTACAGCAGGCATGTCCAAACTATGGCCCGGAGGGGAAATGTGGCCCTCAGAACAATTGTTTTGGCCCTCAGGCTTCCAACTGAATTGTCCCCTACTACCGCAAGTGGTACTTTTTACTACATGTTTTTGAAATCTGCCTTGATTAATCAAATGTAGTTTGTCCTTTTGAGGGTCTAAGCCTGAACAAAGGTCTGGAGGGTCATTTAAACCTGTTATAAATACACAGATTTGAATTACTCACTGTTTTGACCCTCAGTCTATGACCCTCGATCGGCCCTCACACTGCTCTGTGTTTTAATATGTGGCTCATGATGAAAAAAGTCTGGACACCCCTGTACTACAGGTTTACAGTATGTTGTTGATGGGGGTGGATGCTTCACAAATTTGCACGACCTAAACATTCCACCTATTCCCAGAAATGTACGTCCGACATGTCAAGGCCAGTTATGGAAATGCACTTCTCAATGGTTGTCTCCAGTCTAGCACCAAGGATGAAGCACACCGCCGTAGGATGGTTTAAGTGTTTAAGTGCTGCACTCTAATGTAGAGGGTCCAGTGACTGATAGTAAAACTTCTTCCAGGTGACTGGCCCTGGAAGCTTTCAGTGGAGTTTGGGACTAAAGCTCCTGGATCATGGAGCGAGGAGCACCTGACGCAGCACCTGACGCAGCACCTGGCGCAGCACCTGACGCAGCACCTGACGCAGCACCTGACGCAGCACCTGACGTAGCACCTGACGCAGCACCTGACGCAGCACCTGACGCAGCACCTGACGCAGCACCTGACGCAGCACCTGACGCAGCACCTGACGTAGCACCTGACGCAGCACCTGACGCAGCACCTGACGTAGCACCTGACGCAGCACCTGACGCAGCACCTGACGTAGCACCTGACGCAGCGTGTACGAGCTCTGGATCCGTCCAGGTGAGGAGCTTTGTCTTTGCGTGTCTGAACCTGGTGGTATCACTACAGACGGCGCTGTTGAGCTGCTAAACCGCCACAGCCCGAGTTCAGATGTAAAGCCTAAGTCTACCTCAGTTTTACTTATTGTTCTTGCTCGGTTTCTTACGCTATATTATTTTTATTTTTTTTTTCTTTGCAAATGATCGCGATTTTGAGGGCCTGAACATCGACGAAAAGTCTCACATGGGGGTATCAGATCGACTGGTCCGGCGAAAAATTTGATAAAACGGGCATCGCGACAATGCCCAAAGTGCCCCCACTCGACAGCGCCCCCTGGAAAAGTAAAAAATTGAAAGCCTATGGGGAGCTGAAAAGCATATTTTGGCGTAGCCCGACAAAATTCGGGACAGTGATAGAAAACAAGGAGACAAGCAGAAAATGTCATTGTCACACCGCCCTATGTCCAACAGGAAGTCGGCCATATTGAATCAAAAATTCAACGCCGTTTTGACTGCGTGTACGCCAAAGTCTTCAAGTGTCTTGGTTTTGGTCCAAACGAGCTCAGATTTGACACGTCACATCTACAGATGTGGGTCCACAAACGCCATCATTTTTCTCAGCGCACTTTTTCACGGTTTGTCCGTAGCACGCCGGCGAATAACACCTTTGTTTCCTGTTACTTTGATGCCTCTCACGGCCACAGGCTTTGGCCTACAGAGCTCAAACTCTCATCACGATTGTGTGATCCCGGCCTGAATGTGATGAAATATGAAATATAATAAAAGTGAACTCTGTAGCGCCACCTAGTGTATACGTGAAACGTCAACATTATCGGATTTGTACCAAATTTGGGGATTATATTCTATCCATGATTTCAAACAAAATCTTATATTATGGACATGGTGCAATTTTCATGGTTCGCCAGCAGGGGCGCAAAGTCTCCCTAAAAAAATTGTATAAAAATGCCTACACACACAGGCTTTGTCTGATCGTGCTGAAATTTGAATCACTAATACCTGATTAGGGCTTGATTATAATAAACTATAAAGCATATGAAAAGTTACTCTATAGCGCCACCTAGCCTATACAAGAAACGTCAACATTATCGGATTTGTACCAAATTTGGGTATTAAATTCTCTGTATCAAAGCAAGCAAAAAAAATATTATGGATATGGGGTGTTTCCCACGGTTGGCCAGCAGGGGCTCAATGACTCCCCCAATAAATAGTTCAAAAATTACTACACGCACAGACTTTGTCTGATTGTGCTGAAATTTGAATCACTAAAGCTTGAACATGGACTGAATATAATAAACTATAAAGTATATGAAAAGTGAACTCTATAGCGCCCCCTGCTCAGACATGAAACATCAACATTATTGGATTTGTACCAAATATGGATATTAAATTCTATGCGTGTCTACGACCAAAAAAATGCATTATGGATATGGGGTATTTTCCATGGTTGGCCACAAAGGGCGCAAATACTCCCCCCCAAAATATGTTTAAAGGCGCACTATGAAACTTTTCTCTCTTTCTCTCTTTTTATGCAGTCTTAGTCTGACAGTGCTCTTGATTATAAAAGTCATGTGACCTGTGGCCTAGTTTCTATAATTTGGCTCTAGATCGGTCCCATTTTCAAATATTAAAGGTGCCCTATGTAATTTTTCTGGGGGACGAGCTGTCGGGAGGAGAGAGTCATGCCAGGGCGGTCACAAGACCTCAGCGGTTGCCTGGCATGGGCGTGCGCACCGGGGCGAGGGCCATCATTGCCGTGAGCGGCTTTAATTTATTTTATGTTTGTGAACCACTGCATATTTATTTTTAAAAATGTTATTCACCAGAGGGTGAACTTTTTTGCATTAAACTTGCAGTAAATATATATATGATAGATATATCAGATATCAGATTTCATTATGTTTACATTTAGCACTTTGCACATGTTTTTATAACACTTTAGTTTTTTGAAGCATTTTAATATTGATAATCTTTCATTTTTCATTCTGATCATATCGTTGAACATATGTGTGGATGTTCCTTTTCTCTGAATGCCTATTGCCTGTCAGAGGAAGGTTAAGTTTAAAATACAAATGTGGAAAAAAAGAGGAATAATAATAAAGAAACCGAGCAAGAACAATACCCCTGCCAATTAACCTGTTATAAATACACAGATTTGAATTACTCACTGTTTTGACCCTCAGTCTATGACCCTCGATCGGCCCTCACACTGCTCTGTGTTTTAATATGTGGCTCATGATGAAAAAAGGTTGGACACCCCTGTACTACAGGTTTACAGTATGTTGTTGATGGGGGTGGATGCTCCACAAATTTGCACGACCTAAACATTCCACCTATTCCCAGAAATGTACGTCCGACATGTCAAGGCCAGTTATGGAAATGCACTTCTCAATGGTTGTCTCCAGTCTAGCACCAAGGATGAAGCACACCGCCGTAGGATGGTTTAAGTGTTTAAGTGCTGCACTCTAATGTAGAGGGTCCAGTGACTGATAGTAAAACGTCTTCCAGGTGACTGGCCCTGGAAGCTTTCAGTGGAGTTTGGGACTAAAGCTCCTGGATCATGGAGCGAGGAGCACCTGACGCAGCACCTGACGCAGCACCTGACGCAGCACCTGACGCAGCACCTGACGCAGCACCTGACGCAGCACCTGACGTAGCACCTGACGTAGCACCTGACGTAGCACCTGACGCAGCACCGTCCAGGTGAGGAGCTTTGTCTTTGCGTGTCTGAACCTGGTGGTATCACTACAGACGGCGCTGTTGAGCTGTTAAACCGCCACAGCCCGAGTTCAGATCTAAAGCCTAAGTCTACCTCAGTTTTACTTTAATTTCTTTTATGTTTATAAAGCACTGCATATTTATTTTTAAAAATGTTATTCACCAGAGGGTGAACTTTTTTGCATTAAACTTGCAGTAAATATATATATGATAGATATATCAGATATCAGATTTCATTATGTTTACATTTAGCACTTTGCACATGTTTTTATAACACTTTAGTTTTTTGAAGCATTTTAATATTGATAATCTTTCATTTTTCTTTCTGATCATATCGTTGAACATATGTGTGGACGTTCCTTTTCTCTGAATGCCTATTGCCTGTCAGAGGAAGGTTAAGTTTAAAATACAAATGTTTAAATTTAGTATTTTTCCCTCCTGGTCTTTATTTTAAACAGGTCATACAATGTTTCAATAATTATTGATATCGACCGAATATCCTGATACTTATTTCAGCCATATCGACTGTTGATATTGGGTTTTTGAAGGCACTTGAACAAAAATTCAGAAGGCATAATGCGGTCCACAGGAAGATCTTTATTCTTGGTTTGAGTAGTACAGGCCTCGAATCAGCTGGTCCTAAACCCCTGTCTCTGAACCGGCACACTGCAGAAGTCCTCTTATAGCCGGACTCAGACATTACATCACTTACTGACATGTTATAGATCCCATAAGTTGAGCGCCTAGCCCACCATTTAAAGTAGCACACAGGTCCTTGCAGAGACAGCACACCTATTTAAAAAGCACATTTCAAAGGTCACAAGGTTAACATATTCAACTCCAAATGCCATAGGGGTCATATGTTCTAATTCAAAATAGGACAAAGCACACATGTACTTCATTCAGAATCAAATTCAGAATTACGTTTATTCATCCCCGAGGGGAAATTTCCTTTGTTACAGATGCAACCGACCAAGAGCATGTACATCAAACAAGTTACAAAATAAGCTAAATACAATAAGATAAAAGATAAAATAGCTCTCTCTGGGAAATTATTTACATCATTGACATCTTTATGACTATATACATGTGTGAGCAGGGAATAGGATGAAAAGGATTGGGTAGTTTGTGAGTTAAAGTGCAGCGTTCAACAGTTTGATGGCGACAGGCAGGAAAGATTTCCTGTGTCTCTCAGTGGAGCAGCGCGGCAGCCGCAGTCTATGGCTGAAAGAGCTCCTCTGATTGGCCAGCACCTTGTGGAGGGGGTGGGAGGGAGAGTCCAGGATAGTCCAGATTTTGTCCAGCATTCTCCTGTCCAACACCACCGCCAGAGAGTCCAGCTCCTCCCCCACAACATGTCCAGCCTTCCTAATGATCTTCTCGAGTCTATTAGTGTCCCTCACGCGCAGACTGCTGCCCCAGCAGACTACAGCGTACATGATGGCACTGGCCACCATAGACTCGTAGAACATCCTGAGCATTGTCCTGCAGATGTCAAAGGACCTCAGCCTCCTCAGGAAATAGAGGCGGCTCTGGCCCTTCTTGTAAACCGCGTCCACGTTCCTGCTCCAGTCCAGTTTATTGTCCAAGTACACCCCCAGGTACTTGTACTCCTCCACCACGTCCACACTGACCCCCCGGATGGAGATGGGGGTCACAGCAGCTTTGGTCCTCCTAAGGTCCACCACCAGTTCCTTTGTCTTCATCACGTTGAGCTGGAGGTGGTTCAATCATTCAATCATTCAATCATTCCTTAATATTAACACAAGGGAATAATTCACACTACCAGCTCTAGCAGTGATATTTAGCCAAGAATTAAGCCCACGGGTGAACTCGGCCAATTTTCAGAAGAATTTGTCTTTCATTGACCTTGACCTTGAATGTTGTCCTTGTGTATGAGATTTTGGATGGCGGCCATCTTAAACTGGAATGAAATCAAGAATTTTATCTTCTCTTTAAAATCAAGGTCAGATTTTGGTGGCCTTTTTCATGTGAACTAATTTACCACTAATAAACACGTTTCAAGTGATAAAGCTTTGTAAGTGATAAACATTTTAATAAATATGTATCTTCACAGTAAGCACTCACTCTGATTCCAGAAGTAACTTTTCCATTCATTTCCCCCCCAGACTTTTCAAAAAATTCAAATATAAAGAGTTTGAGATTGCAGGGGCTAAACAGCTACATGCTAACTACGGTAATATCCATAACACAACTGTTTTTAGTCCAAAGAGGCTAATTAAAGCGCACAGTTCTGCCCGAGTGTTTTAATAACTTTGTGCTTTCAGAAACAGACAGTAAACTTAAAGGTCTTGTGACCAGATTCTTCTGCAGTAAATTATCATATAAGATCATGTTACTGCTGCACGTCTCGAGTCGCACGTCCACTTGAAGAGCTGTAAGACTTGATTTACAGGATATCAATGACCCAACACGGACACATACCCAAACAAGAGCCACTTTTCAGAGGTTTGTATGATAGAAGAATGTGTTTGTTTTTTGGATGGCTCTTTATTTCATGATTAAATCTGTCCCACTGCCAGAGGTGTGGTATGAACGTTATGGACCATGAAGACCGCACCTTCATTCCATAAGGGCACAAATGTTCATTGTGTCACTCCAGAAAGTCCACAATCTTTCACAACCAAGTCAACAACACAGCAGTGTCACGATACAACACAACTGCTGGGTGTTGGAAAGTGTGTTGGGGTCTTTTGACATCTTTTTAGTTTAATGCAGGGTTCCCACTCTTTTTCACTGACAAATTTCAAAACTTTTCCATGACATTTGTTGCGGCGTTTGCATTTGTTGTGAGCTCCCCAGCGTACATATAAAATAGTGAGATAAAAACACCAGGATCATGTCGCGCGGTTTATTTTAAAACCAAAATGAAAAGCCTCACAGCAGCAGTGTGTAATGTAAAGTCAACTGGACATTCAGAATACGGTGGTTAGCACGTTAGTAGGGCTGTAACAGTACACAAATACAGTTCAGTACGTACCTCAGTTTTGAGCTCACAGTTCGGTTCATTTTCGGTACAGTATGGGAATAAAATGCAAAAATGTCACAGGTTTGAATGATAAAATGCAGCACTTCATTCCCCCCAAAAGCCCCTCACCTTGTGTCTGCTACAATACAAATACAAATACAATACAATACAAATACAATACAAATACAATACAAATACAATACAAATACAATACAAATACAATACAAATACAATACAAATACAAATACAATACAAATACAAATACAATACAATACAAATACAATACCTCACAATACTGAACGCTCAGGGAAATAGTAAATAGTAAACAAACTGTGAAAATCATTACTAATAATAAGAATAATAATAAGAATAATAATAAGAATTAAACTATTATAATTATAATTGTTTAGATCTGGTTTAGCCCTGGTCCAGTTTTGGTTTAGACCTGGTTCGGTCCTAGTTTAGATCTGGTTTAGACCTGGTTCAGACCTGGTTCAGACCTGGTTCAGACCTGGTCCAGTCCTGGTCCAGTCCTGATTTAGTCCTGATTACCGTGCCTTACTGGAACTGGACTAACGGGAAACTGTCAAACCTGTCAAAGATACAAAGATTTGACCGAAACTTAACTTTCCTCATTCAAACAAACGATGCTTTCGTTTCCTCCTTCCTGCTCCTGACTCTATAAATGCGTCTGTATCTTCTGGCAGCCTCAGTGACCCTAAAGAGGCTCTGAAGGTAAGTCTCGAGTCTGTCTCATCACGTCTAAAACCCTCTTCATGCATTCACACACAAACCTTTTATTTCAGATGGCTGCTCTTCCACTCCTGATGCTCTTCGCCTGTTTGGCCACCGTGGCCCTGCCGACCGCTCGAGCTGTAAGTGGATAAAGTAGAATCAGTACTAGTTTGGTCCTGGTTTAGTTCGGTCTAGTCCAGGTTTAATTCTGGGTTTAGAACAAATTTTTTTATGGTTTGTGTAAATGCTGTCTATGATAAAATGGTTTAATTTCAAATTTTCTTTGTCTTTAGGCAGATGACCAAGGTAAGTGAAAGTTATTTTACAACATCTTTGTTTTGCATAATTTGCACTGATTGTTTCTGGTGAAGGCTGTGAAGACGGCTGGAGTAGGTTTGGCTCTCGCTGTTTCAAGTTCTTTCCAGAGAGAAGGAGATGGGCCGATGCTGAGGTAATAAAAAGACAATAAATGGTGATAATAATTGTAATAAAAATAAAGTCGCTCACTAACCCTTCCAACCACAGAGGACAGTCTGACTACAGCGTCTCTCCCCAAAACTCGGCATAAATATTACCCCACTCATCATAGGGGCATGTTCTCATTAACTTTTTAGTCCAGTATAATGTGGAGAATGTATTTGACATGACGACGGAGTTCATTTTTGGACCCCACAGTAATTTTCCAGGAGGCGCTGTAGAGCAGTTTTAGATCAAATCCCTGTAAGTGATTCTTTGCGTTCAGGATGTCATTGAGCAAAATGTTCCAAGGGCGTGAGTCAAGTCAAGTTGTTTTCCAAGTTTTTGTACTTTTGACTTTTGCAGGAAAGCCACACCCACATTTGACATTTTATAAACAATTGAAATAACACATTTTGATTAGTGGTTTTAATAACTCTTTACTCCATAGAAAAGCTGCCACGATCTTGGTGCAAACCTGCCCTCCATCCACAGCGCCGCTGAGAACGCGTTCATCGTGGGTTTGACCAGAACAAGCACAGGGTACACCACTTACACCTGGATCGGCGGGAGTGATTCTGCGCAGGTAAATGTTCACACGTACACTTCCACAGGTGCTTCTTCTTCAGACTCTTGTCCTGTTTTAAACTCTTTAAATGTGTGTGTTTCCGCAGGAGGGGCAGTGGCTGTGGAGTGATGGAACTCTCTGGGACTACACCTATTGGCTAGTTAACGAGCCGGCCAATCATGGAGGCGTAGAGCACTGTCTTGCTTTCTGGAACGGTACGAGAGACATTTCTATTTCTTTTTTCTCAACACATGAAAGTTTGTGTCATTCTGTTGCAAGAAAATTTCTCTTTGTGTGTTTGTGTCTCAACATTTTGGGCGTATCTTGTGCCTCACAAAGACTAAAAACGGTAAATTATGTACAAAAAATATGGATAATGCCCCTTTTGACGCCCTGCTCTTCCAGATTTCCACTAAATTTGAGACTATTTTGACAAATGCCCAAGGAGTTCATGAAGGCGTCATGTGTTAAAAACATCTGTGAGATTTGGTTATTTTAGATTATATTTTGATATGGTCACGACAAGCACAGGAGGAGGAGGATTTGTTAGCACCAGAGCGGCTGTACAATACGAATAGGCCCTTCGCTGGCTCTCAGGCCTAGTGTATGTGTTAACTTTGATATTGATGTATCATGTTTCACTCTCCCCACACATTCTGCCCATAAAGTGATCATATATTTACATTCCCGCCTATAAAACAGGCAACAATGCGTGCTAGTAAATGTTAGCACGTCCCCCTCTCTTCCCTACACAGCTGGGGTCCCTCAGGGGTCAGTTCAAGGCCCCTGCTCTTCTCGCTATGTCAACTGTATTTAGCTCTGAACCTACTGACTAATTAAGGAAACATCAGAGAAGCTGTTTCACACTTAATAATATCAGTCGAGAACCCGTCTGTGGGGCTGATATGTGCATAGGCCATTATTGTGTTTGGGTTAGACTCCTTTCGAAAGAAAAATATATTAACCTTTAAAAAGTACGTTTGACAGAGTTTTGTGTCCATCTGTGTATTCCTTGGTTTAGTTTAATAGTACCTGCGGTAAATATTTATCATAGCTTTACAGTTTGTGGGTAAAAAAGTTGAGAGGAAAAGTACAAAAGTACAGTAAGTGGCGGTGAGCTCTAAAACAGAATCTCTATCGATGTTATCGACATGAAAAACTCCAAAATCTGGAGCCAATTTACGCAGTTTAAACACTGATGGAACAAAATAAAGATGATGACGTTTAGTTTTATTAGTCTGAACACAACTATTGTGTCATTTAGACTAGGAAATGTGTCCCTCGTTTACATTATGGTTGCAGGGTTATTAAATTACTGCTGCGTTTGTCACATTTTCTGCCCGTGTCCAATCAGGAAGTAAAATCATAAACTAGACAAACATTTTCAAACTAAGGGAATGTTTGAAAAAAAAAAGCAAAATGTCAAATATAATAATGTTTACTTCATTTTAGTTAGGCACTTTTTTATTTTATTTAATCTTTATTTAACCAGGAAAGTCCCATTGAGGTTACCAGTCTCTTTTTCAAGGGAGTCCTGGCACGCACACACCACTTTCATAATAGGCAATGTGGGTGAAGTGTCTTGCCTAAGGACACAACAACAGTTTTTTGCCACTGGCGCCCCCTTGTGGCACCTGATTTTCCCAGTGGTCTCCCATCCATGTACAGGCCAGGTCCTGCTGAGCTTCTTCACACTTTTCTCTCTTTGAACACAGGAGATTTCTGGAATGACTACACATGCGCCAACACTCTGAGCTACACGTGCTCTAAAGATCCTCCACTTAAACCCGTATCTGGAGTCCTGACGCTGGAGGGCTATACCTGCCAGTGCACCCCTACAGAGAATTGACCACTGCATGTGTGATCCACCAAATCCCTGTTTGTAATCAAGCTGAACGCCCAGGTGGAGATCTGCTTTTTCTTTGTGATTAAATTTCATTTCTGAGCATCAAACTTGTGATGTGTGTTGTCTTTTACTTTTTCTTTGGAAAAAATTAAAACATCGACCACCTAAAGGACCCCGATGTCACTTTTTGTCTGGGGGTTTGCCGCCGGCTTGTGTCCATGGAGATGCTGTGGATTTCTATGAATTTGTATGAAACATATCCCATAAGCGCTAGTTCAGTAGTTCAGTATTTATTTAGTTCAGGCATTCATAGCCGGCTCAGGGGTTCACATGAATTACTTCTGACCTTTAACATATCTAAGTCTTTATGATAGAGATGGGTTTGTAAATGTTTATATCATTGTTGCTTTAATTGTTAGTAATGCTCTGAGGCTAATTAAGTTGATTACTGCGATTAATTAACATATTTTGAGTGATTGTTGATGTAAACTGTTGTATGTGCTCGCTGTTACTACTCCGTAACTGTTAATTTAGTTAGAAATATGATTTAAACGTGCTTATAGAAAACCAGAGGAAAGACAATGCACACAGTCGACAAACAGAAAGGACAATAAAGCTCAAATCCATTCCGGTGTCCGTCTTCACGCTCTGACCGTATTGTTTGGATGAAGTGTGAAGTGTCTCGATGTTTTTCTTGCTCAAAGATGCCTTGAAAAACATTCTTTCTTGTAGATAAATCTCTAAAATCCCAAATATATCCAGACACACCAGTTCTCCACCGTTTAAAGAAACTGCACAAAAGAGAAGTAATCCATAAATAGCTTTAAATGAAGTTCTGGAAATGGTAAAGTCAATCATTTTAGTTTTTTTAACCAGTTTTATCCATCTGCGTTTAGTTTCAGTCCAGTTTTCAGCTCTGTTACTCTTCAGATCTGGTACTTTAGGTCTTAGATGTTTTCTGGTGTAGTCCTGGTTTAGTCTTGCCCTGATCCCGTTGTAGTCCTGATATAGTCTGGTCTTAATTTGGTTTTTGGACAGTCTGGGTGTTTTGCCTCATCAGATCATAAAATATAATGAATCCCATGCAGTGTTTGTCAAAGTACTCGAAACTCACCAAGATCATCTGTGACCAATACTCAAATTATTTTCCACTTGAATTCCCCTTTTTATACAATAGATATTGTGTTGTAATAGTTCCCTCCCTCCTGCTCCTGACTCTATAAATGCGTCTGTATCTTCTGGCAACCTCAGTGACCCTAAAGAGGCTCTGAAGGTAAGTCTCGAGTCTGTCTCATCACGTCTAAAACCCTCTTCATGCATTCACACACAAATCTTTTATTTCAGATGGCTGCTCTTCCACTCCTGATGCTGTTCGCCTGTTTGGCCACTGTGGCCCTGCCGACCGCTCGAGCTGTAAGTGGATAAAGTAGAATCAGTACTAGTTTGGTCCTGGTTCAGTTCGGTCTAGTCCAGGTTTAGTTCCAATTTTTTATGGTTTGTGTAAACACAGTCAGTGAAAAGATGGTTTCATTTCTAATTTTCATTTCTTTTTCTGATCGCAGACAGAAGGTGACCAAGGTAAGTGAAAGTTATTTTACAACATCTTTGTTTTGCATAATTTGCACTGATTGTTTCTGGTGAAGGCTGTGAAGACGGCTGGAGTAAGTTTGGCTCTCGCTGTTTCAAGTTCTTTGAAGAGAAAAAGTCCTGGGTCGATGCTGAGGTAATAAAAAGACAATAAATGGTGATAATAAGTGTAGTAAAAATAAAGTCGCTCATTAACCCTTGCAACCACAGAGCAGAGTCCTGCACGGGTTTGATTTTGACAAACCGCACCCGCCCGTACCAGTCATACCTCAATCCGCACTGGACCCGTTTTCCGACAGAATTTAAATAAAATTCCACACCCGATCGGACCTTCTATAAATACAAACTGACACCCGAACCGCACCCGAATGAAAATCAGTCCGAGAGTCAAAAAAGAGCCACAACTTTACACTCTCCACTTGCTGATTTTCTTTTCAGCTCCTCTGAGTCATTGTGAACTGCAGGACGTCACATCTGTGGTTTGCAAATTAAAGTGGCAGAGGTTTGTGGGAATGCGCACGTGCAGCAAAAACATTTGGATTTTATATTTAATCATCTTGTAAAAAACATTTGCATTTCGCTAAAACACAGGGCTGTTTTTTGTTGGCACATGATGTTGTAAACCGCAGATTAGATCCGCACTCTCCTGCGTCCGACACAGCACAACATTTTTCACCCGTTTCATTCAATGAGACATTTTCTGACACTGTCGGGGTTGGAGATAGAGTCATGTTCTCAGTCACTTTTTAGTCCAGTATAATGTGGAGAAAGTATTTGACATGACGACAAACTTCAGTTTTGGACCTTCAGTAATTTTCCAAGAGGTGCTGTAGAGCAGTTTTAGATCAAATCCCTATAAATCAGGCATGTCCAAACTGTGACCCAGGGGCCAAATGTGGCCCTCAGACCAGTTGTTTTGGCCCTCAGGCTTCCAGCTGAATTGGTCCATACTATGACAAGTAGGACTTTTTACTGCATGTTTTTGAAATCTTCCTTGATCAAGCAAATGTAGTTTGTTTTTTTGAGGGTCTAAGCCTGAACAAAGGTCTGGAGGGTCATTTAAACCTGTTAGAAATGCACAGATTTGGATTACTCACTGTTTTGACCCTCAGTCCTCGATCGGCCCTCACGCTGCTCTGTGTTTTAATATGTGGCCCTTGATGAAAAAAGTTTGGACACCCCTGCTGTAAATGATTCATTGTGTTCAGGATGTCACTGAGCAAAATGTTCCACAGAGTCTGACTCTGAGTTTTCGTGCTCTGGACATGGATTTGCAAACTCTTTACTCCATAGAAAAGCTGCCACGCTCTTGGTGCAAACCTGCCCTCCATCCACAGTTTGGCGGAGAACAACTTCATCGTGAAATTGATCAAAACGGCCTCAGGGGCCGACACTCGCACTTGGCTCGGTGGGACCGATGCTGCGCAGGTAAATGGTCACATGTACACTGACACAGGATCTTCTTCTTCAGACTCTTGTCCTGTTTTAAACTCTTTAAACGTGGGTGTTTTCCACAGGAGGGGCAGTGGCTCTGGAGTGATGGCTCTCCCTGGGACTTCACTTGTTGGTATCCTAACCAGCCCGACAATGCTGGAGGCCTCGAGCACTTCGCTTCCTACTGGGGCAGTAAGAGACATCTCTGTTCCGCTTTCCTTTTGTGATCCACATGTGAAAGTTTGTGTCATTCTACTGCGCGTTTCTCTCTTTGAAAACAGATGATTTATGGAATGACATCCCACACTCCTGGACTCTGGACTACATCTGTGCTAAAGATGCTCCTCAGACTTCACTGCAGCCTGGACGTCTGACTCTGGAGGGCTTTGCCTGCCAGTGCACCCCTGAAAACAAGTGCATCTGTCATCTGTCATCAACTCCCTGTTTTTAAACAAGCTGAACGTCCAACTTCTGTTTTTGTTTGGGATTGAACTTTGGAAAAAACACATTATTGCTCACCTTTATCGGAGATTGTTCCACCTGCTTGTGTCCCTGACATGCTGTTGATTTTGTACAATATTGCATCAAATATATCTTTGTAGCAATCATTCGATTACAGGTGTTTTTGTAAATCTGTAAAATGCCAAATATATTCCAGACACACCAGTCCTCCACAGTAAAACGTACACAGTGAACATTTAAAGAAAGTAAACAAAAGAGAAGTAATAGATAAAGAGCTTTAAGTGACATTCTGGAAATGGTAAAGTCAATCGATTTCATTTTTCTAACCAGTTTTATCCATCTGACTTTAGTTTCAGTCCAGTTTTCAGCTCTGTTTTACTCTTCAGATCTGGTACTTTAGGTTTAGTCTTGCTCTGATCCCGTTGTAGTCTTGATATAGTCTGGTCTTAATTTGGTTCTTGGACAGTCTGGGTGTTTTGATGTGCTTCACTATGTCATAAAATGTAATGAATACCGTGCAGTGTTTGTCTCTACTTCATCATCTGTGACTCTCTTCTGGCTCTTGGCGAGGGTGGACGCTTTTCCTCTCCTCTCCTGCCCCTTATCTTTCCTGCTTTGTTTCTATGTCTCGTCTTGTCTAATGTGCCTTGTCTAATTGGTCTTTTATCAAAATTGACCAGGGCTGCAGCTATAGATTATTACAGTAATCGATTATTCTGTTGATTATTTTGTTCTTATAATCAAGTAATTGTTTATTAATGTCGCGTCTACTTTGCGCACGTTAAGTCCACACCGCCTGCACTGACAGATACACGTGTTTTGGACGTGAAAAATGTAATATCGCTGGGCTAAGGTTGACTCACCTCACGGTTTCTTTTCCACTTGATGTAATGTACGGTTCTGTTTAGATGTTGTAGCATCAGTGTGGAGAAGGTGACTTTTAAAATGTAATCCCCTACAGATTACAGATTACATTCCCCAAAATGTAGTTTGTGACATAATCAATTAAATTACTTAAAGTGAGTAACGTAATCTGATTACTTTGGATTACTTGATATTGTCATGATTTTTAAAACTACATGAATGTAGCAACCAACTCCTGCAAATTCTTGTTTGGTTTTAGACCTGGATTAGTCCTGGTTTTAGATCTGGTTTACACCTGGTTTAGACCTGGTTTAGACCTGGTTTAGACCTGGCTTAGACCTGGCTTAGACCTGGTTTAGTCCTGGTGTTAGTTCTGGTTTAGAGGCGCACAGGAGGAAGCGCGGCCCATGCAGCGTACGCAACAAGACACGGTCCATGCGCGGTGTACGGGAGGAGGTGAGGTGAACGGGAGGAGGTGAGGTGAAGGGGAGGAGGTGAGGCGTACGGGAGGAGGTGAGGCGTACGGGAGGAGGTGAGGCGTACGGGAGGAGGTGAGGCGTACGGGAGGAGGTGAGGCGAACGGGAGGAGGTGAGGCGTACGGGAGGAGGTGAGGCGTACGGGAGGAGGTGAGGCGTACGGGAGGAGGTGAGGCGTACGGGAGGAGGTGAGGCGTACGGGAGGAGGTGAGGCGTACGGGAGGAGGTGAGGCGTACGGGAGGAGGTGAGGCGTACGGGAGGAGGTGAGGTGAAAGGGAGGAGATGAGGCGTACGGGAGGAGGTGAGGCGTACGGGAGGAGATGAGGCGTACGGGAGGAAATGAGGTGTACGGGAGGAGATGAGGTGTACGGGAGGAGATGAGGTGTGCCGGAGGAGATGAGGTGTACGGGAGGAGATGAGGTGTTCGGGAGGAGATGAGGTGTGCCGGAGGAGATGAGGTGTACGGGAGGAGATGAGGCGTACGGGAGGAGATGAGGCGTACGGGAGGAGGTGAGGCGTACGGGAGGAGGTGAGGCGTACGGGAGGAGGTGTACGGGAGGAGATGAGGTGTACGGGAGGAGATGAGGTGTACGGGAGGAGATGAGGTGTACGGGAGGAGATGAGGTGAACGGGAGGAGGTGAGGCGAACGGGAGGAGGTGAGGTGTACAGGAGGAGGTGCGGTGTACAGGAGGAGGTGCAGTGTACAGGAGGAGGTGAGGTGTACAGGAGGAGGTGAGGTGTACAGGAGGAGGTGCAGTGTACAGGAGGAGGTGCGGTGTACAGGAGGAGATGAGGTGTGCGGGAGGAGATGAGGTGTGCGGGAGGAGATGAGGTGTACGGGAGGAGGTGAGGTGTACGGGAGGAGATGAGGTGTGCAGGAGGAGATGCAGTTTACACTCTTATTACACATCCATGGGCGCCATGCTGTTTTGTGTACGGTGAAGTGCAGTGGCCGTGCGGAAACTTTACCTCTACCGCAGAAGGTTCCGGCCGGCCGATTTACTCAATAAATTGTTTCAGCCCTTAAATTTACACTTTAACAAGACAAGCAGGGCCGGGCGAACCTGAGTGTTCTTCCGACACAAAGGATCTATCTATTCTGAACCAGGATTACGGGACTTTGCACATTGGAATTTACGTTTGGACCTGATTTTCCGAAAATTCAAATACTGAAGCAGCTTTTCAAAGCCCCATTTGGCTGCCCGGAAATTGGAGTGAGGGGCAGAGCGTTGAGTACTGGAACTTTGTGACTGGGCCGGGGTCTGATGGACGTGCTTGGACATGGTGGCTCTGAATCGCAATTTTTGAATAAAATCTGGAGGAAACTTGGAGTTCTGCTTAGAAATTACCTTGAAGACCAATAGACAAACAGAGAAATGTTATGGAAATTCGACGTAGCTGCTCCAGTAATCCATAAATAGCTTTAAGTGAAGTTCTGGAAATGGTAAAGTCAATCGATTTCATTTTTTTTAACCAGTTTTATCCATCTGTGTTTAGTTTCAGTCCAGTTTTCAGCTCTGTGTTACTCTTCAGATCTGGTACTTTAGGTCTTAGATGTTTTCTGGTGTAGTCCTGGTTTAGTCTTGCCCTGATCCCGTTGTAGTCCTGATATAGTCTGGTCTTAATTTGGTTCTTGGACAGTCTGGGTGTTTTGATTTGCCTCATCAGATCATAAAATATAATGAATCCCATGCAGTGTTTGTCATAGTACTCGAAACTCACCAAAATCATCTGTGACCAATACTCCTAATAGTTCCCTCCCTCCTGCTCCTGACTCTATAAATGCATCTGTATCTTCTGGCAGCCTTAGTGACCCTAAAGAGGCTCTGGAGGTAAGTCTCGAGTCTGTCTCATCACGTCTAAAACCCTCTTCATGCATTCACACACAAACCTTTTATTTCAGATGGCTGCTCTTCCACTCCTGATGCTCTTCGCCTGTTTGGCCACCGTGGCCCTGCCGACCGCTCGAGCTGTAAGTGGATAAAGTAGAATCAGTACTAGTTTGGTCCTGGTTCAGTTCGGTCTAGTCCAGGTTTAGTTCCAATTTTTTATGGTTTGTGCAAACGCAGTCAGTGAAAAGATGGTTTCATTTCTAATTTTCATTTCTTTTTCCGATCACAGACAGAAGGTGACAAAGGTAAGTGAAAGTTATTTTCGTGAATTTGTTTCGCATAATTAGCACTGATTGTTTCTGGTGAAGGCTGTGCTGACGGCTGGAGTAAGTTTGGCTCTCGCTGTTTCAAGTTCTTTGATGAGAAAAAGTCCTGGGCCGATGCTGAGGTAATTAAAGTTTCAGAAACATGACAATAGGGATGATCATTTAAATAATAATGTTTTTATTCTGTAGAAAAGCTGCCACGCTCTTGGTGCTAACCTGCCCTCCATCCACAGCTTGGAGGAGAACACCTTCATCGTGGAGTTGATCAGAACGGCCACAGGGACAAACACTTACACTTGGCTCGGTGGGACTGATGCTGTGGAGGTAAATCGTCACATACACTTCCACAGGATCTTCAGACTCTTGTCCTGTTTAAACTGTTTATATGTGTGTGTTTCCCGCAGGAGGGGAAGTGGCTCTGGAGTGATGGAACTCCCTGGGACTTCACCCACTGGCCTCCTTCAGGCTCACAGCCGGACAATGCCAAAGCAGAGCAGCACTGCCTCATGATGAACTATGACGGTAAAGGACCTCTCACATTTTTGTTAAGAGTGGGGTCCACAAATCACAAGCAATTCTTGCTCTCAGAGAAAACACTAAACTCGGTTTAAGCTCTTGATTAAGAAAAGGGGACGTATTTACTTTTACCTCATCGTTAGCTTAGTCAGAGTTGTACGGTTTTGAATAAGGGCAATTTTTTCTCCTCGCCTGGATTTTTTTCTTAATTTTGCTTTTAAAACTAATGAAGTGTTCTACATCCTTTTGTTCAGTACAACCTGTTAATTCAAAATATGCTGCTGTAGATCCTTATTGCCCTAAAAACAACAAAAAGTGCAGTGGCCCCATGACTTTCCTGGTCCAGTCCTGGAAACAGCTCCTGTCAGGTCCAGGGCCAGAGCCACAGCACTTCTGCATTTCCATGACGTTTATTATATTTGGATTTGTACATTTTCAGTGAAATAAACCTTTAAATAAAAATAGAAAGTGATGCACAATTACACACACCAAGATGTGTAATTTTCCATGTGTGTGAGAATTAACTCCACTTAGAGCGACTTTTTCACTCGTTATAAACACACACAGTCAGAGGAGTCGACCATCTTGACTCACTTCACTCTTTGGCAAAGTTTGGCTCGATCAAAATGGACGGAGCGCATGAGTTTGGGGAAAACAAAGTTCCTGTTGGACACTCGTTTTGCTCACGTCATCACACAGCGTGAGTGTGACGTAGGATAAAGCCGCAGAAATGTACGGAAACCTCTATGTCTGCACTTTCAGAGGGGGAAAGGAAGTTTCTGTCTTTTACGGTTAGAAAGTTCTGCGCGGTTATAGAAAACATATTCCTCGGTATCGTATACGATGTCGTAGGTCTTCGAGGGTTAAGATACTTTATTGTCCCTATAGGGAAATGGTCCTCTGCACAGATTGATGCATGTTTGAGTACGTTTGTATTGTTCTGTGTGATATAAATGTGCATATTGTATCGTATCATTGAGCATTGACTATGGAATGCTTTGTAAATCTATTTGCTGTTTAACGCTATATTCATTCTATGTATTATTATTATGATGTGTAAATCCAAGAATTTCTGTCTCTAAAAACAGAAACATTTTGGAATGACGATCCGAACTCCGTGCTTATGGACTACATCTGTGCCAAAGATTCCGGGAGCGTCGTCTTTAAGTGCGTCCAACAAAACTGACCCTGCCTCTGTGATCAGCTGAAGTCACCGTATCTGCTGTGTTTGTCTTCAGGCTGAACTCGAAACTTTGCTTTTCTTTGTGTTTAATTTTTGTTTCTGAGCATCCACCCAGTGTCATGTGTCTTATCTTTCTTTTACTTTGGAAAAAATAAAACATTACTCACTCAAAAGGTGGTAGAGGATCCTTCACCTGCTTGTCTCAATCGAACTCTACAGTTTGGCGTTAAACTAATAATATATCCTGAAAACAAAGCTGTCCCATTTTTCCAAAGTTTTTTGCATTTTCTCTAGTCGGCAACCTTCAGGCCTGTGACCTGTGCTGCTGTCCAGACCTTAAAAGTCTGCATAAGAATAAGAATGAAACACTTGGCCAAAGGTTTTTGGGTTTCCATCCAGGGACCCAGGGCGAGACAGCAATACACAAAGGGGCCTAATGACCATTAATGACATTAGCTCGTAAACAATGGCAGAGCTAAACCTCCTTCCCCTGCGGCTGGACTTCGTGAACTCCGAGTCATGTCCCAGTGTCAGAAGCCAGAACCATCAAACTGAAAATGTCTTCTGGGCGGGAGCTGAATGAGGGATTACAGTCGAACTCCAGGTATTTTTATGAAGAGGGTACAACAGTAAAACACTTTAATAAAACACCACGTTTACATGAGAGCCTTAATTCCCAATGAAAGTAATTGAATTCTGAATAAAAATTAATTCCACTTTAAAAAGACCATGTTAACACTTCCTAATGAAAATGATAATTCGAAATTAAACTTAATTCTGAAGTAAGTTTGGGTTTATTCTGATTTTAAAGCTGATTTAATGTATCCCTGGATCATGTAAACGTTTCTTCTTCTTCAAAATAATCCCGGTGGTTGGTGCTCGTTGGCTCGTCCTTCGATCCGGCTCCTCCAGTCGTCTCTTGGGACTTTCCTCCTCGTCTCTTTGGATTTGTGAGCGGGATGTGGGAGTGGGCTGAGGTGTGGCAGCCTCAGACTCAGTTTGTCTTCTTCCTCCTTCTCCCACACTCTTCCCTTCTCCTCCTCAGCTCACAGACGTAAAGCGTGAGGAGAGAATTCTCCAGCTGCTGCTTCATTATCATCGGAACGACCGCGGGAAAAGTTCGGATCGTGTTTGTGTCGGCGGCGAAACGACAAACCGAGATGACAGAAAAGCCGGGAGCAGCTGAAGTGTGGGTTTTCTTCCCAAAGATGGAAATACGTTTGTGTCGCTGTCCAATCAGAACCTTCCCCACCCCCAGACACTGAGTAGCTTTAAATAAAGGCGATTTAACGTGTTTTCCATGGAAACCTCAATTCGGAATGAGTATTTCCATGTAAACTTGAAGGAGAATCTTTTAATTCTGAAGTATTTCATTCAAAAAACCTAAATCGGAAGCGTGGCCATGGTTAAAAACTCAAAAAATATGCGTGTTACTCTATGACAGCGATAAAGCACACTTGAAAATGTGTTAGGGTGACAGACATGCTTGTTCCTTGTCTTTCCTTGTCTTTTTTCCCCCTCAATTACCTCCTCCTCTTGTCTCCCTCGCTCTCTCTTCAGTCTCTCTTCAGTCTGGGTTTATTTTAATCCTTCTCCGTCGCACCTCACTTATTGTCTAGGTACATTCCCTTGCGGTGCTGACAGCCGCTGACCCTGCCCCAATTTCCTATGTAGTCACCCAGAAAAACTCAGCCCGCCAATGGAAATGTCTCTCCCCGGTGACAGCTCGCCGAAGCCGGGGCCATCGCGGCGGTCGGTCCAGTGGATACTAACGATCCGGGGATGCTGGCAGTGCGGCGTGCCGGTCGACCTCTCCTATGTGGGTCACCAAAGAATAGGCTCTGTCTCCGCTCTCCTCCACCTGGAAGTGACGAGACGTGTCCTCCTTTCCGTGACATATCTCTCCGTGTTTTTAAAGTGAATTTCTGAAGCTGAGATGAGATAAGGAGGCTGCCATTCGACCAACAATGGGGAAATTTCAGCGGGAATGAGAGAAAATACATTCAAGATCAGACCTAGATAGGACATCTGGACAAAATAATATGTTTGACTTAAACATCAAGAATAGTCTTTACTGAAAGTGTGTAGATTTAACGGTGCTATATTACACTATTTTCTGATCACTGTGATAATGTAACAGACCTTTTATGATATTATTTATTACTTTTTAAAAATTTGTGCCAGAGTTTGCCATGCAGGATCATTTTCATCCGTAGCCCCATTGGCAGGTCGATGGCAAGACAAAAAACAGGACATAGGCACAAAAACATTCAGTCCATCACACACGACAAAGACTTTAAAGATCAGTCAAGATTAATAATAAACATGTTAGTAAAATGGGAACATGCTGAAAGCACATACGGCAAGTATCGGTATCGGTACTCGGTATTGAAATGAAGTACAGAAATGATTGTGCTCGTACTTGTATCGGTTTTCAATAGTGGCATTGGCGAACCCCTACAGGTTAGTTATGTTCACATGTCTGATTGTCCAGAAGCCGCTGTTTCAGATCGACTAAAGCTCTGGATGGAGCTCATGTTCCTTATTTCTGTGGGGACCAGATTCCAGGAGTGTGCGGCGCCAACTGAAGAGGCAGAGTGTCCAAACGGAGTCTTTCTGAATGGGATTTTAGAGAGCGCTTACACTGAAACGACTTATCGTATCAGCGTATTGGAAACGATTTGCGATTTGCGTCGTGTTTGGATCGCCAGAAACGCGAGTCACATGACTAGGCTGGCGTCACGACGTCACGACACCATGTAGGGGCGCCGTGTCTGAAGTGGTCGTAGTTCTATGGCAGCTGCAGCAGCCGATTTCGAGCCGATTTCGAGCCGAGGAAGATGCAAGTGTGAAAACAGTCTGTTCGTGGACCGACGCTGTTTCCTGTTTGTTTAAACTTTTCTGCAATAGCGTCGCATGACCGCTGCCACGAACCAGCGAATCAGGAAAGTGCAAATCACAGTGACGTGGTCCAGTATCCATCCATACTGTGTAGAGCGTCTTTGGGGACATGTGTCTGTGTAAAGCGCTATATAAATAAAGTTACCTTACATACCATACCCGACGTCAGGGTATCAATGTTTTCAGCGTTTTCATGCGTCCACACGGCGCCGGATCAGATCTGTACTCAGGCGAATACGTGGGAGCTGGTGTATCCAGATCGTTCTGTCTCCGGAGCCGTTTTCCATCGGATCAGTGTGGACGAACACTGCATCTGCAACGAAAACTACCCGAATACGTAGAAGTGTGGACGGGGCCTTAGAGTCTCCTCTACTTGACGCTCGAGTGTTTGTGTTTAAATTTAACTGTATGAACTCTTTTAATGGAGATGGAGCACGATCACGGAGGGTTTTATGGAGCAGAATAATGTCTGAATAAATAACTATAAACTATAACGCAGAGACATGAATCTGGTCTGGCCTGATGCACACACAGTGGAGCCGCTGCCATTTATTAAAACACCCCGACTTGCTCCTTAATTGACCCAGTGACCCACTTTGTGCGTAAGAAACGAAGGTTGTTGGCTTGAGAAAATGCGAAAACTTAAATTTGGAAAAATGTGATTTGTTTTCGGGATATATCATTAGTTTAATGCCATACTGTGGGACCTTCGAACCATTGCAATACCATTTCGATTGAGACAAGCAGGCACCAGAAAAGTTACTCAGCGCACCTTTTGAGTGAGTAATGTTTTATTGTTTCCAAAGTAAAAGAAAGATAATACACACAACAACACTGGGTGGATGCTCAGAAACAAAAATGAAACACAAAGAAAAGCAAAGTTTCGAGTTCAGCCTGAAGACAAACACAGCAGATACGGTGACTTCAGCTGATCGCAGAGGCAGGGTCAGTTTTGTTGGACGCACTTAAAGACGACGCCCCCGGAATCTTTGGCACAGATGTAGTCCAGAAGCACGGAGTTTGCGGCGTCATTCCAAAGTGTTGCTGTTTCCGAAAAGAGACAGCGTGTTAAACAGCAAATAGATTTACAAAGCATTTCTTTGTCAGTGCTCAGTGACGCGATACAATATGCACATTTATATCACACAGAACGATACAAAAATACTCAAACATGCATCAATCTGTGCAGAGGACCATTTCTCTAGAGGGACAATAAAGTTCCTTATCCTGCCAATCAAAACCGTAGAACTTTGAGTAAGATAACGATGAGGTAAAAGTAAATACGTCTCCTTTTATTAACCAGGAGCTTTCACCGAGTTTAGTGTTTTCACAAAAATTGCTTGTGATTTGTGGACCCCACTCCGAACAAAAATGTGAGTGGTCCCTTGAATAATGGCTTTTAGTTATCAGTTTCTTCACATGTACATCAGGTCTAAACCAGGTCTAAAGCAGGTCTAAACCAGGACTGAACCAGGTCTGAACCAGGTCTGAACCAGGTCTGAACCAGGACTAAACCAGGACTAAACCAGGACTAAACCAGGACTAAACCAGGTCTGAACCAGGTCTGAACCAGAACTAAACCAGGACTAAACCAGGACTAAACCAGGACTAAACCAGGTCTGAACCAGGTCTGAACCAGGTCTGAACCAGGTCTGAACCAGGACTAAACCAGGACTAAACCAGGCCTAAACCAGGACTGAACCAGGACTGAACTAGGTCAGAACCAGGTCTGAACCAGGACTAAACCAGGTCTAAACCAGGAATGAACCACGTCTGAACCAGATCTAAACAATTATCATTACAATTATAATAGTTACTATTATTAGTTATTATTATTAGCAATGATTTTCACGGTTTGTTTCCTATTTCCCTGAGCTGAAAGTTCAGTATTTTGCAGTATTTGTATTTGTATTTGTATCTGTATTGTATTTGTATTTGTATTTGTATTTGTATTTGTATTTGTATTTGTATTTGTATTGTAGCAGACAGAAGGTGAGGGCCCTTTTAGGGGGAATGTGCTGCATTTTATCATTCAAACCTGTCACATTTTTGCATTTTGCTCCCATTCTGTGCCAAAAATGAACCGAACTGTGAGCTCAAAACCGAGGTACGTACTGGACCTGTCCATCCATCCGTACATTACAAACATATAATACAATGCATGGGTTAGACATGGACCGGGTAACAGAGGAATAAACACTGCAGCAGATCATGAGGATATAGGAGGAGGAGGGAAAAAAAGAACCATCCCAGACCGTGCTCCTTACTGGGACATAGTATGGGGTTAGTTACACACAAAATCACCCCCTTGGCGACATCAGCACAGGCAAAACACAGGACAAACAGTCCACAGGACTAACAACAGGGTAGGGTAGGGGTGGAATAACCCGACGTAGGCGACGTAGTGGCAGGGAGACGCTCTCCCCCGAATACCGTCTCCCTGCCGTAATCTCTGAGGGAAACACTAAAGACATGAGACTAAATGTGACGAAGAAGCAAAGCAGGGAAGAGAAGGAGCAGGAGAGGAGAGAAGAAAGCCTCCACCCTCGCCACGAGCCAAACAAGAAGAGCCTTTTACCTTCGTAGTTCACCATGAGGCAGTTTTCCGTTCCTTGTTTGGCATTGTCCGGCTGTGAGCCTGAAGGAGGCCAGTGGGTGAAGTCCCAGGGAGTTCCATCACTCCAGAGCCACTTCCCCTCCTGCGGGAAACACACACGTTTAAACAGTTTAAACAGGACAAGAGTCTGAAGATCGTGTGGAAGTGTATGTGACGATTTACCTCCACAGCATCAGTCCCACCGAGCCAAGTGTAAGTGTTTGTCCCTGTGGCCGTTCTGATCAACTCCACGATGAAGGTGTTCTCCTCCAAGCTGTGGATGGAGGGCAGGTTTGCACCAAGAGCGTGGCAGCTTTTCTACGGAATAAAAACATTATTATTTAAATGATCATCCCTATTGTCATGTTTCTGAAACTTTTATTACCTCAGCATCGGCCCAGGACTTTTTCTCTTCAAAGAACTTGAAACAGCGAGAGCCAAACTTACTCCAGCCGTCAGCACAGCCTTCACCAGAAACAATCAGTGCAAATTATGCAAAACAAATTCACGAAAATAACTTTCACTTACCTTTGTCACCTTCTGTCTGCGATCGGAAAAAGAAATGAAAATTAGAAATGAAACCATCTTTTCACTGACTGCGTTTGCACAAACCATAAAAAATTTGAACTAAACCTGGACTAGACCGAACTGAACCAGGACCAAACTAGTACTGATTCTACTTTATCCACTTACAGCTCGAGCGGTCGGCAGGGCCACAGTGGCCAAACAGGCGAAGAGCATCAGGAGTGGAAGAGCAGCCATCTGAAATAAAAGGTTTGTGTGTGAATGCATGAAGAGGGTTTTAGACGTGATGAGACAGACTCGAGACTTACCTCCAGAGCCTCTTTAGGGTCACTGAGGCTTCCAGAAGATACAGACGCATTTATAGAGTCAGGAGCAGGAGGGAGGGAACTATTACAACACAATATCTATTGCATAAAAAGGGGAATTCATGTGGAAAATAATTTGAGTATTGGTCACAGATGATCTTTGTGAGGTCCACGTGGAGACAAACGTGGTATTCATTACATTTTATGATCTAATGAAGCAAATCAAAGTGATGAGAAATGTCGAGCGATCATGAATCCGATCATACAGTGATGTAACGACAATCTTAAGAGATGAGATTATTCTCCGCCTTGTGGACTGTGGTTCCTTCTGTGTGCCTCTAAACCAGAACTAACACCATGACTAAAACCAGGACTAAACCAGGTCTCAATCAGGACTAAACCAGGACTAAATCAGGACTAAACCAGGACTAAATCAGGACTAAACCAGGATTAAACCAGGACTAAAACCAGGACTAAAACCAGGACTAAAACCAGGACTAAACCACGTCTCAATCAGGACTAAACCAGGACTAAATCAGGACTAAACCAGGACTAAATCAGGACTAAACCAGGATTAAACCAGGACTAAAACCAGGACTAAAACCAGGTCTAAACCAGTAATAAACCAGGTCTAAATCAGGTGTAAACCAGGTCTAAATCAGGTCTAAACCAGGTCTACAGCAGGTCTACAGCAGGTCTAAAGCAGGTCTAAACCAGGTCTAAATCAGGTGTAAACCCGGTCTAAATCAGGACTAAACCAGAACTAAACGAGCACTAAACCAGGACTAAAACTAGGATTAAACCAGGTCTAAATCAGTTGTAAACCAGGTCAAAAACCAGGACTCAACAAGCACTAAACCAGGACTAAAACCAGGTCTAAACCAGTACTAAACCAGGTCTAAATCAGGTGTAAACCAGGTCTAAACCAGGTCTAAACCAGTACTAAACCAGGTCTAAATCAGGTGTAAACCAGGTCTAAACCAGGGCTAAACCAGGACTAAAACCAGGTCTAAACCAGGACTCAACCAGGTCTAAACTCAAACAAGAATTTTCAGGATGTGGTTACTACATTCATGTAGATTTAAAAAGCCTGACAGTATCAAGTTATCCAAAGTAATCAGATTACGTTACTCACTTCAAGTAACTTGATGAATTACGTTACAAACTACATTTTGGAGTATGTAATCTGTAATCTGTCGGGGAACATCCTAAAATGCTTTGCCCAGTCATTTGGTGCAACATTTATTGTCATTAAGGATGGAACGAAATCCAAATCTCTCTGTACGATATTTTCACCATAAACATCTCACTGAACCAGATTTATTACAATATTTTGTGGAGGTTTGACACAGCGGTCCCCAACCTTTTTTGCGCCTCAGACTCGTGTAAAGTCAGACAATGTTTTCACAGAGCAGCCTTTAAGATGTGGCGGATAAAACAAAATAAAATGATACGACTAAAAATTGGGGTATTTTGTAAATATAATAATAAACGTTTCCAAAGACGTCTGTTTTTTACTCATTTTGCAGCTTGTAAGACGTGATCGAGACAAACATCTGAGAGAAAATTTGGTCATTTTTCAAAATAAAACATTGCTCAGACTCGGATAATTAATAAACGATAATAATGTAAGTTATTTATTAGGGCTGTAACGATATCCAAGTCTCACAATATAATATCATCACGGTCTGAACCTCACGGTACGATATTTATTGCGATATCGTGGGAAAGATCACGATATTACGATATTCTACGTAATAACAAGACTGACTCTAAAATGCTTTGACCAGTCAAATCTCTCTGTACGATATTTTCACCATAAACATCTCACTGGATGATATTTATTGCAATATTTTGACTGTGAATCGTCTTCTTTTTCCTCTAAAATTCCTTCACAAGACTTAATCCAAAGAATGAAGATGTAAAAGTGCTTAGAACAGTTATTTCTTCATGTCGTCTGCACTGAAAC